>JAVKLA010000036.1:6272104-6372144 GCA_034782735.1 Sagittarius serpentarius | reverse complement strand
GGTGTCCCTGCTCACCGCAGGGGGGTTGGACTTGATGACCTTTGATGGTCCCTTCCAGCCCAAGCCATTCTATGATTTTATGATATACGCAGAGGTTATTGGTGAACTGCATTTTGCTTATCTCCTGGTTTCTTTCAGAGGAACCCTTTAAGTAATAGGTTTTGGACCCCGGGATCCCTGTGCTTTAGGCCTTTTGAATAAACTGAAGTATCTGGATTTCAGCTAACTGCTCATCCTTCCCGGACACCTCCAGCATCACTGCAGCAGCTTGCGGCTTCTTTCAGTCACTCCAATAGGGAGCCTTTGGAGTCTACCCTCCATGAGACCAACCAGCTCACTGAGCACCAGGTTTTTAGTTAGTTATCAAAAAGAGTAAAACATCCAAACAAATGCACAAAAGGCGTACTTACATTTTTATTCAGCCCCTTTTTCTTCCTTACCTGACACATTTCAGCTTCTGAAAGCCTCTCCTGTTTCTCAGGTTTCTCCAGTGCTATCTCCAAGCACTGCTGCTCATTTCTGCTTCTGTCACTTATATTTCTAGGTAGGGTCTTCATAAACCAGATACTCTTGAGCCCATTTCCTTAATTCTGCCAGACTGGCAGTTATATCCATTCATCTACTGACTGTTCTCACAGTCCCTGAAGTATTTTCTTCAGGGCTGTCACATCTTTTTATTCTCTAAGAATAACAGGCTGTTCTGAACTAGTCCATCCACCCAACACAGCCACATACTTCTTTATCTAAAAGTTACAGTTTATCCCAATTCTTCGTAACATAGAAAGCTTTCTTTGGCAAACGTATTATTTGGCAAAGCCAAATAGCAGTGTGGCATAGACCTCTTGCTGGCATCATCCAGCCTTGAACTTTCTTTGCATTGTGAAGTTGCTAGTAGGCAAAACTCTTCCACGGAGCAAAACATGAGTAGGAAGAACCTCCAACAGGAGCATAAGACTTTAGCTGACAATGAGTAATTTCCCCCTCGAGGAACACATGGCTCAGTACCATACAATAAGTTCATGGTTTTTATCAGTAATGCAGCAGCGAGATGTCAAAGCTTTAGGTGATAGAACTTTAGAGACATAAAAGAAGAGCTCTCTGTAAATGAAATTTCTGAAACTACCCTAACACTTCATTATGTGACTGTGCTGGAAATAGGTATGGAGATACCTTTTTTGCTGTGTAATAGGATTTATACCTGCAGTGATCCAAACAGTACTGATACACATCTCCTGCTTTCTAATGGTCTCTGCTAGGGCAGCCCTGGAGATTTTTGTTCAGAGCAAGGCCCTGTCACAACTGGTATTATCCTGAATCTTAACAGACACTGACCTTCCAGCCTAAACTTGAAGTCCTCAAGCATCTTTCTACAAGGCTGACATCAAATGTGCACAGTGGGTGATGAAGTCAGTGAACCAAAACCCATAATCCTTTATGAAACATCAAGTCCTGTCCAGCTTGCAGAATTGTCTGAAAAAATCTGTTACAAAAAGCCAAAAAATGTCACTCATTAAAAGTGTGTAGTTGTAGCTTGTTAACAGAGGTTGTTCACAGAGCTTTAAGTGGGTAACGGGCACGAATAATTTTCTGGATGAGGTAAAATATGCAAACGTGGTGGCTTACAAGTATGTTCAAAGCGAGCCTTTCGCTATTCTAAACAGTGTACTAACCATGTATGAAAAATTCCTGACTGGATTCTTCAAACGGAAGTGACACTTGAAAGCTGACACGTCTGTCCAGATCCTGCTATAAAGGACTCGCTGGAATTTGCCAGTTCCGTTTCCTGTGTTACCACCACCACAAAACCATGTGAGAAGCCAAATGCACGTTGCAGCCACCAGCACCAATCCTTCTCCCATGCACTCTGGGATGCATAACCTGTCTTTGGCTTATAAAGCTCTGGAGCAAGAGCTGGTTCTTTTCCTTTTAACTTTCACATAGTACTTAGTATAATGAGGTCCAGGAATGCTGATTCTACCGATCACCATAAAGCAATTAAAATCCTGCCATGACTTCCTTCAGCCTTTTTACTACTGATTTACTACAAGCAGCTCTAAAGTCTTCATGAGTCTGCCTGTGACCATTAACAAACCTCAGGAATAGTAAAGCAATTCCTAGCAAAGACACCCATCTTTTGATGTCCTGAACATCAGAGACATTCTTCCTCTCCACAGAGCAGCAATACTGAGTTGAACGAAAACCACTGCACTGTGAGCCCCATATAAGGAAAGAATACTTTAAGGCAGGCACTTCTCAAGGCTCTTTTTTTTTTTTTTGGGGGGGTGGTGGTGGTGGTTGGTTTGAATGCTCTTCTCCCCATTCAGAGTTGACCCCAAACGGTGGGAACCCCTCCAGAGATGGACAGTCCCATTACTGTCCCCATTTCAATGTCACCCTTACAGGCATCACAGCTACTGCTGGAAGGACATGGCTATATTTATCAGTGGTTCTTCAGATTAAAAAATTGAGACATTCTCTTCACATCAGGTGCAGAGTAGTGGTTCATAACTCTGGAGAGGGAAAAGGCAGAGTCTGATACATTTAATATCACACATTATCAGCTGTGTAGTGCTTAGCATGACACATTTGCTTTCTTCATGACAATTATTCAGTCTGTGGTTCATGATCAGCCCTTTCATCAGAAGCATCAAGAGCAATTGGGTCGCCACCCAACATGCACAGCACCAGGCACCCACAGCACCCACTCCATGAATAAGACAACATGGAGAGTGGTTATGCGAGCTCTGCCCTAGGCAAGTTTTCACTTACTCACTAATGTCTGCACAGGTTTTATGTGACTTTTTATTTAAGAATACAATAAAAGTAGTTACCATAGCAATTTCCACATCACTTGTACTTAAGCTACTTCTGAGAGTCAGAGCACCTTTTTATAGAAATTCTTACCAACACACAATGTGAACTTTCTGATTTTCAAATGTTTTTGGAGGAAAAGAGACATCTTAAATTTCCTGAGATTTCAGAATCCTATTGAAAAGTGGTGCCTTTGTTTCAAGGGGGAACACTGTATATTGCACAGTAGAAACAATGCATTTCAGAGGAGATAGAAGAAAGTGGCTCATTCCAGAAGTATTCATCATCCACAAAGAAGATGGAAAAATGTCTGCCAAAAAGAAGCCTCTTGCTCCATCAAAGATACAGTATGCTTAAAGAGAAGTTTTGTTTCCATGGTGACTGAATTTGGAGTAAGAACATCCCCTGCATCAGACATTGCTAAATCAAAAACCCAGTTGCTTTTGTTCACGCAGCGAGCTGGTTTGTTAACCCTGCCTCATCCAAACAAACATTTAATTAGTATTTTGCTCTCCCATTTTGCTGTGTATGGCTTCTCTTTGTAAAAGAAGCAGGAAAAAGCAAGAAGGTACAACTAAATATGAGAAACCTGATCATACAATCTTAACACTTAGAAATAGCTCTAGTTTTCAATAGCATACTAGTATTTTTAAAAAACACTTTTTAAAAATGCCAGCAACAAGCTGTCTGTTAAAGACAATTGCCAATTATGCATAGGCCAATGATGTACAAGTTCTTCACTTTCCTCACCTCTCAGATATAAAAGCTAACCCTTCCGTCATACTATCAATCTCACATTTTTCTAAAGAATGGGTAAAAAAGGATTCTCAGCAGCCAGCTTTGAAGCGATGGCTACCTGGAGCACAGTCAAGTGTAGGAAAGGGCGATTCAGAGCTGAAGGTCCTCAACAGCCACATTTTGATCAGTCATCCGCCTGTTTAAAATTCTGATCTCACCTATATCACAAAAACTGGCAACAGCTCCACTTCAATCAGTCAGATTACTGCTGTTCAGACTAATATCAGGCACTGGACTCGAGACACAGGTCGTTAGCTTGAGCATCTCACCTTATGCATTGCCAAAGCACCACACGATGCAAAAGACTGTATGAAGGCAGCAAGAGGTGAACTGGGAAACCATAGCTTTGTGTCGGAGCAGTACCAACAGGCTGACAGTGTTGTGGCTTTTCAACACTGCATGGCTAGATGACAATGGGAAAAATGGTTGAATCCTTTGCTGCTCTGGGAACATATCTCTGGTGATCTCACGTGCAGCCTGTCATTTTTGCCACTGAAATTGAAGGGCCAATTTTAGTACTTGGGTTTTGGCTACAGTCACTGAAAGCAAAATCTGACACAGCCACTAAAGCTACCAGCACCTTCTGGTAGCTGCAAATGATCTTTGTTATATGCAAGTTATGGGAGCCGTATGGAAAGGAAAAAAAGTTCATGATGGCTCAAAATTAAAAAAAAAAATTAAATTAAAAAATAGTGTTTGAGATACAGAAACCGGAGTGAACTTAAAAGGGTACTTGACAGAGTTAGTTGCTCTAGCATTTCTGGCCAACATTTGCCAAGTTGCACAATCCTTAGCATAGAAGAATTTATTTTTTTCCAGCAAACAAAATGCTTCAGTACTTCTTTCTATATAAAAGAAAGAATGCCAGCTGCAAGCAAGAAACCTAGTAAAACAATGGACATTGGATGTTTCCATTTAAACATATCTGAAGGATCGCAGTTGTCATTATCCAAGTTGCCCAACACTTTCCGGTATAAGACCCTTTGTCAGTTATTTATGCCATTGCCAAGCTTTAGGCTGAAAGTTTACATGCTGGGTGTATGCCTCAAGCAATTTCTTTTATCTTTTTTTTAATTTCAGCTAAAGCAATACAGCTGCTTCTGAATTAAAATGAAGAAACAGTACACTGCTTTGCCCACAATAAAAAGCTTTCAACCTTTGCCTCGTTTGGCTCTATCCACCCTGCAATTGAGAATGCAACTCAAAGCTTTGGCAACTAGCGGCACTAGAACAAGAACATTTTCTGCCATCTCCAGGAAAATCCACCCAAATTTAACCACTTCACCAGCTTTGGAAAACAAAACCTCAACTGGTATTTGCTTATAAAAATAAGTATTCAAGATCCTTTTCCTGAAGTGTAGCACTCTACACTTTGGCCTTAAAATGTAATGTTTTGTTGACTACTGTCAACAGCATTGTCCAAAGTCCCATGTTACATGCAACCAAGCAGGCAGAAGGCTGACGCTGAATAAAACATACCTCTTTCAGATCCCTTGGCTCTGACTACTTTTTCAACAGCACACTGCCCTGTCAATAGTTCTCACTAGACTGACTGGAGACAAACAAAAAGAAAAAGGCACAAAAACAATCAAGCCCAATTAATTTGGAAATTCAAAAGGTTCTTCATCAGCTTCTGAAGATGGGAATTTTTCATATCCAGTTTCAGCAGAGCCTGCCATACGAGAAACAATTGAGACCTTATTTTTATTTGGAGCAGAGCAAAGTGAGTCTTTCAATTAAGTTTGCGTACAAAAGCTGAGGTTTTAAGTTCTTCCAAAAAATCATTTTCTTCTACTTTTATCGAGTTAAATGAAATGTTTTCCCTCAAATGTTATCTACAAACAAGCCTGTTTACTAAGTCAAATCTTGTGATATCAACAGTTTAATTCTTCAGAAAACACGATGATGAATGGGACTCCTCTCAACTCACTTTATGACAACTGTCTAACAAGGTGGAACGAAGTGGTCTCTAGAGATTCCTGCCTCTCTCAGCTGGCTACTGAATGTAGCCAAGACCAAACAATTTCTAGGCAGCAAAAGCTAGATGAAATGACTCCTATCCAAACATTAATTTTATTAAAACTACTGGATATCAACTACTTCTGCTCCCCAAAGAAGGAACTGCAAGATGAAAGCTTGGCTCTCCTCATTTCTGCATGTGCTCATGGCCTTATGTCAGGGATTCCAGATGCAAGCATCAGCTTGACTTGTGTTGCTTTCATCCTACTTTAAAGAGTTTTCTTTAGAACTGCAACATGAAATACTTAGAAATACAGTAACAATTTAGTAGTGCTGAGAAGCATTTTCTGGATCCTGCTCAGTCAAGGTCTGGGAGGAAAGGTTCTCACCATGTCACAAAACACAGAGAGGATCCAGGGTGGGAATATAGCCCTTTTACAAGTCTCAGCCATGATTGTCATCTTTAAAAAGGTACAAGAAAGTAAGCAAACAAAACCTCTTTCTTTAGACATGCCACTAATGTGCAAGCATGTGCCACAATTCCACTACAAGGAGCAAAACAAATCTATCCCATTGGTTTGTGTTGGCATGCAGTGAATTTTGCCTCTAATTCCTACCAAGGGAGCTCAAGTTCTTCTGCCTCGCAGCCTCTTTTTTCAATCCTGTTACTTGAGCTCCTTATGGCTGTCCACATTAAAATGATAGCTGAACCTTTAGTTTTATATTCTGAGTCAAACACTTCCATGTAAGGGTAAATCCAGCATCAGTATGCTGATATATTTTGAGGTACACATTATATCTGAAGTTGCTGCTCAGATAAAAACAAACTTTGCTTTTACCATAATCTACCACACACAGCCAGACTAGAAGCTCAGGGGTGTCCATTTCTTCCACAATTTATGTTTAGTCTCATTAATTTAACAAGTAGGTGACAAAACAAATATATCCAGCACAAACTGGGCAGCATCCTTTTGAGCTTTCCTTCCAGCTTTCTGTACGTTTCACGCACCTGAACAAGGAAATTAATACATTAAGCATTAGAGCTTAATAAAGGTTTCCAATTACTGTTTTCCTCTTCAATCTTAAAACTGACATTTATGATTAAAAAAAAAAGGTTGATGTTATGAAAAGGTTCAAACAGAAGGAAATATTTGAGATCTATTGTACATAGGCCAAGAATTTTAAAAATGAGGCACACTGTATTTTCAAATCAACTAAACCCAGCGGTCAATAGGTTATAAATTGTTAAATAAGATGCTTGTTCATACAAGCTCTCTCTATGATTTACTCATTAGCACTTATGAAACAATAAGAGTTTACTAATACAATCACCGGAGCCTGTTACTCAAAGCACCCTTTCCAACCTTCTGACAACTGGCCTTTCTGAAGGATGAGTAAAGGATGGCAATGAGCAATTTGGAAACAGAGCATCATGTCACTCAGCCCTATCAAAATCCACAGACTGCAAGAAATTAGATGGCTTAGTGCAGTGCCACATCTCCAGCAGCACTTCAGCCTGTCAGCATCTTGGCACAGGGAGCCAGCAATTCTGCATTAGCCATTACTTGTCCTGTAGATCCAAGAGTCTTTCCAGGCTCACTGGTACTCTCCTTCCAGTTATTCTGATCCCCAGAGCACTGTGATTTTCTGCCAATTTTGCATACACTGCTGTTTCCAGAAATTCCAGTTCACTGTTTACACGTGTTTCACAATGATCACGCCTAACAACCATTGAGAGAGACAATATTATCATGTTTTAATTTCCTATGAACTGCTGGCTAAGACTACATAAAAAGTTGTGACTGCCAGATGGTCCAATTTATTTTATTTATTCTTTCAGCATCTTTATAGAGCCATAGACACTTTATACATTTTGCCATTTAAAATCATAAACACTTTGCCATCACCCCTAAAATTCTGCCAGTTGCCTTGGCTATTATCTTTGCTGTATCATCAGTTACCAGTCAGCATTACAGCCGTGCCAGCACCATGACTGAAGTACAGTTAAAAGAACTACAAATTACAAACTGCAAACACCTCTTAGACAAACCGACTGTCAAGCAAAGCCCAGTTGGTGGGCAACCATAGTTTTTACAGGGAAATCCTCTTGTTGGCCTTGGACAGCGAAAGTCAAGTATGCAAAGCACAACACAGCAGCATTTACTTTGTAGAGACAAGCAGAAAGTTTGAGAGCTACTATTTTTATTTCTCCTGTTAACTCTAACTTGGCTGACTCAAGAAGATGGGTTACTTAGGTCAATCATTAATAAATAGTGGAAGGACCATCAGCTGGAAGTGACTGACTTGATAACAGACAGGAAATGCACATTCCTGTTTTACTTGGAAGTATGTCTATGAAGAAAGACTCTTTGTCAACAGCCAAATTAAAATAATAATAAAAAAAACCCCAAACCCAGAAAGTTATGAAAAGGCCATTTGAATTTACAGCTCCAAATCAGCAAGTGTGGAAGTAGACACTTGAGAGTTTTTCTGAGCAGAGATGGGCTGAGGCACTTCGCTCAAGCAGGATCCACCTCCCCATCAAGGAATAATGGAAGTTGTTCACTAGTCTTTTAATTTCATTATTTTTTTTTTTCTGTCTGAGAATTCTCACGACAGATCCTACAACACAAAGGAAAAGTTGCTTTCCAGCCAGTCACAGATCTAGCCAACATAAAAGTGGGATCCTTACCATCTGCTACCTGGAAGCAGTTCAACATGCCTCATTTCTGCAAGAAAAATGATGAAGGCAACTGTTGTGTTACTCACAGTTACATTTAACAACAAAACCCCCAAGATTTCACTTTCTTCCCAGCCCCAGGCTTCCTAGAGCCCACTGTCAGAGCTGCCTCTTCTCCCAAGCATAACTTGCTCGGGAACTGTCCCCACCCTCTTGGTGTCTGGACCTCCTTCATCCTACCAGCTCCAATCCCAAACAGGCTGTCTACATGCTTATTTGGGGGCAACTAGCAGAGAGTCCTAATCAGAAGAGCGTGACAAGCATTCCAGTGTTATTAAACATTTCCAGTTATTTTACTGGAGATTTTAATTTGACTTTTTCTTCTTTTCTTTGGTTTGGACTTACTGAGATATGAGATTTAAAAAAAAAATCTAATGTTATGGAAGACACTGAGGGCTTCTTCACTGAGAAGAGCAACCATAGAGATAGTCTGGTTTTATTATTCATCATACCATTTAGGTTCTCCTTTGTCACCTGTGTTGCTCAAGTCACTTTACTGGACTGTGCATTTACTCAATATTACTTCTCCGCCACAAGGCAAAGCAACGTGGTAACGCAGGCCCAGTCACTCAGGCAAAGGAACAGCTTCCACTTTGTTTATATGGAAAATGGTAACTTGCAACAGCCTTAACACATGAAATATTCTGGATCAGGTAACATAATCATCAGCCTACGGCCCTCGGAGGCCAGTTACTCTTGTTCAGCATCTCACCTAGGAAGAAAGCTTGGCTATCTGAAAAAAGTGCTAATCAACTAAAACTCCATTTTGAAAAAACAGTATCTGCACAGGAGAGTTTGGCAAATGTTTCTTTTCTGAAGCATTTAATTTATTTGAACAAAACACTGCACTTTAGCTTTAATTACAGTTTGACCAGCTATACTGTTGCTTCCCAGGGAACTACAAATCTGCAGCACAGAAGCAGCCACACCAGCTGGATGAACTTTCTCTTTCTTTTTTTTTTTTTTTTGGAAGCACTGTAAGTCAGTTTGACCGGTCTTTTCTCTGGTTGAGAGCCATATTGGATATAGCTTTACAGTCCAATTGCGAATCCACTGCCCGGGGAAGCTGCTAATCCAGAGCTTTGCAGCTGTATCATAACCTGAATTAACATTTCTGGAACTGCTAAAGATGTACAAATATTATTACTCATTTGATAGATGATTGGAAGGAGTTTTCCAGGCAGGCAAATTCAAAGCACCATGTAGGTATTATTTCTTAGACTTTTTATGTAAACATCACTGGGAAGAGTAGAGGAGTAGGACAGAGAACAGTAGCTTCCCAGCTCAAATCATACCCTCACAGGTGGGTACCTGGGTTGCAGAGGGGAAAGATTTTTTTTTTTTTTTAATGTAAAGACAGCACTTAAGAGACTCTCACTGTAAGCACTGAGCAGTTGCTTAGAGATTACCACAGTTAAATAGTCGTGGACAGTGGAGTAAAGAGAGCAGCGCTGAGAATCTGTCTTCGTGCTACACAGGAAGGATGTTTAGAGGGGAGTTCCTAGACAAGCTGCAGTTGAGCCTGGGTGTTATTTACTCAGGCATCCTGAAAACATCCTGCAGTTGCTATGTGGGGGGTGGCAGAGGAGCGTAAGCAACATCTGCTGGTTTGGAGCCAGCAGGGTGATGGCTGAGGCTTCTTCCTCTGCTTCATCCCTGTGGCCCTGGGAGGAGATGAGACTGGCACAAGCTGATGGTATGACAGTCTCGGAGACCCGGTCAAAGTGCTTCATGAGACCATTCCCAGCACCCGGCACTGCAGGGTCTCAGCACTCCCTGCTGTCTCGTCGGCTAAAGGGTACCCAGCCCGGGATTCCTGAGGATCTCTTTACTCAGCTCCTGGATCATATTGCCACCACGATGGAAAATTAATTAAGGCAATACTCCAAACTGCAGGACAGAAAAGTATTATCCGCATTACTAGTATTACAGTGGATTTGGGTTTTTCCTTTCAATAATCCCCAGATACTCCATGGGATCAAGTTCATGATCTTTCCCACTGTAAGTACAGTCTGAGTAACGCAGTTTTGCACATCGGGCATTTCCCATGATTCAAGCAGCTGAAGTCATCCTTGCTTCCCGGCATAACCCAACATAAAATCCACAGCTACCAGAGCTTCGGGACGCTTGCAGTTCTTGCGAGTGTGGTATTCTGCCTTGGGGACGGAGGTGACGTATCACACAGGTACGTATTTGCCAACCAGATCTTCCCCTGGTGTGGATATAAAATTGTGGGCCAGGCAGACAGACCCTGGTTCTGTTCCTAATAAAAAAAGGCCATTGCTCCCACACGAGTCTTTCTCTGAGGACAACGGGGAGGCATCGCCTCCCCGGAGACGCGTTGTCCTCGGACCACACTGGGACATGTCCCGTGTATCTGTCACCTACGCATCAAGTCTGAACGCACCGTTTGCGTCTGCCTGTCTTCACGACTCGGGGTGACGTTACAGGAGGAAAGAACAGCAGACGCAGCTGCTCCGGGCAGTGCCTTGGCAGGGGCTGCCTGGGGAGGCCGTGTGCGCGGCCCCGCGGCCCGCCAGCGCTGCGCGGAGCCGGCTGCCCGCTAGTGACTCGCTGGCCGCGTGGCCTGCTTCCCGCCTCGCTCCGCCGGCCTTCGGGGCTGCGGCGCTGCGGGTGCAGCTAGCAGCTGACGCCTATAAATTCAGACATGGTTGCGATGTGTCTTACGAACTACGTCTGCCCTCCTTTCTTAGGGAAAAAAAAAAAAAAAAAAAAAAGATACTTCCCGTCAGCAGAAGCCAAATCTACAGATCACAAAACCGGGCAGAACGAACAGATCATGAAACGCTCTGCCCGCTTACGTGCGTGCTGAAATCATTAGTGCTCTTCTTTCTATCAAATGTTTTTCAGCAGCGAGCTGAAATGTTTCCAGTCGGATTCCGGACTTTTGTCACATGCAGAAATTATTGCTCACCTGCCATGTTTCACCCCAGTTTACCTGTTCTGCCAGATCATCTTGGGAAAGGCACTTCTGTTACAGAGTAGTGTTTCTGCTCTAGAGCCTTCACCCTTAAACACTCTGCCAACCCATTAATCCAAATCCCCTCTACTCGGCCAAGGGGCTCTGGGTTATTCCAACTAAATCACTGAGTTGTTTGGTTTTGTTCTGTTTTTTTCTTTTAGTCCCTGAACATTTGCAGGACAAAGAGAGTTTTAGATCCGCCTCCTACTTCCCCAACACCTTCATTGTGCCGCAGCTACATCAGCCCCTGCAAGCCTGACTGTTTAAGCATCTATAAAGAAAATTCGTAGTATTAAACAGCTGTACAAACACCTCTGGGGGATGTTTCAAAACCACCCTTATATGTAAAATTTCAGTCACAGAATAAGGTTCAGTTTTCACTATCTTAAACCTCATTATATTCCACTCTTGCAAATGGTGGAATAATTTATCTTGTCACAGTCTGATAAGACTCTGGTGCCAACATTCCCCTGACCCACATACTCCTTTCTGAGGCATTTTGAGGGAAGGATCTAAAGACCTATATTTTTTTAATTACTTTATAGCATGTGATTAAGATAACTTGGAATAAACTCAAGGGAAAATGAGGGCAGAAAAATTAACTCTTGAGAAAACCACAAGGTGCTAACATGAAGTGTACTCATTTCCTAAATTAAAAAAAAAAAAAAAAAATCATGTTATGACTCATCACCTGGAGTTGCCTCCCCAGTCTGAAAGCCAGGCTGTACCATTTAATTTTTGGACTTCCTAGAAATTCATGTTTGAGTTTAAATTCTGTGAGCAAGTTTTAGCTCCCAGACAATTATACTAAATCACAGAAGCCAACGCATCTCATCCAAACTCAGGCAATTTAAAATCCTTATCCAGGATCTGATTAGAGTCCGAGAGGGGGCTAGTGCTTCTAGTGGACACATGGACCACTTTAAGTGACTCGTCTTTGCAACACATTCTCCAAAAGTCTCATTATCCCTTTCCAGCCCTGCTTAACTGTTTCTTCCTTCACAGGCTGCATTATTGCCAGCAGCTGCCCATGGCTTCCCTACTGTAGGTGTACGGTGTCCACCTCTAGCTACTGACTCAAGCTCACAGACCAGACATCTCTGTCTTGCTCTTGGTGAAGTAACATAGAAATGGTATTATCTCACTGATCATTCCTGCTTCATTTGTACTATTCATTCATTTTTTTTAAAGTAAGAGTGAGTATCATGGATCACTAGGTCAGCACTGAGATTTCTGGACTCTGATGTTGTGGCAGGAAGCATACAGCCAGAGACAGTGGGCTGCAAAGACTTGAAGAATATATATTTTTAGAGCCCAGAGGAATTATTATCGACAAACAAGATCTACAGGTGCTTCATGAATTCATAGACATGACAGATACTCTATCACTGGCAGAATTCACACATGATAAAATAATTGATTTATTTCAGGGTAAAATGTGTTGCTTCCTTTAGAAGCAAATGACAAAAGTTAATGATACATCTGATGTTACCAAGTTATTTTGATTTTTTTTAAAATCAGTAAAGACACTTCCTCTGAATTACTTTTATTTATAGCTGTTCAAACCAAACCAGACAGGAATTTAAATTGTGGAGTTTTAGATCTTTGTAGAAATCTCTAATTCACTATGCTAGTTCAACTAGCTAGGTTAGCTCAACTTCAGGGTTCTTCCCTATTTTATAGCACCTGTCATAAACCCTGAAATCACCCAGCTCTAAAGACAGGTGGAGCAAGCCTGACTGTGCCCTCATTGCGCTGCTTATGTAGGATGTAGCTGTGGTCAGTTTGACCACCAAAGCAAGCTAGAAAACCTTCAAGCCATTACAGTAATGCTGCCAACATGACATTTCAGAAATACAGATGTTTTCTAAAGACACTGTTGAACCCCAACATGCTTTGTGTCGCTAAGTCTTGTGGGCGCAGTCATTTCCAAGCACCTTGTCGTGGTTTTGGAAGGGCAATTTTCATTTTCCAACCATGCAGCTTGATGTCCCTGTAACATGTTTACAGCAAAATCCCAAGGATCTCGACCCCGTGCCAGAAGTCCTAGTCATGAGACAGTTGCCTCTGAATGACAATCCTGGCTTCCTGTGGCTGGCTCATTGCCTAAAAATAAGTGAATAAGAGCCCAAAGCAGCTACATTTCCACAGCCACAGAAAATATAAGAAACCTGAGCTTCTCCTTCACAGAGGTTTGGCTTTTCTAACAATCGAAATACAACAAAGTAATGAGAAGTAGCTCTGTCCATGTCTCCCAACTTAGCTGCTCCCTACTGCCCTTCCCCATGCCTGCTCAGCCAGAGTCCTTGACCCCTTCCACAGTGCCTGGCCTGTACCTCCCTCCAGTCTCACAGAGGAAATGGGCCATCATCTTTGTGCCCGTCATCTTTGTGCCCATCATCTGCAAGCCCATCAGCAGAGCTGGCCAAATCCGGGCAATGAGTGTACAAGCGATGCAGAGCTACAACTACAAATTTTACCCCGATCAGTTACGGGTAAGGGGAGAAAATATAAATTAGTTAATGTCAGATATGCTCTTTCTCTCAGCATTTCAATGACCATGTTACCTTTCTGGTTTGTAAGCTCTCATTTCATTTGGGGGGTGAATTAATCCCACCAACCTGGAGGCACATCTAGCACTTAAAAGTAGCACTAACACTTTCACCTTAAGCACTGTGTGTTGTTAGGCTTTAGCAGGACTGAGCCTTGTGCTTCTAATATTTGAAGTCCAGGTTTTAAGAAGATATAAATCTTCAATTTAAGAACTAGTTCTGTAATTCTCTCTCATTTTATCCCTCGTTTTAAACAAAGTCTGATTTAACTGGTCTATTTTTCTTTTCCTTGTAACATGTGAAAATGCCCAAGCGCTTTGAATGTAGAGATCTCCAGGAACAGCAGTACCACGTGAAACCAAGTGCTCACCATTTAATTTTTACTGACACTAATAATCCTGAATGCAGCACACTGGCCTACAACTTTACCTTGGAGAGACAGGCTATAAGAGAAGGTAATACGATGGAGGACAAAGGAATGGGGGGTGTCCACAATTAGTATTTGTAAGAAAATTCACTGATTGTAAAGGTAGTAAAACAATGATTGATTTTACCGCTACATACTGGCTGGCAGAAGAATACATGCCATTGGCATGGGAGGATAGGAAATGATGCTGCCGAAGTGAAAGTACGCAAAGCTATCCCAAGGGAAGCTGGAGAGAAAGCTTACTATTTGATCTCAAAGATTTTTATTTCCAAAGATCAGGATTCCTCAGCAGACAGTAACTATACCAAAAAATATCTGTATATATTAAGCCTACCACACCTGTTTCCTTTTAAGCCATCAGGAAAAAAAAAAATCAACTCAAAGGCTCTATCAAATTTGTCAAAACAAGAGAATGTTCCTACATGTCAGCCTCATCAATCAACTGCTGCCACTGCAGGAAATGCAGTATTAGGTTTCACATGGATAATAAACACTTTTTATATTTGACATTGATTTCTAGCTTGTCATTTTTTTATTAATACCTCAGCCCAAAAAGGAAGAAAGTGTAAAGCAAGGCAGAGAGATGAGACTCTTAGTGGACGTACTGTATTTGATCTTGCTGATAATTAGCATTGGCCCTATCCAATGAGGAAGGTAAACTCTACTGTCCAGGACAACTGGTCTTCAGTGCTGCAAGGCTTTTATAAGGCCATCTATTTTAATCTTGTTTTCACAGTTAGAAGAGGACATGAAAGATAATATTACAGGTGGGAGAAACATCTGCTTTCCTTACTAGTTATATATATTTGTCCAAAACTGAAAAGGCTAGGTGAACCTCACAGTGTTTTCGGATTCATAATACTTTATCAATGATTGCTGTTAATTAGGAAAGTAGCTGTAGGCTTCATTCCCATGGCAAAGGAGACAGCACTTACAGAAACTGTATCTACTCAGCTCTGCAGACACCTCAGTCTAATCTGGCCTCCCTATCCTAGAAAGACAGAATGAAGTCAAAACTCCCAGGCCCGCCAAGACACTCCTCACAGCACCCATGCACTGAGATGCAGTGGTAAGCTGCTTCTACTTTTGGCAGGATGCTTCTTCACCTGAGGCAAGTAACTCATCCTTGGCTGCTGGGTTTTTTCCATGTGTATACAAAGCAAAATTACTACCTGACAGCAAGAGGGCAAATGATCAGTTAATGTTTTTGAAGTGCTAAGAATTGTTACGACAGACCTTGCTCCTGCCAAACGCAGGAAAATCAATGAATCCATCTCAGTGCCAATCCATCTCTGTTCCAATCAGTCTAGTAATCAGCTGTCTGAACGCTATTTTCTGTCAGTTGCACATATATTTTTCACCTTGTTTTAATACAAGCATAGTTTATTGGGCGGGGACAGTAGGAGGTTTGTAAGCCCCACATTAAGTGAAATTAAATTTCACACTAGTTTTCCTTCCTCACAAAGCGCTTACTCATCTCTGTTCTAGCATCAAGCCAGGCACCAGGGAAATACATATGCAGGTTAATTTTTACAGTCAGAACCTTGATGTACCTTGCATGAAAAAACTGACCAAGTAATGATTAAGATGCAAAAATGTGGCTTTTTGGTGAAGCAAATGGTTGGAAGTTGCTCTCAAACTACACAAAAATGTTTCTGCTATGATGTTAGGCAGCTGGTGTGCTGTGGCTGCTGTTTATTGTAGTAACCATTGTGTCATTGCTGCCTCCAACCCCCTCATCTATTTGGTACAGCCATCCTTTGTTTCTCTCAACTCAAATACAGTGTTTTTCACAGGAATGTGCTTTTGCTCTGTGTCCTGTCTTGCACAATGGGGCCTTCCTATGGGCTTCTACATGCTAAATATTAATGTTTAGCATTTTCATGTCTTCCATTATGGCCATTCTGCATTGGCTTGTGCTGCTGTAAGGCAAAAATAATCAGTTGCATGCCTCCAGGGTAATCCTGGTCTTAGGGGAAGTAAGGAACTGAATTTTAAATTCAACGCCTCATAAGCCAGGCTATTTCTGCTGATTCAGGTGTGTGTGTGACAAGCAGCTGCCCTGGGGAATCCAATGCTGATCTCACACCCACACGCTCCACGAGACAAGAGGGGAAACCCTTCTGCTTGTATCACACCACAGATGAGTCTTGGGACAGCTGTGCCAGAGTGTGAGGATTTTAATAGGACATTAAAGACAGGTCATGCAGATGGGCACGCAGCTGAAGTGGAATCATTATAAAAGCTGGACTATAAAGTCTTGCAGAGATACCTTCTTTAAGAAAGCACAACTCTGCAGCCCCTGGGCCCCTAACTCAGTCTTGGGACCTACTTTTCCAGCAGACTTTTAGTATGCTGAACAGCGGCATACAGCAAAGTCATGATAATCAGGAGAGTCTCAGGATAAAGTGGCAGCACATAAAGCTAATTCAGCTATGTTAATAGTGCTCCGGGAAACATAATACCTGTTCTTTAAGTGTGTAGTAGAAAGCTTCATTAAAAGTTTGTTTTGAAGTATTTTTTCTGCTCTTTGTTGTCTCTCAGTTCCTTTAAAGTTGTTTTTTTTTTCCCTTGAAAACAAATCGTACCTAGAATAAAGAGACCACTGACCTACATTCTTACAGCTGTATTATACTTAATTGTGAGGCATGTCAAATGAAATTCAGGAGTGAAGTGATCGGCACCAAGTCAGGCTGTGAAAACACCCACCTCTCAAACTCCTAAGCCTCTCATTTGAAACCATTAGAATAATCTCTTTGAAAGATCCAAGCAGGATTTCCAATGACTGAATTTGTCTTCCCAGACACACCAGCGCAAGGCTTTGCACATCACAGAAAAGCCACTTAACTCCAATGCACAGACCAACCTGAGCCAAACACAGGCACATCAAAACCAGAATATATGTTGCCTAAAAACACCTCTATATTCAGGGATATTACGACCAGATTGCTGTGGTCTGTCAAAATAAGAGCAAGGAGTGTATACCAAAGCAGGAGATGCCCACACCTGCATATTCTAAGCCAAATACTGTTAAGGCAACAAATAAAATAGTATTGTATTAAAGACAGTATCGGTTATTTTGGTTTATTGCACATTTAAAAGGAACGTCCTATCGGAAGGTCTCGATCTCTTGGGGAAGAGGGATAAAAGGACTTAGAAGATGATCTTGGAGTAAGGAGCCCGATTCTGCTTGACTTTGCTTCAGTATCCAGGCACTGATCCTTGTACCCTCCCCAGCACAGACTATGGTGTACGGCACCACACGGGGCTGCTGGCCACACCCGCGTGGTAACAGGCCCATGAATAGCTCTCCTGACTCTGGACAGGAGTTGTATTTACTGGCTAACAGGTAAGTATCAGGGACATTGAGATGCTGTAAAATGCTAGGAGATTTCACAAATCACCCTTGGCCATCATGCCTGAAGCCACATTACTTTTGGGGAACAGTTTAAAACATGGGACATGCCTCAAGCTCGGTGAAGGGTTTGCACAGGCCCGTGACCCCACCAAGCATGGGAAGACCCAGTACCCAGCCCTCCTGCACAATCCCTCAATTGTTCGGACACACTCGTTTTGCTGTGGGTTTGGTGCACAGCCAGCAAGTGTGCTTTAACCAAAATCGCGTTAAGAATAAACCTCTGAGTATATCAAAGTGCCACAAATCAAGGTGAATTTGAACCCTGTGAGTAAAAAATCCCATAAACTGTGAATTTACCAGGTAACAAATGGGAAGTAATTCTCAGGCACACATGTACAAAATACGTTTACATGCATATGTGTGCAGAGACAGTTTATATACATCTCAAATAAGCTGTTGCTTGTACAGGCATTATTCTTGTTTCGGCTCCAAAGTCAGCTACAGCAATGGATTTCAAAAGTTTCCTCGACTGTGCACCGCTTATATTTGGTGGATTTTTGACTACTTTCAGAACAAATGCATATAAATGCAGAAAAGAGCACGAGCAAAGACTGCTGAAATCTACTTTTAAATATCATTCTAAATAAAATCAGCTAAAACCATGTTGTAAATGTGTCTATTCCCATACACCATTGTTCAAAAAACACAGCTGATTTGAGAAAAAGAATGTTAATGAAGACTGAGGAGATTCATCCAGTCTTACGCTAGCTTAAAAGTGAACTATAGATAGATATAGTAAACTATAGATAGATAGAGTATAAATAGTAAACTACAGATAGATATAGATGAACAGCTTGAAGTCTTTATTCCATTTGTTTATTGAGATAGCACTGAAAAAAATTATCTAATCTCTTGCTGTTAACACAAAAAATATTCAGAAGATGCTACAGATTTCACATTTCAGGCAGCATACCGTTCCTCAGACTGTATGTTTTTTCCTCTGTGCAGCAGCAGAAACTCCATAAGGAAACAAAGGCCAGTAGTAAATTTCCAAGCTTATTTTAAGAGGTTTTGCTATCTTGCATTATTTTGTTCTTTGTTGACTCTCTCAATGGTCTCTTGAATGAAACACCTAACACTTAACAAGGGTGACAAATTTTCTAGCAAGCAAGCAGTATACAAAAGATAACATTAAACACAAATTGTCAACTTGGTGCAAATATTAACTCTGATCTCTGAGAGGGTGAAAGAAAAGAGTCTCTTTGCATGATGATGCAAAGAGCATCAGGAATGTTTGCTATTGTGTACTTAAGTTAATAACTAGGTACCACCACACCTGGGACAAGGAAGCAGCCGAGGCCAATGAGCTGCTTTTGCTGGGTTTGTGGGAGCTTCCATTTGGCGGAGGAAGCTATAAAATAGAGAATGACTGAAAAAAATCACCTTGAGTTGAGCAGCAGCCAGAGATACTCACTGGATGGGATGAGTTGTGTTAGGCGTCTGTGGAAAACCAACAGGCAGACCTGAGTCTGGACCTCAGAGAAGCTCTCAGAGAAGGGGTGGAAGGTGGACTGGCACTTCAGAGAGTGCCCCAAGGGCTGAAGGTTGAAGGAACGTGCCTGGCCTCAGCCAGTGAGGCCAGAAGTACAAATTAAACTAAGCTGGTTCCCTTCACGAGGGGTCAGATTCTGGCATGGTGATGCTCTAGGTGAGCATTTCTGTGACAAAAAGCAAATCCTTCTACTAATCTTCTGACCGTGCTGAGCTGTGAATATCAGCTTAGAGGAATACGCCACTGCCTCAGCCCTGCTGTCTGTCTCTTACTCTGGCAGCTCATGAAATATCCTATGGATCTTTCATCCCATGAAACATCCTCACTCACCATTGCCACTTGGAAACTGCTAATTGCCAAGGCATGGCTCTTAATGAGTCCCACGGTATTTACAGAGACACTGTTCATTTGGAGTGATGTTACCTTGCAGATACTTTTCCAGCATACGCAGTACTGAGGCACACCAGGGCATACCTGACAATCATTATTTCTGTCACCCAATACAGTTGTACAATGACTACCCTGAAAACTGAGGTTAAAAATATCATTCTTGTTAGAGACAAAACACAGTTCTGCCACAGATGCACAAAGTAACAAGTGTTAGATCACTTTAAAGTGAGATTTGTCCAACCTGTCCTGCATTTTCACTATATTAAAATTCACACAATCCAACCAAAAGAAACTCATCTCTCTCATACTCGTTTCTGAGAAGACATGGTATATTTCTGCTGTTCTCCAGAGGTACAGCATCTATAACCAAAATAATTTTTTCAGTATTTGTGTAATAATAATTTTAAACAGATTTCTCATGAGACAAATCACAGTCTTTATGAAGAAAAGACTATTATCTTTTAAATACATGTTCTGGATCCATATTTACCATTCTTTACCAAATCTATTTCATTTTTGTCAATTTTTAGAGTCCTCAAAAGACCGCAACAAAAAAAGTTCATGGTAAAAAGTTAATCCTAAAAAATGACCTCCTCCATTCAGGACTGGTCATGACATAATAGCTACTGATCTGTTGATTAATTCAGTTTCAAAACATCCCATCCTGTACCTAAGACCTACACCCAGTGGAGCAGCAAGGCCTCTGTGAGCCCCAGGTATGTTTTGCAGTCCTTGCTTCCATGTCTGCCTAAGACAAGACAAAGGCATTGCCTCTGTGCACATAAAATGAAGAGTAAATCCTCCAATCTATGCCAGTCTGAACCATCTCAGATAAAAACACTGAACCTAAAGCTCTGCCCAGATCTTGCTCCTGCCCAATTTCCCGTTCAGTTTTGCTAACACAGGACATTCCCCTCAAATAAACAACCAAATATTGGTATTTATCCAAATGGAACAAGTTGCAATGTAAACTTTTGAAGTTTGCTTGTGTGTGCTTCAAAACCAATAAACAGTATTTTTACTTTGAACCTTCTATCTCAAACACTATGAAAAAGATGCCTTTCAAGTAAACAAATACAATTCAAATCAAGACAGTACATGCAGTGTGAAATCTTCTACCACATTGTAAGGCAGCAAGTACAGTATCATAGCTAAGCTGTACGCCACTAAGACCAAGATTCTGTAGTAAAAACATTGACAGACCCGTAACCATTATAGTGCCTCCTGGCAGTACTATAATTAGACTGAACATAACTATTAGTCATCCTAATTAGTATACACATTCCTTGTTTAGCACAATAAAAATTACAAAGCAAGGATGCCACTTAATTAGGTGACCTGGGAATTGATGCCTACCTATATTTCACTTGTATTTTAAGTGTCCTTACCAAGACTAAATCTAATATTTATAACTAAGTCTGGGTATTTATATGGCTCTCCACCTGTACATATAATCACCTGTTAAATTAATATATATTAAATACCTCAAGGACATTTCTGAAGTTATGCTAGCAGTTCATTTGGAACTGTATTCCAAGGAAAGAAATACATCACAATTTTAGAAACTCAAGGTTAATTGCATATTCTAATAAGTATCTGTCTTATATACCATAAAATTAAAAGAAAAGAAAGTGCATTCAGTTAAATCCCCCATCATCCTTCCAGTTCTCCTGATGATGCCTCATTGTTTCCCTAGTGAAGTGCTTGGACCTCTTTAAAACCTCTGCCACTGGGACTGTCTAATGGTTCATTCCACTGTTGTAGGGAAAGAGGAAGGCAACATCAGATCTGAAGTTCCACTGAGCTTCACCTAATCTCAGCAGTATGATATCTATCCACATTCAGTAAGACAGATATTAAAAACTCTCTTACATGTGCCTGAAAACGTCAAGCTGTGAACCTGCAGCTCAGGACCTGTCTGTGGATCCATCCGTCACTGCTCCCAGATTGTTACTCAGTTTTAGGGCACAAGTATGCATTTGCTCTACAGCCAGAACTAAGGAGGAGAAGTTGACGATTTGGAAGAAAACACACCATTTCTTGAGTATGATAAGGTAAGACCTCTACTAAAAACAAATTCCTACATACTCAGAACTGGAGCTTTATTTTATGCTCTGCTATGACTTGGAATTCACCTGCACTTTCTTCTTTTTCATTCCTTGCCTTCTCCGTAATTGTTGAGGAGATTCACTTTGGAAACTGGAAAACTGCTTGGTGGTACTCTACTATTTCCTAGCTCAAAGACACTCACCAGTGTGTGGCAGGATGCAACAGCCTTTTAATAACCTTTGATTGGCTAAGGTAGCTTTAGTTTTGAAGGTCTAACAGACCTTACAAAAATGCTGGCAATTCAAATCATACAAAAATACAATAGAAATCACCACTTCAAATACTAGTTTTTGATGATTTAACGCCACAACATTCACCACGTTTAGCACCAAGTCCTCAAGCACACTTTTCAGCCACAATTTCTGCAGGCTTTTTCTTTTTTTCTTTTTTTTTTTTAAGAGTAAAACTAAGTAGCCACATGCTTATATTAGAGAGGTGTTTTTATGTATGCATCTCATCCATCACAAGTTTTAAACCAGTGGAAACTTGGTATAAATAATCCCTGGTACTATGAAACTCTCCTGCACTTCACAAGTGCCCTGATTTCTGCAGTGCTGAAAAGCCACTGAAAACACATCTAGAGCATCTGGCAAGCTGTCTGGGGACTCAGGCTTGATTTTGAGTCTCTGTCTTCACCACAAAACTGGCAGATCATGGTGGTCTGTACGCTTTCCCGTTTCACAGGTCAACTGAGAAGTTGTTTATCTGAGGGTTATTGAAACTTGTGGTCTAAAAGGAGACCAGCTGTTAGTTTCATAGCATCAATGATGCTACAGAATCATTAATTATGTTTAACAATTTTGATTGCACTAGTTTCATACACAGATTTCTTGAAAATAAAGCATGCCCACTTTGCGGTACACAGATACACCATATACAGTAGGAGACAGAGAATAAAGCAAGCAGTTGAGAGCCTCTAGCGTGCATCCTTAACTGTTTGAATGCAATAACACCACCCTGTGTTTAAGCCTTGAGTGGGCAGAGAGTGTTTTAGTCTACCCAGAGTGCAGCATACATGTACAGCATAAAATAAACACCGTTGACGTGCTACAACGGCATTTTGCAATAAAACTGCTGCTCAAAAGAAGAGCCCAAAAGAAAAATGAAGACAAAACAAAAATGTCATGACATTTGGTATAGAAACCAAACGTGCTTTCTTGCCAGGTACCTGCTGACATTGCCAGACTTTAACTTCCTCCCTCCAGCCCAGAAAGCCCACCACAGCAGTTTGCAATCTGTTCCCACTGTCATTAAACCGATTATCCCTTAGTAATGGAAAAGTCTCTAGAAATGTCACAGTGCCACTGCTCTGTGACAAATCCCATTCCTTCTAAGTGGTGAGCATTTAATATTTACTATCCCCAGATTAATTTGAATTTAAAGAAAAAAAAATTAATGAAGACAATTGCTTCTGTAGGCAGACTATGGTAAATATCAGTATGTTTCATCCTCTTTCATTAGTTCTAGACCAATTACAGCAAGTATTTCTTCTTCAGGCTAATTCTTCAAGCTAGTAAAAACACATGTGGAAAAACCAAAATTCTCTCTCACTTCCTCATTGCAAAGGACTTTCAAATGATAATTGTTAAAGATATGGGGAGAATGGGAGGGTTATTGTTTGCCACAGATTAAGATACTTGCAAAAAAATGTAGAAGAGCTGATATTCAATGCACCCAGCAATAGAAAACAAAAAGAATATAATTCATGTAAAAAATTTAAGGCAACAACAACAGAGGTGCGGGAAGTAATTTTTCTTACCACGACCAGTTTTCCAATTTCTTCTGCTTCACCAGACTGGAAATGTTCAGACCATGGGCTCCCCAGTAAATCTTTCTGGATGCTTCAGGAAAATCTTTCAGTGATGTGGCTCCAAGGCACTGGTGTCAGGCTGTCAGGGTCCAAATCCTTCCGAAAAGATGTGCTGCGCTGGTGGATTTCTTGCGCAATCATGAACAGCAAGAACAGGCAATTACTGTGAATGCTTTGTCCATTATTCCCAAATAGCCAGACACTTCTGCTGAAAAGGTCTAGAAATGTGTTTAACACTGACATAAAATGACGTTGCAAGGCTTCAAGAATTGGAAGTGGGCTTCATCTATCCCATCTGATGAAACAGCACAAGTCAGTCTGCATTGGATCACATTATACTTGCCAGATTTCCTTCATAAATGATAGTCTGCTAAAACAAAATGAAACAAATGAAAAAAGTACAAGGCCAAGGTTCACAAGAAACTAATGATGCCACAGAGAGGAGACTCTTGAGTAGGCTGTGAGAGGGACTAAACTTACCAACACAAAACTCAGCAAACATTCACTTCTTTTTCTAGGTGAACATAATTCTTGATACTCTAAAACGCAGTCTGTAGGCTGTGCACCTCCCTATCTGCTTCATCAGTTTGCCTAAGGGGGGAAGTTAGGGGAGACAGTGTTGAAGCCTAATAGACAATGTATTTATAATTTAGAAGACGTCCTCTGTCCTCAAGTCCTCCCTTCCTCTCTGTTCTCCCACCTTCTCATTCCTGTAACAGACTGAACAGTCTCCTGCGATAACTCTCCTCTATGGTCTACTTTAACAGCAGGGTTTTTGGGCCACATCGTTTAATTCTGATTTAGTACAGGCTCTCCCATTAAAACTAATGATGTAGGGCAAGGGTCTACTTAGCCTTCTCTTCCTGATTCTGTTTATATTCTTTCACACAACCACTGGAAATACTTTCTGATGGCTCAAGTGACGTATCTCTTTTCCCTTCACATCGTTTCTCTGAAATTTATTTTTTCCAGCGGAGACTCTCATGTCCTGGGGCCAGCAGTGTATTTAAGAAAGAGGAAAACAGTGCCCGGCAGTGAGGGTGAGGAAGAAAGAGTGAGAAACAGCCCCGTGAGCACCAAGGTCAGAGAAGGAGGAGTGGTTATTATCAAATCCACTTAGCTTCATAATATATTTCTCCACTTCAAGTTCCAGCTAGACTCCAGTCTTGACAAATTCTGGAAGTTGAAAAAGAGAGGCAGCAGGTGATTTGTTATGTGAGGAGACATTCTGTTCCAAAACGAAACTTTTCTCGCAAGTACAGAAAGAGTTAGCTTTCATCTCCACCAAGAACAGTATTTTGCGACTGGGGAGAACTGAATAAGCAATGTAGATTCTGCTTTTCCCCCTGAAATACATGTACTTATTTTTGAAATACAGGGCTGAAGGATTTTTCTCTAGGAAAAGTTTATTCATAATAAATAAAAGAAAAATAGTTTCAAGCTGAACAGTCTTCCAAATTAGAGCTTGACTGCAGCTTTTTCCATTTTATGAGTCAAGCCTTTTGCTTTTATTAAGGGCAGTTGAAATTTCAGTTTACTCATGGCTGGGTATAGTTCTTCATTCAACCCATTAAAAATATTCGATTTATTGAAATGTTTCAGTTTCAGATCATTCCGAGCTAATATTTGTTCAGCTCAGCTAAACTGAAAACCAGAAGCATATCTGTATTTAAATATAGTAGAATAATTTCTTCTATCCCTGTATCTGTGTCAGCCTAATCAGGTCACCGGTGGGAACTGTTGACTGGTAGAAACACAAGGCTTTCTCTTTATTAAAAATTACTGACCTTGCTTTAAAGCAATTTAGTTTGTGTCAACACTGCCTTTCTCATTAAATAATAGGCTCTAAGTGGCATATCCGTTCTTCTTCAGTATGGACAAGAGCTCTCCAGGCAAGTCCTGGGATGCTATTTTTAGGCATCTCATAGTAATAACATGCTCAATGCACTGTTCAGAGTTTGTCTACAATAATTATTCCTTGTCTGCTCTGTTGTGTTGGTCAGCTCCAGAGAGAGCTCATAAAAATGTCAGAGCTGCACCCTTACTTGGGTGCAGAAAGGATATCAAATAAATGTGAACATTTGGTAGCACTTGGTTAGCTGTAAATAATACCATTGCAACAAGTTCACTAAATATACACACACCTACCTCTGTCTGAAAATGATAAACAACTTCAGCATAGTTCTTCCTCGTTTAGTTGCTGGAGATGACTCTTCTTGCAACCACTTGTCACTAATTCTCCTACTTTTGATATTTCCTCTATATATTACCTGGCCAGCCATGCAAGTATTGGAGATGATAACACAGGTAATTTCACCTGTCAGAACTGAACCAGCGGTGAGCAAGAAATATTCTGCTCACTTGGGTTTTTTCCTTTTTTTTTCCTTTTAATATTCATTTTTCCTTCTTTTTTTTTTCTTTTTAAATATTCCTCATTTTTCCTTCTTTTTTTCTTTTTTTTTTTTTTATTATTATGGCCATTTCAAATCATCTCATGGTGCTTTGTAGGAAGGTTCTCAGTCAGGATCTGAAGGTCACATGTATTACATTAAGTCTGTCAGTATTCCAAAATAATTCCTTAGAATTTACTGCTGTGATTATATAGTTCTCAGGAAACGTGCTCCCCTGGAATTAAACATTAGAAAGATGCAAAATCAGCCTAAGATAATCTAATTAGCATATTCAAATACGTATTTATACCATCCACATTATTAGACCAGGTATTTAAATATATTTGCTCTGTGTATTGGCTACTTAAGGATATAGGAGAGGCAATGTGGCTTACTCAAACTGTTCTTTCGTGACAAGTCATCTCTACTGGGAAATCATTTGAGATATCAGTCATGTTGTAGCATACACGCAGCTCATCAGAGCTTTTTAATGATTTATTAATGTACTCAATCTGGTAGTGTTTTAGCACTGGTTATCAGAGTGCTGCCGTTAATAGTGTTGATTGTAGGGTATAATAGCCTAATGTGTCCTTTGCAACGTAACACAGGCTAGACTGGCACTGTTTTGACTAGACCTAAGTCTTCTTTTAACAAGCAGATATCTGTCTGCATGAAAAGGAGATTCATCTTCAGCCCTATACAGACATTATTTATAGGATCCCTTAAGGTTCTTGATCAGATCTAGTGCAATGTCACGTCACTATCTTTCCTCCAGGTAATGCTGTTAATCAGCATGATGTGATTTGTCATTTCTAGGTTGATGACATCCAGCTCTTGACTTTTCAAAGCTTAGCATTGCATATGCTGTCACACTATTTCAAATATATTGAACTAAAGCAAAACTGCTTTCACTTGAAGTCAGATAAAAAGAGAAGGGCTGTTAATGGGTCTAGGAACTTCTGAACAAACTGCTGTTTCCCAGGCTAAACTCTGTAAGTGGAAAAGTAATTTAAATTCTTGTGTGAGTTGTTAGAGTGTTAAATTTGCTTCAGCTTGGTTCAGAAAAATCTCAAAGCAACATAACACTTTAAGAAGAGATTCTTATTTGCACTCGAACAGGTCAGAATAAACCCCAGCAGAAACCGCAGTGCAATGGCAGAAGAGCGGACAGTTCGTCTACCTGTCTTATCCAGACCATAGCCAGCGATGGAAGCAACACCTATTTGGCAACTTAATTAATATTATATACATTTCCCCAGAGAAGCTTGTGTTTGTTTCTCAGAAATCAATCTGGACTGAAACATAGCTGTGCAGCAGCACTCAGTACCTTCAGTGCCAGACAGCATTCAGGGAGGGTTCATGTACTTTACCACAATAATGAGTTATCAGTGATGACAACATAAACTTCAGAACTTGATCCAAAGCAGGAAACAGTAACAGACAATGCCAACACCATGACATTTTTAGTCCCATTCCTAATAAAAATACCACTGCTACAATAAACCTCTTTGCTTGTGACTGCAACAGCACCACAGCTAAAACATATAGGAACACGATCATTCTGCAAGCCATGCAAATAGGCTTTGAAAGAAAAAAAGTTTGACTCTTCACTGAGGTGAAGTAAAAGAAACTGGCACAGAAACAATAGGATGAAAGAAAACCAGGTTTGAACTAACAAGGCCAAAGCAGTAAGTAAAGTGATGTGATTTGCTGATTTCTCCAGTGTCAACAAGAATTAATCTTTTTTTTTCTTTTGTTGTTTTTCTAAAAATTTAATATTTTTTTCCCCTCAAATAAATCTCCAATCCTTTCAGGCAGGTCAAGGTTTAACACAGGGAGGGATACCAAGGTAATAAATAATTAAAAAGGCTGCTTCTGAGATTGTCAGTACCGATTATACACCAAAGCAATCTCCTGATAAACATGAGTGAAAAGGAGACCAGAATATTTGGCAACATGAAACAAAGTTCTGATTCTTTAAAGATTGACAACAAGGCCTAAATCTGTTGTGTGAAATGCACATATTCGTCACATTACTAAGCAGAATGGAGAAATTTCCTGAGACCTGACAATTAAAATCTAATCCACCAGTTCTAAAAAAAACTAGTCCAGCTTTTTTCAGCATACAGTTAGGAAAACTGTTGAAGAGATTACTGCTGCTTAGATTCATTTCCTTGGCTGTTTAAAACAAACTTTGAAAATTATTTAAAAGGTGGCAAAAGCCTTATTAATTGGAAAAGCTGAATTTTGTCCAAATCCCCAGGAACTGTACCTAGTTAAACACCTGTTTAATCAAATCATACAAATAATCAGAAAATTAAAACTGTAGGGTACAGATTACTTCCAATCCTGGAGATGCTAAAAGTCAGCATGACAGTTAAGTTTCCAGAGCTGAAGTCTGAACTATAAGGACAAAAAAGTAATCGTATCGGGAAAAAAAAATATGGAGAAAACTTAATTAAGGTGCAGAGAAGGACCAGAGCAGTTCTGGATTTTAAAGATGAAATAGCACTTTTTTGTCTGTAGCTGAAACACTTTAGCACCTTGTAATTATTGGCCTGAATAGTGAAGAGATATCCAACAAAAATGTAACAATTCTCATTGATCTCTAGGATCTTCCCAAGATGCTGTTCATTATTTCTAAAACTGTGAAATGTCTTGTTGACAGAGGCATCAGTACTTACGGCAAAAGAGAGGGCTACTTGTGCATCCCAGATTTTCTAAGCATCACAAGCAGAGATGCAGTGAAAGGCTCCCCAGGCTGGCTGCTGCACTGCACTACTACGGGGGGGAAAAAACGTTTTTGTTTTTGCAAGGTTAAACGTAATGTTTGGAAGGCCTTGGTGCGAGCATCAAATAAGCTCAGGCTGCAAAGAGTGTATGTGTGTGCCAATTCTTTCACACAGCAGAAACCACAAGATGCACTGTCTGACCAAAATTCTACATATGCTATTTCTGAACTTCAGTTACCTCCAACAGTGTTAAATTATCCCTCACAAAAAAACAGTGAGTACACAAAAACAGACATGCTTCCATGCAACAATATAAACTCCTTGCCAGTAATACTAGAAATTGAGGACTTTGCTACCAAATGGCTTTAAACCCCAGGAATTTCTATAATTAGCAGATTATGCCCTATAAATATCAGTGCAGTAATCCACGTTCTCAATATTGATATAAACTTGTTTCAAGAGTATTAAGGTCAGTTTACTTTAAAAGTGAATTTTACTTACTTATGTTTTTGCAAAAGCCAGCTATATTTTTATCTATTAAAACACCAAGTAAATATTTCTTCCCCCCAATAAATGCTGTGTCAGCAGTCCAGAAATTCCCAGTAATTCTGATGAGAAAAGTAGAGACAGAACTCATTCAGAAGGTTTGGGTTTAAAGAATCAATAAACACTTGAAAAGATACGGAGGTATTTTAACTGATGTTTAAATGCTCATAATACGGAAACAAGCTAGGAAAAACTGAGATGTGGTTGTATTAAGCCCTTTGCAGAAGAGAAACAAAACCACTGCAGGTAATTAAGGGTCTGCTCCTTTTGGACTAGAAACAGAAAAAGTCAGACTTATTCTGAGACCTAGTCACAGCTCAATTTAGAACTTTACACCTTCAGAACTGGAGGTATTGTGATCCTCTAACCACAAGAGCAATCACTTTTTCAGGTTGAGAAGATACAATCTTTTCACAGTATTATAACATCAGTCAGTTCTAACTGAATTTAATTATTCCTTTGTTGCCACATTTGTTCACATTTTTATATTAAAAAAAAGACATACAATTTGCAAATCTGAAGTTCTGGGATGACGTTCAGTGTTGGGTAAACAGCTCAGTTTTTCTATGTATTTTGATCTTGATACTGAAATCCCATGAAAGGATCATGGGATGCTACATTCAGGCTTGTGGTTCAGGTCCCGAGACTGATTTATATTGTATCAAAAGGATATGCGAACCAGACAACACTTTGATGGAGGTATTTTCCCATTCAAATCCAGTGGGCTTTGTCCCCTAGTGGAAACACTGGAACTACAACAGTGTACAGGGAGCATATGGTTTGCAGGACTTTCAGGGTTGGAACAACCTTATCTAACATTGAATTTAGCCCTGCTTTGCGCGGAGAGGGTGACTAGGTATCGGTATCACCTGAGGTGCTTTCTAACCTCAACTATTCTTTGATTCTGTAATTTTGCTGTGTGTTAGTGGTTCAGAGTTGTAGTTTATATTGGTGTCAGATCATGATGCCATACACACCAGGTAAGTCTTCAAAGCTTTTGTTCTAGATCATTAGTTGAACTCCAGCACAGGGTAGACTGTAGATTATGTTAAAGAGATTTTGATCTCTTTTCTGGAGATGATGTCCTTTAGGGTTACAGCAACCAGTTGTGCTCTTGGTCCTTAACATACCTCGGGAGCCTCTCTCAGCTGTCGTCTTCATGTGGCTTTGAGAGGGTCACAGACTCTTTTTCTCAGCTGACCAACTTGCACAACAGGCCACGAGAATCATCCCTCCTTCTCAGAGCACTGCAAGGGTTCAGCGAGGAAAGCTGAGCACAGACGCTGCCCACATGCCACCTGCCCAAGTCCCTCTAAAGCCAGCAAAGCAAATCCTCCTGAACTCGTATTTGCTTCAAAAGATGAAGTATCTGCACAATGATTTCATATTCCCCAGTTTCTTGTACCGATTGCTTTATGAACAGGGTTTTGAAGAGCTGAATCCAAAAATAGCTACAGGTTATGCTTGAAGCTGGATGGAAGAAGTAGGGAAAGAGGAAAGGAAGGTCAGATTGCCCCAGTAATATCGGTAATACCCTACACATCTACAAAAAAAGAAAGCTTCTGTAATGATAATGTGTTATCCAAAAACTCTACTGAAATTCAACTGTGATTCAGCAAGAGTAATTCAGGTCACAGTTTAAGCTTTTCACATAATTAGTTTACATTTAATCAGACTTCTGGTATGTAAACATAATTACCATTCTCAGACCTTTAATTGAAATTGTCACAGCACTACCGCTAGCTACTTCTCCAGATGCGCTAAGATGGATTTCCTTTTCATGGACACTAAGTGGGCACGACGCTTTTCTTGAAGACTCTGCCATGCACCAGGCTAACCCATACTGGGCAAGACTCTTCCCAGTCACACTGGTGAAACTAGACAAAACACCATATTTCAGTCTATATCACGTGTTCAAATTAAGTTCGGCTGGTGATAATCAGGCCAAGTACATTTAAGCGAATGCATTACCACCAAAATCATGTACAATAGTTTGTAATCATGCCACTAAAGCTCATCTCTAATGGGATAAACATATACAAACTACAATTTATGTGCAAAAGCACCAAAGACCATTTGTGACCTTTGACAGGATTTTTCCTTTTTTAAAAAGCTTATAATTCACCTGCCTGGTCAGAGAATGAAGTATCTTCATTAAAATGGGTGCACAGCGTTCTTTAAAATTAAAGTTATGCTTACACCTAAGCCTGAGAAAATATCAGCCCAAGTATTTAGAAATAGTGTTAAAAGCAATTTTTTCCTTTTAAATGTCCATTAACTTAGCATATCATAAAAAGAGCAGGGTGGGAGCAGCCTTGTACATGCACACTTCTCACAGGTGTGCTCTTAAAACAAGACACCTACAGGTCTTCTCACCTCTATCACCACTGTCTCACTCATATTGAACCACTCTCAACTATGGCTATTGAATATTCTTAAATATGTTTAAGAACTAGGCTTATCTTTATTTTTTAGATACTCTAATTCATATTTTCTTTTATATAAACTCCAGGAGTAGGGAGTAGCAGCATCAAAAAAAGTCATAAGCTGGTACTGAATTTTCACCCTCCGTGTGGCCTTTAGAGCAGCAGGGATGAGACAATTGCCAAGGAAAAGTGACAGTTAACTTCATTAATCCCAGCTCAGGATGCAATATATTGGCAATGGCCTTTTTCTTCTTTTTTTTTTTTTCTTTAGCTCCTCTTGTTTGCTTGGCCTGCCTGGCAAGGCCAGGCTTGATAATCTTTTATAGGGATGTGGAGTGAATGCTATTACACTAACAGCTGCTCAATATTTGATGAGCAGCAGCCAAAGTTAGCCAGAAGGGTCAAGACAGTGTGAAGCTGGGGGGAGATAAGGTACACTTGCAAATTTTACTTACATTCCTCACAAGTTTAAATTACCTCTAATGAAACATTAACTTAAGATTTGACAAATGACCCCCTGAGACTTGAAGTTTCCCAGGGAACTTGCAGTGAAATTAAATTAATAGGCAAATTCTCAGCATGCAGTTTTTGCTGTTAAACCAAAATCTTTTTACCACTTATTATCTTATTATGTTACACTCAAATTATTTTCCCCTGTGCAAATAATACCCATTATTTACTCCCTCTTACTTATTAATGTCAGAATGTCTCTGCCCCAATTCCTTTCAGAAAACTGAACATCCTTTGAAAGGTATCTCCAATATCTTGCCAAGCACCAATAAAACTAAGTAAGATCTTTCACAAATATTTAACACATTCAAAATATTTCCTTTGTGCTGCACAATAGTTTAACTTCTAGTACATTCTCCTCCTGAAATAAAAATTTTAAATGAAAAAGGTATAGCTTCATTGCCATTTCTGGGGAATAAAAAAATTTTTACTTCACTGTTGAACTGAGCTTGCCTCAAGCAGGTATGTGAACATTTACAAATTTATCCAGAAATTATAGGTGCAGAAACAATACTTTGTAAAATGATGCTCCAGCGGTGCAGCTCTAATAGTTTTCAGTACTGTCTTAATACCATTGCTTCTGGAAACGGAGAGTGGTATAAAAAAGAAAGCAAGTCTAAAAGTAACCGTTTGATATCTTCATAAATCAGTCAGGCAGAATTCACAGTCAAAAATGCCTAACTAAGTGAGCAACTCAATGAATAAATAGCCAGGTCTCACATTAAGTGACTAGATCATCTATATCCTTCTAAGTTTTCCAAGGATTAGAAAGTACTAAAAGCCACTTGCATGCAGCAGATAAGGTCTCACGTCACTAACACTCAGTTCCAGTCCAGTTCAAGACCACAATGACTAAGAATCTGTGACTATTTCTTGTGAATCGGTGACATAGTTAACAAACATCAAACATTATGACAGTGCCAAGAGAAACCACCTTTGCAGGGGCTTTCCAGGCATCCCATGGGTTTCAGTGAGAACCCAAGTAGCTCACAAACACTACGGAAAAAGTTGCCACAGTTTCCTTAAGATTAAGCTTGTTACTAACCCAGCTCCATTAGGAGCTCCCTGGAGTAAGGGTTGTCTCACATTTCTATGGCATGTGACATGGTAAGTACAAGTTTTATGTTGGGCTCCTTTAGGTAGGACTGGAAGAGTGATTTCTAGATGCTAACAAAACACATCCCAGACACCAAAGCATCTGACATACCACACAGTAACTGGCTGTTTCCTTTCTTACTCTTCTAAATCCACATATATTCAATGTCAGTATTTCAGGCTCCCACATCCCCACTGATACTAGGGACACTAAATTATACAGGTCACATACACCTATTTAAATAGACTCATAGAATCATTTAGGTTGGAAAAGACCCTTAAGATCATTGAGTCCAGCCATTAACCTATCACTACCAAGTCCATATAGAATAGAAAGTTTACAAGCATTTTAAAAAACAGAATGGAAACAGTTTTAAAAATCCAAATTATGATATGGAAAAAAATCCTTCAAAACAATACAGAAAATAAATACTGGCTTTGTCCGAAGGCTCTGAAAGTAAACACTTCAAAAGGCCAATCACATTTGCGGGATGAAAAGCTCACAGTGTTCAGAATGACAAAACAAGTGCTGAAGGTAGCAAGGGAAAAAAAGAAACTCCACTCTGAAACCCTGCACCATGAGGAGCACAGTGTGGGTATCTGTGATTCTTGTAACAGAGGTACAGATCACACAAACTCTGTAAAGTGTCTTTATTCTTTCCCCCTCAGGTATATTTGTAGGAACAACTTTGAGGCACACAGGGCTAAGGACACAGTGTATATTCACCTACACAGGTATCTTAAATCTCAGCTTTTACACAGAATCTTTTTGTTAACTCTTACTCAACCTGGATTGCCAAAATCCAGCTTCAGTGATTTTTGTCTGCAAAATCAAAGTCACAAAGCATTTTAAAATGAAAAATAACAGATTACACCTGTTCCCTTAGTTCAACTTCTCTTGAGGTCTGATAAACTAATTCAACTACACTAAATATGTCCTAGTCTGTAACTATGATCTCATTCATAAATAAAGCAGTGAGAAAATCTCCTATCTTAAGAACTGAAAAATTCTAAGCAAAATATACATTTATAGTCATGTGCCATAACCACACAGTGTGGCTGCTGATCATCTTTGTATAGTTTAAATTAATTTTCTCTCTGAACACAGGAAGCAAACAAGATTCTTGGACTTGACTGAGCCTCTTATGTCTAAAGAGTTGGTGTAAAACCTAATGTATAAAACTGTAATCTTAGAACATTCCTCATATTTCTTTTTTAGAGCTACACCATAATAAGTCGCAGAGAGATGATTTTGTTGTGGGATCTGCAGACTTGCCTTGCAGACACAATTAAGGAAGAAATGCAGGTCTATTAACTAATCCAAACACCTGTGCACATACAGTAAGTCACACAGTATTCATCCTAAACTAACTTTAATTTCGTACGTAACATGAAGAGCTCTTTTTCCATTACTAGCTCGTTCTGGCCAGGTGGGTCAAACAATTCAAGCCCATTGTTCAAATAAACTAACCCAATTTATGAACAATAAATCTGGCACAGGCACAAGAGTGTGTTTCTCTTCTGTAAAGAAGTTTTCTGAAAATTCAGTCTGGCTTCCTCATTCATGAAGTTCTAACATTCACAGGAGATAACATGTTAAGAAGAAAAACTACAACACAGACCTGCAACCTGGCTTCTGCAGCATCTCTCACAGCAGAAAGAAGGTAGGCTGTTGCAGATAATGTAAAGAGGAATCTTTATTAGGCTACTAAATGAATGAAACTCCATTTTCCCTGGTCCTCCAGCCTGGGAACTAACCCATAAGTTTTGCTGACTGATGAAACCAAAGATTTTCCCATGACGTGGCCTGAACTTCTCAGGGAAAAGGACTACGCTAACTCGTACAGGGTCGGCATGAAGTAGGGAACTTTCTAATAGTTCAAGAACTACACACACAGTTGCCGTAATCTCTTCCTCTTTCATGGCAGATCAGCAACCCATCACTCCAGTGACAGTATCTAAAGAGTCAATCACTCTGATTAGCATTTGGCAGTGTTTTGAAGAACAATGCTAGAGAATGTGTTCCTGTGCAATTTAATTAATCAGCCATTTCTGTTCCACCGAACACCTGTGCTCTGGCTGACCCACTTAAAAATATGAATGAAACAGTTGAGCTTCTTCCTTTTAAGAGAGTCATCCTGTTCTGTACTTGGGCTCCTCCCACAGCACTAACACAATAAACACCTCATAATTATTAAACTAAGCATTGTAGCTCCTTATGCTAGCAATAATCATCCTCGAACACTGACTTACTTATAGAACAAGTTTTGCCATTGTTTAATGTAAATTCATTGTCTGGGTAAATTGATCAGACAACAAAATGAGCTGAGCTCTACGTTATTCCGAGATGAAAGGGAAGGTAATCTCATTGCATGTGCCGATGGCCAGGAGTAAATCACAGGTCTCACTTGTCCATTTTGGCTTTAAAACTATAATAATAATGTCCAATTCTTCTGCCACAATGGCTGAAAGTGGGTTCTGCATTAGCTCAGCATCAAAAACCTTCCTGAGGTCTGCAAGGGGGTTCACTACGGAATGCTATCTCAAATTCCTTTCACCAAGATTCTCTGAGCATGTTGCTATTTTCTGTTACAAGAACAACTGTAATTGCTTCTGTGGCCAATTACGTGCGTTCAAAGGGAGCGATAGATGCAGGAATGCATCACTTGATGTTATAACATGTTATAATTAGGTTTTCAGCCCTAATCACTGAGAAGGATAAAAACTTCCCTTGCAACTTATAAATGCTACTACCAACAAGCAACATTTTGTTGCATAAGCAATTCATGTGACTAACACTGGTTTTGTTGTGGAGCAGAATTCCATATATAAACTCATTTAAGGCTGTCAGTAAGATTAGTGAATTTTGTCCTGGAGAGCGCTGCATAAACATTCACTTTTCCAACAAGCAGCACAATTTGGCTGATCATGGCCCATCAACAGATGCTTATCCCACTGAGTCCAAAATAAAATTTTTGTTTAAGGTTAGTCCACTAATCCCTCATATTTGCTTTATACCTGCCTCCATTCTGGAAAGGGAAGCCAAGAAGTCAAAGAAAGAAACCAAAATCTGTATTTTAATTTTGTGGAAAAAACAAATATCTTTGTAAAATTCATCCCCGTTACTAGTAAGAACTATAACAAAAACCTGCAGTTTTACAGGATAGCCTGCAAGTTTTACATGTTGCAGATATGTTACAATTCAAAAGAATAAAAACATTTTCCTATGACATTACAAAACTCTTCAGGGGAATTAATTTTTATTTCCACTCTCTTTGACCATGTAACAATATAAATGTAGGCAATAAATTTGTCTTGGAATAAATTCCCCAAATATGCTGTTCTGAAAATGATCAAACAAAATGTTTCAACTTCATCATCAGATTCTTTCATTTTTTCTTAAGCTGACAATCTACTACTGAAAGGGAGACTCATGAAGAAAAGTTATGCTTCAACAACATTTTTTTTCCGCAATAGGGAAAGATGGGATGCACTTTCACCAGAAAAGGGAAAAAATTATTCAGTGAACTCAGTCCTGCTCCACATTTTCTATTAAATACATCATTAGCACATGCTCTAAATAAGAAACTAATCACGAAATAAAGCTGTCAGCCTTTTTTTTTTTCTTTCTTTCTTTTTGTCTCCCTAAAACAAATTTAGTCATAAAGCTGTGCCAGATTACTGTCCTGCTGGAGAGAAAGTCTTCCTGGGCACAACAAACAGCAGCAAGGCACGGCCCCTGCCAGCGCTCCCCCAGCGCAGCCTGGAGGAAGGGCCCGGCTGCACCCACTGCCCTCCCGCTGCTCCTGTGAGCGGTGCCAAAGTGGCACCAGTTAGCAGCAGTCGTAGAAATTCAGAGGGACATCTCTGAGGAGCAGGGCTGATGTAAAGGCCAGCTTCAAAGGAACAAGCACATGTACCTAAAACAGAGTCACAGCCAGTAACGCAACAAGAAGACACGGTGGCAGCAGTGTGTAAGCCCATCTACAGCTTTTCAGCCCAGCTCTCTACAATGAAACCGCCGTGGAGACCTAGGGACTGAACTCAATATTGTCACCTCTGGTCTCCACTGTTCCCTGGAGAGCAAGCGATCCCTCTGTGTCTCCCAGCTGACAACTCACTGAGTCACACTGACGTTTCTCCCTCCTCTGCCATCAGAGCACCATGGGCAATGGCGTGCCTAGAGCCACAGAGCAGCGGTCATCTGCAAACTCTGCAGCAGCACTCAAACTGGCAGCCAGGGCCTATTTAACAATTTATCTAAGATTTAAATACAACAGTGCAGAAGTGAAATAACTGCAGGTGCTAAAACTTCCTCCCTGGTGTACTCACCGTTTCTCTCTGTCAAACCCCAATGTGGCTACTCTATGGCGATGATCTATTTAGCTTATCCAGCAGAATTACAACCTTGCTTGATGTAAAAGGTCAGAGTGTGGCAGAAGCTTTTCTTTAAACAGCACATTTCCCCATGCAGACACATGCACACACAGGCAGGAGAAGCTGTAGCTTTCAACACACCATAGTTGCAAGACATCATGGTCTCAAAAGCATCACTACAGAAGCAGTCAGACTCCGACATTATCAGAGGACTAAGGAAGCAAATGGCCAAATAATTGCATCTTTGTCAGTGCCATTTTACTCCTTGCAGGAGTGTTGTAGGTGATAATTGACACTGTCATGATGTAAACAGCAATTGCCTCTGGGCACTAATGTGGAACATGTGCTGTTTTGAGAGATCCCCAACCTCTGTAAATGAGCAGAACAGTCTTGGCAGCAGTCGTGTCATGTATTAGTCAGCAGCGTCAGCACCGCTGCTGCTGTGATTCAGCTACGGCTGAAGGACCCGCTTCCCCTACGAGTGCATGATAAATTCTTTCATAGGCACAACTGACTTTGAAGTCATTGGTCTTACCTCACTGGAATCGAGAGTTGTACACCAGATGAGCGAGCAAACATGCTGATCATCAGACACCTCCGCACCACGTGAGATGCGTGCTGAACTACATGGCCTCCTGAGAGGGATACACTGCGTGCACACCCTGACTCTGGCATCCCAGCATCCAAAACTCCTGCAGGTCCACAGGTTAGAGTACGCGTGTACACCCATAAAGCATGCCCAGTGCAGGATTAAGAACATGGATATAAAATCCCCTCCACTGATATTAATGTGTCTAATGAATTAATTAGCATATCGAAGTGAAGCACCTAAAAATGTTGATCCTGATTCTCCAAAAAAAAAAAAAAAATCTGCGTGCTCTTAAATTCACACAACCAGAGAAGTTCCATTAATGTAAATGGTATCTTCATAAAGCAATGTAACCACAGAATAATTTTACAGGATCAGGGCCTCAGTTAATGACAGTAACTCCTCAACACGCCATTTTTCCAACAGGCATTTATAAAAACCTTGGCTACAATTTGTTAAAATTAGATATTTTTTTTTTCCATCCTTGCACTAAGGAGCAGTGATGATTTGGGCAAAATGAGCAGTGTTCTTCCACAGACACACAGAAATACTGCTACCAGAAACTGAAATCCAAGAAATCTAGTGTGGAGAAAATAAAGAGCTATAATAAATGTGGTGACTGCAGGAACAAAGTAAAATAGCTTATACTGCTGTGTATTTAGGGCAAAGTCCAAAAGCTGTCATTTACATTAGACTACTTTATACATTTAAAGGGCAAGTATAAACAGACAAAAAGGTCCCTACGGAACAGACACATGCTGTTTTAGAAGTCATTCTTAAAGTAAAAGTGCAAAATAGAAAATCACTGCCAGTTATAAATACGGTAAATGAAAAGAAAGAAATCTTAATGACATGAATTACCTAGCTACTCTTACTAAAGCCCTGTATTCACTTTTCATTTGAGCGTTCAAGCGCCTGTCAGAAGGATACTTCTAAAAAGCAAATATTAAGCCTGCATGTTCAGGTATTTTTGAATTTATTAAGTGCCTGTTCAGGAATTACGCTTATGCCAAAGTAAAAATTAACCCAGTCATCTGAGGTTCTAATTTATTTTTCTAGCAGCGAAATCTTTTTTTATTGCTTTCTCTTCCATTGTACATCAATAACTGGTAAAGACAATTAATATATGTATGATAAAGGATTCCCCATAGTACTTAGAGATAAAAAGGATCGCAGTCTGACTTGTGAGTAAATGACCCAGGCTCTGAGTTTCTTGCACAGTCACAGAATGAGAGTCCAGTCGCCACAGCGTGGTTTTCCTGCAGACCAAGTACCCCAGCCACGGCAGTACCGTTCCTTCCACACAGATATGCCAGCGGACCTTGACGCTGCTCTGAAACGGCTTTTGCCTCAAAGGAAAGCTGACTTCCAGAGTCAATTGCTGTCATTTATTAATTCCATTCTCTTCTGAGGCTTCCAGTAATTTCTAGCTCCTGGGATTGCTTTTGTGATGAAAACAGCCACAGGGTGAAATGTAACTAGAAAAACTTCTATTACACAACTGTACTGAACTGTCACATACTGTCTTAGTATTGCCAGGCTGTTTAAGATGTGAAGAAATGGCCCTGAGTGGAAAGGGTCGTTAGATTACTAATGCACAATACTATCTAGTTGCTTTCCAAAGCTGTGCTGACAGACCTTGCACAGGGTACTCGACTCCAATTGCTCACTCAAATGTCTTCTGTCCAGCAGTGAAAAGTCCATCAAAAGCATCTGAAAGGTTTAAACAAAGTTGAAGAACTATTCCCATGTTTGCTTCTACATGCTGCGGTCTAATAAAAACAATTAGGAATTTCAGACAAGAATGAGAGAGTCTGCAAGTGATGACAAAGAAAACTTCAACTCCCAACTCACTTGCTAAACCAAGACACTTAACTGGGATCTCTCTGTTAGCATGCGAGAGCCAACAAGAAGCCTGTACAGCAAACTACTGTAGGTAAATACTAGAAAATAAGATTTCTAGTGGGAACTCTCAGGCAACCTCAGTGGGCAACATCACCTACCCTGAGTGTAATGTCGTGGTTGAAAGTCTCAGCGCTGAAGATCACCGTTGCAAGCACAGAGAAAACAGTAACCTAACCACAAAATTGAACTATGACTAAATACCTCCAATAAAGAGTAGGCTAAGAAAGCCACCAAAAGAACTAATAAATATAAATAATGAGTAAATAATGGCAGCTTTTTAAAACTAAAAGATGTTCCTGGCAGCTGTTTCATTATTTAGAAAGCAAGCTAGTCTAAAAAACAGCTGGTTTGTCATCTAATGCGAAGACAAAAATCATTGCTCTGGGAGAAGCAAGTTTTACTGTGCTACATCTCTGCAACTGTTTTGCTTCAATCATCCTCCATTTGAATATCAGATGATCTAACAAATTCAATTTCACTTGCCAGATTTCTGTTTGTGTGTAAAAAGTTAAACAACCAGGCATTACAGCATCAACAGCATATGCGGCTGTTGGAAAATTTCCTTTAGGGAAAGTTTATTATACATACTGATTTTAGTCTAGAAAACAAGACATACAGGAGAGGGCAACATAGTTAAACTGTTCAGCCTCCCTTCATTAATAACAATCTTAGATCATTAAATTATCTAAGTTAAGATGGTTTAACTTCATTTAGCTTTGCAGAGAAAACCAAGACTCCAGCACACGTTTCAATGCTGTCCATGTAAAGGCAATGAGAGTGGAGTTATTAAAGTACTGCAGCAGGGAAAATGAGGTTAAATACAGCCATGAGAAAAAAAAAGGTTGTGTCTACATAGTAGTGTTCACACTCATTCGCAGAGCTAAGTGTGATTGTTAGCTTTCAAACACTGGTTCAGTCAGAACTATGTTAAAAATGAAGATCACAAGAGCATATATAACATACAAATTTAAACTGAAAAAAACTAGACAATGCTCTACCAGATTCTGTGCAAGAATTTTAAATTTTATACATTTTTCACAAGCTGGTTGGCAGGATTTCAACAGCTAGACATCAGATAAGACACGAGAGTCACAATGTCATTCCTCCTCACTAAGAGTCCATATCTTCCTGATAGTACCGCCCTAACATTTCTATCCTGTTTCATTGCTTGGCAAATTTATCAGAAGGGATAAAGCACAAGTAAGATGTGAGCAAAGCCTTACAGGAAGGTTTAGTATGGCAAAACATGAGAAGCTGAAGAACGTGATTCAAGAGTTGCAGCGAAATAACATTAATATAGCAGCAAGCATGTTGTTTGTCATTGTTCTTCAGTGCACAGGAATAAAATCCCACTCTAGTGAGCAAATGCTTTGCGTGATTTTCTTAGTGTGTTTCTGGTTGTCAGTTTTGTTGTTCTCTTTGTAGGACTTCTGAGAGATGCTCTGTATAACCGAATGCATGTTATCCCCCACAATGCAGTCGCAGCATTTTCACAGAGTCACAGCAAAAGATACTATTCTCTCCAGTATGCCATCACAAAGACACACTCAAATGCCTGTGTACAACATGATGTAGCAGGAGCATTTATAGCCTGATATTTTAGGAATAAGAGAAGTTTTCAGGGGAGGGAATATCTCTAATAAAAGTGATATAACTAGGAAAAAAATTTGGGGCACAAAGGCTGGAAAACTGAATGAGGTTTCTGGGGTGCAGTCCCTACATGACTAGGAATAAAGTATTAGGTTTTAAAAAGGGAAAATGTATTTCATTTTAACTTGTTCATGCTAGAGACTTCATGCAGTTGTTTATAGAGCTGGGCAAAACAGAGTAACTTACTGATGACTCCTAATAATCTGGTGTTAAAAGATGGGAAAATGTGATTGTTTCCTTTGTCAAGAATTGTTTTGTGGTGTGAAGCTGGCCAGTTTCACAAACTACACAATTTAGAAGTACACATAGGAAATAACTTGCTTGCCCGAAGACTGAGCTGGACCTGTGAAAAATCATACAGTGCTAAAACCCCAGAGTTGCAGACATCCTGACCTTTGGGAAAGCAGTGATGTACATGTTCAGCATCAGCTCTGTGGTGGATCCAACCAGAAGTCGCAGAACTGAACAGCTGCAAAGGCAGAAAGCTGAAAATTAGACTCCAGTTGCAACGCTTTTGCCCGTATTTATAGCCAGTGCTGAGGAGCCCGTCCACTGCCACGTGACATCCGACGGTAGTGTGTCACACTTGCCATAGGCATCATCACTCCTTCCTCAGAGCACTGGGAGTTATAATCCCATCAAACCAAACTCACTTTACTTCGAGTCTGATCTTGCTTCTGCTTTCATCATCCTAAATCAAATGGGAATGGCAGACTGACAGGCCTTGAGAACACACACAGCAAGTTGCAGCTAGAAATCTCCTTTTGAAGTTTTCAGTCTGTTCATTACAGCAGGAAGCAACAGTCCTGATCATGTGCCACATTTGAGCAACCCTGTCCACATCCATGGATGCTCTGAAAAGCATACTGACATGTTTCCCTTGTTTACGAACAGATGCATTTATACAACAAGAAACCTACCCTCACTGCCCTTTGCTTTGCCTATAGACTTGTCTCAGCTTTTCCTTAAGACTCCAGGCTATAACAGCACACGCAGCAATGCAAAAGATACTCTGTGACTTATCGTCAGTGTTTTATTCTGAAGATGAGCACATTAGCTAGGCAAAGATGCCACAGCTTCACAAACACACACCCAGCTCAACAGCCCCTACCTCCCATGCTAGCAGCAGCATGAGAATTCTTTGGCAGGGTTTAATCAAGCTGGGGTAGGGCAGCTTGCACCAGGACAAGACAGACAAAACTGACAACAGCACATCAGCAAGTGGCCACAAGTTGCTATTGTCTCTAGACACGATTCTTAATGAGAACAAAACCACCAACACTTTAAAAGCACGAGAGGATGTGATCTTTAAATAAAAAATGCAAAACCACTTGGCTTCTTTTCCTACATTAGACTCCCCTCCAAGACAAATATATTAAATAAAAAAAAAACAACTACGAAGCAGAATAATTACCTTTGAGTCGTCTTTTTCTTTGGGGAACTTTTTCCAAACTTCTGTTAAAAATAAACTAAAAAACAACCCAACATCAGCGTTCCTTGTCCTGTTCTCATCAGCATTCCTTATACAGGCAAACCCACCCCTGACATCTTCAACAAAGAAAGCCAGTCAAGAATACTACTCCTAGCTCTAACTTTCCATGTAAGGAGTATAGCTTTTTCTAATATGAACAGCTCTGATTTTTTGCTCAACCTTCCAAATTTCTTGGCAAAACTCAATCATTGCCTAGCTCTCCTGAGCTTACTGGAGTTAACCTAAGTCCGAATTTGGCTCTGTTAGACACTGATTTCTCTCTGCAGTCTTTTCTAGGTGCGCACTCCATCCGCTCCAGGAACAGCTGAAAACAACGGCACTACCAAATAATATATTGAAAACAAATGTCAAATGTGGTAGAAGTCCATGCAGAATAATTAGAATTACATGAATTAATGTTCTAGGAAGACTAATAAAGTGATTAGAATATTAAAAGGATGACAGATATAAGCAAGAAAAAGCTTTGATGTGTCCATGGGTATCTGAAGTCTGTATCAGGTAGTTATGATAATTATAGCGCTAGCTAGCCACTGTTGGTAACCAGTACCATGGAATACCTGGAACTCATGGGAATACCTGCATCCAAACCCTCGTACTTCAGGAATGACTTAGCAACACACACTGATACTGGTAAATACTCATTCTTTGCAGTTTCTGCTGTAAAAAAAAAAAGCGTACATCAGAAAAAACCCTTGTAGATTCATTGCAGAATTGATCTTTTTAATGATTCTCCTACACAGGTCTCATTGATCAGCTCTGTTAACAAGACCTACTGACGTTTTGTAGAACCACCACAAAAACAACAGAAGAATTATGGATCCTGAGATCTTCAGTAAGGGGGCTTTGTTATGCTGAACTACACGGCCGCAGAGAATGAGATGCAGTGGTAAGGAGCAAGCACATTCAACAGAGGGCTTGCAGAGCAGGTCAGGTCTGGATACCTATGGTTACGCTATCTGTCAGCACTTACCTAGTCCTTTCTTACCTTAAAACACCATTCATGTTCTAGGAGTTACAGCTGTCCCAGACTGGAGAGGAGGAGGAGGAATAAACAAGTGTTAGGTATTACTGCATACTCTAAATAGAGCGTTTTGAAAACTCACACAATGCACACATGCTCTTCTTAAAAGGTCTTAAAAAAAGTCAGCAGCTTGAGCTAATCCAGCTCCCACCATCCAAGTTTTAAGAGGATTCTCCAGGAAGTATACAGTCTTATTATTCTGCTAATAAAGTTTAATAAGGCATCTTAGACTAAAGATATGAAAGGGAGTAAGCAAGAGTGTTTTACTTAAATTCACTCCCATTGAACTCCTCCAGTAAAAGTGCTGATTATGCGTGTAATACTGTACAGGTCTCCGTTTTAGGTAACACACTAATGAACTTAACATCGGAGTATAGCGCTGCTATTGGCATGAACTCGTCTCATTACAGCGCATATAGCATAACTGCTTATGCCATCACGTGCTTGCCATCTAAGGAAATGCATTGAGCATTACGTACCACATGTCAGATTTAGCAACTGTTAGTTACTAGCAACCAAAATCTCATGCAATATGATAGTTGCCAAGGTAACTACTATTCCAGAGGGAAGATGAAATCTGACAATGGTCTGTGTGCACTCTAATCTAACAGAACAGCTGCCCTAGGTAATTTAGGCACCCCATAAATCTGAGCGGATCTCAAAGCTTTTCCATTCTCAGCTAAAACATACCTGTCTGAGGGCTGTTCAGGGAAGCGCCCGCTCTGTACAGATTTGGGAATTCTGGAGTATCGGCATCGTGTAACCTCGGCTTTAACAGAGCTCCTTCTGCCCATGTGAACATGACATTCTTCCAGCCTGCAGAATGGAAACAAAGATTACCTTGGAGGGGCCAATACAGTTGTCTCTGACATTTTGAGTAGCTGCAGGGCAATGTAAGTTCTTCCTGACAGGGCAATTTTTCAGTTATAATGCACCTGGAACTGCCAAAAATTGCACAAAATTATGTTACCCACCACTGTATTTTCTGTACACAATACAGCAAAGGGTCTAATATTATCTAAGTATCTGAGGAGCAGGGTCCTTCATGCACTGACAGTAACAATCTTCCAAAGGCAACAGGCAAAGCAGTGAATACAAGGGATTTAACAGTTTGACAACCTTGGAGAACCATTCAGGACTTCTTCCTTTCTTACATATGGACTTGTTGCTGTGAACTACCCCTCATGCACAATGCCTCGGTTCTTCTGATGGGAACAAAGGCACCTCCATTAGCTTATGACAAAAGGCATCTCAGCCAAGCAAAGAGATTAAGCAGGAGTTTATTAGTGCAGATATGTCTTCAAAACAGGGGCATGAGTAAGAGCTGTCAAAGGTGAAGTGCATAATCTATAAACTGTATTTAAATCACAATCTTCACATTTTTAATTGAGCATAAGTACCAAGAAATCAAATACAGACCTTGAGTGCATAAATGCCTTCACAATAGTCACAAGGGTTTACCCACTGAAATTAAGCCTTACTTGGGCTCTAAATTGTATAATATCATCTGCTTGCAAGGAAGATGATGTGACTGTTGGTGTATAAACACTGGTTTTGCAAATTACTATACTAGCTTCACGAAATCTGCTTGAAAAAAATCTGGCTTTGATCAATGGGCTTCTTTTTCTCATCCACTGACAATTTGGTGCAAGAGAGATTAAAGACATAATTAACACAGGCTGTTCCATACTAAGAGTCAGATACATGATATACATGACTGAAAATTTACCCAAGGCTTGAGAATTCCTACAGAACATAAGTTTACTTCTGTGCTTCCACAACTATCACATTGTTTGGTATTCCCAGTCCTACTCGCCTTCCCTTACACTCCCATATAGAAACAAATCAACCAACACTAGTTTTCTACTGAAACAATCCTTAATACATAAATCACCTTTCATTCTAAGGCCATTATCACAAGGACTCTTGTGGACTAGAACTACTGCATCTTAACAGAGCAAATGGAATAGAAGGATCAGTCAAAAAGGCAAAATTTAAAGCAATCAAATAACATCAAGGAAAAAAAGAAAAAAACAAATCCTAGTATCCCAGCAGAAAGTTAGAAAAAGCTTAAAATCCAATACATATACTACACTTCTAAAGATTCACAAGCCATACTGGAGGCTACTAAATGCTTCCTTGGTATCTGTGAAGTTAATGAATGTTTTTAGTCAAATGATCTACTCCATGTTTTTATAAGTGAAAATGTGGCAAGCATCATCACCTGCGTTGAAATTCAGCTTCAATGCAACCTTCTTGACCCTGGAGAAGAGACGCCCATGACAAACTCTTCTACTGTTAATCTGTAGCACTGGCAATAGCTTTACCCATGAGCAACATAAAGTCTGTTGTCAATGTTTTGCATAGACTAACTTGTCATCTGTTTTCCTCATTCACTCCTCCACCTTTTCAAGGAAACACATCCACTAGTCCACCCTCCATCTATAGCCCTTGCGGTGCAATAAATCTAAGAAATCGGTACATCTAATAAAAGCTCTAAAGCTTACTTAATAGCATGAGCCAGATCTTCGTTCTTTATGGCAGGAGGAGTCGCACAACACAGCAGCTGTAATCCTAAGGAAAATCATATTGTTTAAAACTTATCAATTATTAAACTGCTCAGGAATAAAAGTGATCTCAACTGACAAGGTCATGCCAAATCAAGTGTCAGCCCTGAATGCTTAAAATGCTTCACAGTTTTGTTCAGAGAATAACGCAGCATGCCTACGAAGAGCAGGTAACAAAATGAGACAATCATTTATCCGAACTAAAAGTGTGTGTGTATAATAAACATTAAAAGGGCATGCATTGATCCATGTATTAATCAGATTCATAACAACAGACCAATTTTTTTCTCTCTGGGGTGTGAAGAACAAGGTTATGAATCATAAAGTGAACACTTAAAGATCACACTTGAATAACATAATTGTGTACAACAATGACAGAATGAAAAGAAACTTAAACTCTGAACTGTTGTTAGGTTTCATCCTCTTAAATAGTTTTGTGACATGACTCTAATAAATTATTTGGAGAGAAAAAAAATGTTGGTTTATCTTATTAATATTCTAAACCTCCTCTGCCCATTTTCGTCATGCTTCATCTCTTCATTTCAATAGAAATAAACACAATTACAGGGAAAAACATCTGGGTTTAATACAAGTTTCAATTCTTTTTTGTTACAAATCACATAAATATACACTTTTTATAAATTTACTGTCTTATAGAAGAACCGGAGTTTTGCTACACGCGAAAACTGTCAGCCGATCTTTAAATATTTATCTTTGAATTCCCCTGGCTGCATGTACTTGGGAATGTTTTCATAAATACATCAATAACTGTCTTGTACAGCTCATTAAGGAAGCTTTTTATCCTTTAGTGTAATAGTTCAGTTTACAGTTGCTTGTGAATCATTTTTATGGACCTCCATTAAGCATGCCCTTCAAACTGCAATTATTTGTCAAATTTTGTATATACGGAAGCAATCACCAGAGAAACCATGAAAGCTGAGAAGATGCATAAACACTGGGAACCAGAACTTGGCCCATCTCCAGCAGTGTATGCTCTCCTCTACCGCTGACTTCACAGTGTATGAGATGTACTTAATGGATCCACCTACGCAAGACAGGCAGATTGTCCAAAGGCCAGGGTGGACACACTGGCTTACATTAACCAAGACCAAACACCTTGGATTTTCTCCTCAAATCTGTCATCAGTCTTTCTCTGAGGTCCCAGGACATCACTCCCACACTTCTTGTAGTTTCACCACTTCCCTTATGGCCCTATATACTGAAGAGGGGACCTCCACCACAGTGGAAAGCTACAGCCACTCACATTCCTTGCCCAACCCAAAGAAACAAACACCAGCAAGCTTCTGCTATGGAGAAAACTTACTTACAGGGATGTTGCCCTTCAACCTAATATGCCAAAGTTATCTTTACTTCCTAGAACTTCGCAAAATATAGACTTAGATAAGTAAGTTTATAAATATTAAGTTTGGGAGCTTTTTTTAAAAAAAAAAAAAATGCCATAAGTACGCGTGTGTGCTGAAAACCTTAGAGTGCTTCCTCCAAGAATTAGCTTCCTGGAAACCTTCGCTAGCATCCTATTATTTTTCCCCAAATCTAGTTCTGTAATTGAGTTTTTGACAGATAATTTTCATCTGCCAGGTCAATGTGAATTCGGTCAAACAGGTTACCTTACAGTGAGCTGAAAAGGATATGCAACAGGTTTACAACTCCAGTCCACTGCATTAACAGCTGCAATTGTCTATGCAAGCACTCTGTAAGGGAAACATAAACCAAACAATAGCACCCAAGGCTACACTCAATTGATCCATCTAGTCAAGACAGATGGCAATAATGCCTAAGACAAGGTAAGGAGATGAAAATGAAGAAAGAATTGCAGTAGACTATCTTCCAAGCAGATGGTGCTCTTGCTGCCAAGAACAGGCAGCAATAGAAGCTAGTGGCTTACCAGCATCCACAGAGCACTAAGCTGTAAGAACAAATTAGATTAACACGATTAATTGTCTGATTTGTGTATTCTGACCCACTGCTGTTGAAATCTATTAAACATTTCACTGCTAAATCTCACCTTCTGCAAGGGCTGTGGGTCACAGGAAGTTAACGTATGTTGTCTGTTGTAGTTAGACTATATGCATTTCTGAATGTCAGCCTCATGAAACAAAATGCTTTTGTAACACTACGGAATACATTTTAACATACACAGATGTGGCTGTTGTAGCTTCTGCCACTGTTGAGCATCACATACCACGTTCCTCCTAGTATCAAATCAACTTGTGACTAATGTTATAAATACCAAAGAATATTCATAATGATTTTCCACATACTGCAAAATACTACTGCAATTTAATTGTACAGAACACTTATGTTATTAAACTAGATACAGGACGCCAATCAGCTACAAGATAAAATACTATTCACATTTTTAGTTATTTTTAGTTAACTGGAGAGCGACAGAAGGACTTTTGTTCAGTTACAATGCTGAAGAGAAACAGTGATGGATGTGGAGGCTGGCGATAGCTGCACTGTGCACACACCGCTGCATACTTCCCTCATTCTGATATTACTGACAGATTTCATTGCTCCTCACATGTTCATGAAGGCAGAAGTAATGGATAACAAAAGGTAAAACTGGAGAACAATGGAAAAACCTCATTCAAAAATACAAAGAAAACCTACCTTCTTATCTTCCAAGGAGGTCTTCTTGCTTTATCCAGTCACTTTATGTGATGTCTAAGAACAATTAACTCCAAACTTTTTATTATTATTAATTCTTGCTAAATAGGTCATGTCTGAAAGACTATTGACATGTTTTTAAACCCTTTGACAACCACTGCTGCCACAGTTTATATTATTTAAAAGACATTTGCTTGTCACGCTTGAACGGGTGGGGAAAGGGACTTCATATTGTAACACATCTACAGTTCTCCCTATCTGTACCGGTAGTCGTTTTTTTCTTGAATACTGTAACAATTTTTCTAATTACCATGTGCTTTGACGTACTGCAGAGAAGTGATGCCCATTACTACCAGCTGCTGTCAGCAGAAGATTTTTCCATAGCATGAACAGGAGCTTTTCATCTCGGGAGGCGTTAAAAACTCTTACCTGGTTTCCAAAATTCAGCAGCATTTCAAAGCACAGCAACGCGACTTTCACAGCAACAACTCCGCACCCTTGTACCGTAGGAGACAGGGATCTCTCAAACTCAGAAACAAAGCAATGACCCAGCATAGCAAGAGCACATATCCAGACATCCAGGTGAAAGCAGCAAGCAGCAGCATCAAGCGCTGCAGCCCTCTTAAGTCTGGCGATCGTGTAGATTCTCAAGCAGTCGCTAACAGCATGTTGGCAAAGTCCACAAAGCCACTGAGCAGATCTGCAAAAACATTCAAAACTCAGTATCCCAGCAATGCATTGAGACCAAGACCTAGCAGCAATTTTTAGCAAAGCTAAAAATACATGCATGTGCAATTGTGTAAGAAAATGGTTTACATCTCTTGCTCAAATGTTTTCTGAAATGAACTTACTCTTGTAACTCGAGACTCTTCTCCACATCATTTGCACTTTGTCCAGCTCTGGTTGGAATTTTGTCTCCAGGACAGATGTTATCCTTTACATTCAACTAAGGGGTGGGGGGAGGGGGAAAAAAAAATAATCCATCACTAGCTTAATTTAATCTCCCACAAGTTTCTTTGTAAGAAGTCAAATTCACATTCAAAGCTGTCTGCAAATTTGAAGTATGTATTATTTATTAGTCTTACATAGTTGAATAATGATCTTTTTGCTACAGAGTAGTGTTTACAGAAGGTTCACTAAAAAAAAAAAAAAAAAAAAAAAAAACCAACCAACGCCTCCTGAAGAAAGTTGCACTTTCCCACCATTAATTTCATTATGTAAGAGACATGATGACAGCCATGTCGTTCTGCCCTACAAACCCACCTATACGCAGACAACCTGGGAACTGTACCCTTGTGTGCAGAAGCCTGGTATTCACCTAGAATTAGGCTTGGAAGAAACCTACTGCCAGGGTGCTTAGCTATGAATTTCCAGCAAGCAGTCGCAATGGTTAGAGTTGAAGAGTAGACAGGACCTCCAAGATAACCACTGCCTGCAAGGTTTTGCCTTGGTCTAAGCAACACTGTTCTTCCTCCCTTGCCACTACTAATGCCCATGGAGCAACGTACCAGGTGACACCAGTAGAAAAGTCTTGCCCAAAGCTGTTTTTATAGAAAAAGGCTCAAGGTCCCAGTAACTTACTGATCTGAACCACAGCATGTCTGGACAGTGTGAATCTTGATCATGTGTCACAGTAACATTCCTGCTTAACAAGTCTCTACCACCTCTCTTACAATAAAGTTCCTTTTCGAGCTGATTTTTCTTTTTAATAGAGGTCTGCTCTGTGTTTTTGAAGATCTTTTATTTGGGAGGAGGGAATGGGGGAAGAGGGGGTTGGTTTTATTTGCTTTGGTTGTATATCAAGCTGCTGGCAAGATCACTCAAAATACATGCAGAGCATGTGCTGTGGCAATTATTACAGTGGCAAACTATATAACACCTAAGAAACTCCAAAGTAAATAGTCAGTCTCCATAAACAGATGTGGCCTTCTACATCTGATGCTGTATGACTCAAACAAGAGCCACCCTGTGTGCAGCTTTGCATTGCATATCTGGTCACAAAAATCACTCAAAAATCACAAACAAGCTCCTCCAGGCTCATACCTATTTTTGATTTCCCGTGAAGCAGGAACCAGACAATGCTCCATACTGCAATGATTCCTGTAATCTTACTGATGCTTCCTCCAGGATGCCAAACATGGCTTGCAAGGTTCGGCACACCCTCAACTGGGTTCAACGCGTCAAGCACCTTGGAGGATGGCAGCCACAGCCCCAAGGCTGTAAATTTCTTCAGTGTTTCAAGAGCAAAGAGTGTATTTGTTCTTTATGTTCAAATATTACACAAATTCAATAAGGTCCCTTCCAACCCAAGCCATTCTATGATTCTATGACCTATACATATTATCTAAAGCAACAGAGCATTTAACCCAGCAGTTACTGCTTATCAGCTAAAGAGAGATGTGTTCTTCTAAGCTAGTTAAGAGAGAAAAAAGCACATCATCTTTTTGTTTGTGCACTACACAGGATGTGTTCCAGGGACTTTATGTATCAGTGTTGCTATGAAATAAGTTGCTGCACAGGCAAGCAAGCAGAATCGATGGCACTTGTGTGCAGCTTCCACATTATTTTCCGCAGCTATCCAAAAATGAAATGTCATACACAGAGACTTGTTCTCTATTGCTTAATTCATCACTTCCATGGTCACAATTCCTGGCGTAGCAGGTGACACTATATAAAGTAGCCTGTCACACACTCCCCTAAAATCAGCAGCAGGGTAGTTCTGTTTTGTTTCACTAAAATTATGAATGTTAAATGATCCTTTTTACATCTTTTTCTTCAACAGCTGCGCTGTATCTGAGAAACCTTTTATTTCCCACACTATGTAAAATGATTAATGCACTTGCTATGCTATAAAGAATTGTAGTGAAAACGACAGGTTGCAGTGGTACAGACACTTACTAGCTCCTTGCAGCTTTAAATTCAGTGAAATTTAATCACACAGTTCCAGGGCACAGAAACCAGTGGTATGATCTAACTGGCAGTTTCAGGTAACACTAACCAAAAATATTTATTATTAAGATCTGCAAGTTCAACGTGAAACCATTATCGCAAAGTTTTCATCTTTCTCTGAAGACTGAAGAACTGACAAAAGGCTGTAAAGGCTGTAAAAACACTGAACATTAAATTGAACCTTTAAAGCAGGGATATATAGTACAACATAGGAACAAATTCAAGGCCATAGATATAGCCAGATAAACAACTCTGTTTCATGTTAACTTGGACAGAAACCAAATAAAAGAAAACAAAGCAGCTATTAGATACAGCTTCATATTTCTCCAAGATTAACTAGACTTTAGGTTCTTCTGACAAGGCATTCTGCTGCAAACTTAAGTCTTTCTATATTTTGCCTGGAAAGGGTATAACATCAGCCACACTATGCAAATGTAAGGTTTCTATACAATGTGCCATGGCAGAAGTTTTATATTTCATTTACCATCACCTTATATCTGTGATTCCTCCACTTTGCAATTTCAGCAATGAATTAATGCTCACTTGAAATGTGACTGTTTTTTAAATCAGCCAACTATCACCTCTTCTACAGGAGCAAAGCAACATGGTTTTAATTCAATGTAGATTTGGCTTCTCAACAATTTGTTGCTTTTGAATAAGCAGAAAAATAAATTAGTCATGTGCCATGCTTTGGAAGCAGAAATACTCATTCTAAAGCTAAGAGCCATTAATAAGCATTCACAGTCTTACAAATGAATAATTGTAGGGAATACAAACGCTGGCCTGAATTGACAGTATAAATTTAAACACACAATTTAGTCAACAAATTTACTAGAATGTAGGATACAACAAATTCAAAGAAAAACAGATATTAGAAGACACATTTTGAATTGGTGTCAAAACTTCTCATCGAGCTTTCCATATTTTCCCTATAACATGGATCAAATTAATCCTTCATGTTTCTTTTAAAGCCAAGCTATACTCTTCACCTGGGGTATTTTAAGTTTACAGTGGTGTGACAAAAGTCTCTGCTTGCTTTGTGGGCTTGAACAAAGTTACCCTAGAAATGAATTTGCTGTGTTGCATTTTAGCATTAGAAATACACCCAGTGTAGAAAACAAGCATTAATAATGAGATTTAATATCAATATTCTAATCCAGAGTATTTTTTACGGAATATGAATTCTTCCTACCCAATCACTCTGTTTCAGCTGAATTTGTTCTTTATTTACAAAATTCAGATGATCCAAAACCAGGTGAAACAATCCATACATTCACCCACTTCATAATGCTGTCAGACCTAACCTAATTAAATGCTTCGTAAATATCTTATCCATCCTCCTGCCAATACAACATAGCTCCTAGAAAACTATTGCTACTGCTTTCTGCCATCAATTTCTCATGTGTCAAGCAACGGGTCTTTTGAGACCAGCTTTTTATCTAAATAATCACGTTGTTAAAGTTTTTTCCCTATTATTGATTTAATCTTTCCTTTCCTTCCAATTTATCTGTTTCTCCTCATTGTGCTTCTTTATGTCTTCTTAACTGCGGGAGAGAATGACAGAAGCCTGTTCCGAGCTAAGCTCACACTTAAGCTATTCCTCCCCAAGTCATGCCTGTTAGCAACTTCACAAGTTTCTTAATAGTCTAACACAGTTCTGATGGGCCCAGGTTTGCTCATCTCATTCATAAAGCATTTCAAACTCCACTCTGAGAGTGATTATTTTCTTTTGAAAGCAGCACTCCCTCATGTTAACAATAAAGTCCAACTACTAGTGGCTGAATCTTAAAGGAGTAAGGTAGAGAGCAGTGTCTTGTAACGCTCCCCTGCACATTTTGACAAGTATTTGCATTGTTATTTATAGTAATACAACAGTGTACACATAAATGAATTGTATTAAAGTAAGCAAAATGAAACCTTGGTAATGAGACTTCTGCTTCTATTCTGGCATTTAAAAAATTCTTGTAGAGGTATGAAGAGAAACCTACCAGGTTTTGTGAAAATTACTGATGACAGGATCTACTGCACTGACTAGCCTTCATAGCATGGAAGATTGGTACGTTTACCATTTTGGAGAAAAGACAGTATGTGTTCCACCTCACTCCACTTCCGCTTTACTTACAGATTCAAATAACAGAGTTTCCTACGGAAAAGACTTTCCTGGTATTTTCCCAACTGGTAGGTCACAAGCTCAGGCTCCTCTCTCTGCTGTGGGTGCTAAATTGCATTAAGACGGGCAATGTATTATTAGATGGATAGCACAAATGGTGGAGCTGCTGCAGGGATGCTACAAGATCTTGCAAGAGAGGGAAAGTGCTCCAAAGAACAATCCTGGTTACCAGCGGCCTCTTCTCTGTGTCTAAACAGTAGCAAAGGCCGTGCAATAGTGTATTCTGTGTCAGCTCGTTATTTCTGGGTCATAAGTGGTAGGAAGCGAGACCACTAAACAAACTTTCCATTTGCTATTCATACTGTGGTAAACCAAAGCCTAAATATAGCAGTCACCATGAAACAGCTTGACACCGACTGTCTTAGTGACTTCAGTTACCATGGCATCTCTTTACATAATACCACCATTCTATTAGATCTGCTGCAGAGTGGTGAATACCAGGGTTTTAAGCTTTTTACATGCACATTTTTATAAGGTATAAAGAAAAAAAAAGAAAGTAAAAAGCCTCAGAACATACATTATTTAACAAAACACATTTCCTTGAGTTTCATAGACTAAGCTTCTGAAACGCTTGCTTACTGTTAATCCCTTTAAATTTAAATAAGGAAAGGCAAATATCACCTTAAGACATTTGAGCCTAAATTCACAAACTTACTGGTTTTTTTGGCTGTCCAAGTGAAGACACTAAAAGTGAAACTCATCTTCAAATTGCCGAGTACACATCATCTTCAGATCACTTACCTAAACTCCTGGGTTGAGAAGTCAAAAACAACAAACCTGCAGAGCTGCCAGTCACCTGAACTGACTGACAGCTAAAAAGGAAACAAGCAGTAAATCAATTCAAACACTCCAATACCTAAAATATGTTAATTCCTAACATAATGATTAATGAATAATGAAGGCTTAGAAAAATTACATTGAAACAGACATAATTTAAAAGACGACTAAAGAATGAAAAGGTATGAGTATTTAACAGTTCTCTAAGGGGGAGACTTGCAAATCTAACCAAAAAGAGTGTGACTAATTCTAATTTCAGACATTCATATTTTCAATCTTTTTAATAGTTCATTTTCACTCCCACATACAGATGCTGTACATGTTTAATAATTCTGATACTTTTAGAAATTCATAGCAACAAACAATCTTACGGACTGGAGTCACAACCAGAGCAGGAATTTAAAGTCACATCCATGCAATAGGAAAATACCATACAACAAATTATCTCAGCCTGTGCCTGACATAGTTTGTCTGACATTAGGATTCCACAAATTACAGCTTTTGTTCAATTAATATATTCCTGAACCTCACCTTAAACTTCTCAGCTTTCATTTCACAAAGTTTCAGTGTTGTTTCCTGAAAAAAATTAAGACCTCCATGCAGTACATGGGTCTGGTTAAAAAATAAATACCATTCAGAAGTTCCTAAGCACACTACAAGCAATGTTCTGTACATGTCCACAACTTTGAATCAATAGCCTGTCTAGGACCCATTTACAGACTAACTGTCATGGGTGGCTGATTGGCCAGTGGTTAAAATTGAATTTAGGCTTGTTATAATTCAGAGCACATTCTATTTACCTCATATTAAAAGACGGATTACATTTTCCAAACTATCTCATGTAACCTTCTTGCCACGTGTCATAGCAGTAATAAGGCCAGATTAAATGCTGACTATGGGCTCAGCTTTAAAAAAAGAAAAAAAAAAAAAAAGTTTTTGACAGAACCTCCCACCTAAAATCCAGGTGTTTGTATTGCTTAGCAGCTATCACAACCCCCAATCATCTTTACAGGTGTAGGGGTTCAGGTTCTTTTGCTTTGCTTTTTTGCTTACCTGCAGACCCTCAGGAACAAGAAAACAAAACCGCCTCTGTGTGGGCAAGTACATAATCATATATTCACAAAACAGAAAATGGATAGCTACGCCACAGTTAGTCATTAGTTGCCAAGATGACTGAAAACAAACCGGACTCCTGCTTAGGAGGCTGCCATTGTTCAGAAACTCCAAGTAACCTGGTGGTTGCCCACTGGACATCTGAATGTGGTACAGTTCCTCTGTCATTTTGCTCCAGTCAAGCAAAGTTGGTCCTCCCCTTGACACACTACCTCATCTAGTCACATGGAAGGTATCCCCTAAAGCTCCCAAACACTGCTAATCAAGGGCTGCTGCAAGATGCCTGCAGCTGGACACCGGTAAGTTATTTACATAGAGCTCAGAAGTCCCCACAGAGAAATGGCAAACAAGGCAAGACATCCTGAGACAGTCCTGTCCTCTTTCTTGACAATGTATAGATCAGAGCCCTGCTGCTGAAATTAAAAGATTCGCAGCTGCCATTACCCCGTCTTGCACAACTCAACTACGTAGCAGTCACGTTTTCTACTATATTCATAGTGTCCTTTTTTGGTTCCTCCCCTTTTTTTCATCTTTTCTCCAAGAAGGAAAGCTGAAGCCACAAAGCAAAGCAGAGGCAGGAGGAACCCTCATAACACTCACTGCATCCTCTACTGTAATCCCCAGAGAGCCCCGGGTTGAAGCACTGGTGAATGGGAATGTCTCGGGCAGGGGTACGTACATGCACATATACACACACCAGTTTAAACAAACGAGTCAATACAGTGATGATGCAAACCCAGCTCAGTCCTAGGCTACAACTGAACTGATTGTTGAAAACAGAAACTTCAGCTTCCTGGGGTTTCTTATGTGTTGCAACTCCCACACTGACAAAAGAACAGATACACCTTTTAGGACTTGAATGACCTGCATATTTTAGAAAGCATGGCTGCACTAAAAACCTTTTCTATGTGCTCCTCCAGCAACATGGAAGTTTGTATGTGACCAACTGCTGAACAGTGGCTTAGCTAAAAACCTAGGCAGAGTTCTTCCCAGTACCTTTTCCTTATGTTCTTTAACAGTAGCAAAAGAATATCAATATTTTTAAGCCAAGAAGAATGGGTTCTCGGTAGGCATTTTACTATGGGATCAAACATTAACCAGACATAATCCTATAGCTTCAGAACACCAACCTCTTCGCATCAGCTACCTGAGCAGCAAACACATGTAGCTGTAATCCATGCCCTACACCTCACATCTAAACTGCCAAGGTTAATCTGTTGTCAGCCTCTCACATTGGACATATTCTAGCTGAAATACATCCTGAATGCGTAAGAAACATTCTGCACAAATCTGAACTGCATATATTGGTGGATCTGATTTTGCAGTTATGTCTTTAAATTCATCTTTTACAAAATGACAAACACTATGAAAAGGACTTAGCAATGCTGCAATGTATGAGCGGTACTAACCAACTGGAGGAACTTTGAGCAAGTCACCTGCCTCTTTCTAATGAACTATTTAGCAATTCTTTTCCAAAAACATAGTTGAACCTCTGAAAAAAAACCAAAACAAATAAATAAAATACAACCAGCTAAAACGTGTACAACAGAGGAAATACACTTTGGGGTATGGTGAAACCCTCAACTCCTTTAAATTCATAAATGAATAGACACTGGGAAAAAACTGTATATCTCTTGTCCAAAAAAAACTGAAAAAGAATGTTAAGTGTTAAAAGTGAATGCTTAAGAAAGAAAATACACCAAAAAAAAAAAACCAACCACAAAATTCTCCCATTAACTTATGCTGCAGACCATAGAAGCATGGACAGAATGTTTTAATATTTAAATAAAATAAAAAGGCCTGGATTCCTCCCCTCCAAATTCCATCCTGCATTTCCACCCAACCTGCAGTCAGTGTTCTCCTCAGATCAGACATGATTAAATTATGACCCCAGCTATTCACGAAGCCAGAAAACCAGTAGGATTTATTTGGCCTCAAACACTCCAAATTTGATGCTGATTGCTGTTGGATGCCTTAAAAATTAGCTCTCACAGGCATCAGTCTCTCTGAACTAATTTCAGTAGCTACTGTGAGAATTTCTCTGACTTTATGCTCCTGGTGATACAGAAGCACTTGATGTCTGGCCCTGAACTGACTGAAGACTGGAAGCTCTCATTAAACTGAGTTCCCACATATGTATTTAGTCCCTTGGTCCATCACACATGGGGCTGCGATGGCGGAGATGCTTAGGAACAGGAAGGAGAGAGCTAAGCAAATACCTAACAAACACCCCTTAAAGTTGGCTCAGACTAATGTAACAAATTTAAATTGTTTGTGCTCGGCAGTGATTTTGCTAGGAGGGCTGTTAGTGAAATTTAACAATTAGGATAACCTCAGACATCTCTAAAAGTATAGGAGTATCCACAACAGAAACTTTACCAATTCCTTATCCAGCCTGAGCTAGAGCACAGTCCATGTAAACTGAATAAAGCTCATGTCAAGTACTGACAACTGTTCGTGAGTGGCTTCAAGAAATCCATTATTTTATTTCAGTGAATTTGGCTAGTGCTAGTAACTCTCAATCTAAATGTTCACAAGCAGATCCGTGAGCAGGAAGAAACAAAGAAAGGAGAACTTAGGTTATCCACATTATTTGTCCATGAAGTGTATTCTTGATGTTTTTGAGGCACTCATCAGCATGATCAGTCTTTCAGCTGTTCTTTTAAACCCAGTCCTCTCCCTCCAAACCTGTAGAAAAACTTGTATTAACTCAGAATTTGATTTTTACTTTTTTCTTTTTTAAACCAAGTTTTCCGTACAAATGCTTTATCTAAATGGACAGCAACTCCGATCTCTTCAGAAACACTTTGCTAGTCCAGAAAAAAAACTGTCCTAACAGAGAAGAGATTTTTCATTGTCGGCTACTAAAGCACTGAAAAGCTCCAAATAGTCACCAAAATTGCAAAACAAAAGCTTGTGAGTGCTACAGGCAGCACTAAAGCAAGCCAATTCCCTCAAGTTCTGCCTCGTGCCTACGAAGTTCTCATCAGAACTGACAGCTGCTTTCCGTGACAAAAGATGTTCCCGACAGATAATGAAAGTGTACGTCAGAGCTGTGTATTTTCCACCCATGCTGTCTCACCCACTCTCAGTGGCCTTCTGTAGGTAACACACAACAGGGACAGAGACTTGGGCAACAAGAACAGTTTTAGAGATGGGAGAAGAGTTGCTGATAAACATTTTGGTTTAGCTGGGGAGAAAAGGTTCCCATTTCAGGGCATTTCAAGTTCATCACAATAGCTTCTGAAGGATTATCAGAATTCAGAGGAAATCAGATCCAGAAGAAGTCAGGACTGTGCACGTCCCTTTGCGTGCATTTGGCCTGATAAACATCAGCTACAAGAGGAATTAACAGCCTCTTGAAATCGCACCCTTGCCTGGTAGACACAATGAAGTCACTGGGAGCTAACAGCTGTCACCAAAGGCTTTGTTACAAGTCCTCGGTTGATTGTAAAAATGCCCACAAAGAAAAGGCAAGCAGTCGAAGCAAAGTCATTCAAAGTTTCCATCAAAGTTAAATGTGCTTGCAGTATATTGCAACCATTAAAATGACTAGGTTTTGCTAGCAGTAATTACTGAGATGCCAAAAATCAAATGATGAATTAGTTCAATAGAAAGTCCAACACAGAGAAGTGAAGGGCAGATTCATCTTACACAGCACACAGGCTTACCCAGGACATGATGTGTTCGCACAGCCTCAGCACGTTTTCCCCCCCTGCACAAAGTCTGGTGCTGCACCTGCCCGAGGTGAAGGGCACATTTCCTTGCAAAAGCCGCCATTTCACATCTTTCACCACTCTGATCAAAATGCATTCACCAAATGAAACAGAAATAAAAGCATCATCCCAATACCACATTTAGTGATTCAGTGAACCAGAAGCTGGGTCGCATACTTAGTGACTGCTGAATCAATTAGCCCATTAGGAGGAATTCAGTGTGGCCAGCTTTGCGTTTACTGTAGGAAACGAAAAACTTATTTGGAAAAAAGAAAACCCACTACATTTACTCATTCTTCGTGACTGAATATCCTTTAAGTTAATGCAACAATATACAGAACATTCAAACACAGGAACAAACCAAATATCCATTTACTTAAGGTTCAGTTAGTTAGACCTCACTGCATCTTGCTAATGAACTTCCCTGTAGAAGTTGTTACTGAGTTTAAATTTTATATAAGATTTATTCCTTAAAGCAGAAGAAAATTCTTAGCACTCTTTATTGGTAAAATCAGTATCGAACTTCTTTAAGCTGCAATTGCTCAATTTGCAAACAATCTTGCCAGAAAAGAAGATGACTAACTTTTTCTCTCTGATCATGCAGTATTTGTTGGCAGGCTCGATTCACACATGGCACTTGGTGAAATCTGTCTGGGTGGGGGGGATCAAGAAGCGCTTCACAGCAGACACGGGTATCCTCCTTTCTCCTAACCAGCAGGAGCTCACTGGCAACACCAGTAACAGCTCTGCACCCCCCGATCTCAGCTGGACACCCTGGCCACCAACTACCAAATTCTGAGTTGCAAATTATCACTGGTAAGAGAAGAGGTCAGGTATAGCTCTAGAAATCAGTTCATTCTCCCAGCATCTTTTGCAGCTCCCTTTTGATATCCCTGGAGAGTATTATCCATCATATTAGTAATATACAATAACATAGCACTTCTCATTTGTCAATCTCAACGCTCTTCACAAGAAGCGGCAAATATATTATCCTGTTTTCAAGATACGGAAAAGAAGTGATTCAAGGAGAATCAGTGGTTATTTCAGCAAAAGAATCCAGGTCTACTGAGTTGCAATCAAGATGCTTTTACTGGCACAGTATTTGTTAAAGCATTTTAGACAATTATCTCTGGATTTGAGCACAAAAACTTCTTTAACACATGGGCACATACCTGTATTTTGCAGCTTTAAAAAAAGAAAAAAAAGATGGTGATTTTTCTATGTGCTCATTAACCATATATTGTTATTGGTTTAAAATGCAACTTGAGATATCTTCATTCAATACATACTTGTCCTGAAGATACAATATTTGCTTTTAGAACACCTTTGATTACGAAACAAATGTACAGATTTGAGAAAAAAAACTTTATTTCTTATTAATAATTAAATGTTAGAAATTGGAACGAGAGGTTCAAGGATGCTAAACATGCCAGAGGAATGGAAATGTTGTTTATAATAGTATACAAATACTAAGACTGGTGATTTCTGGGTGGTTTTGTAAACTTTTCATAACACGATTTAACAGACTGCCAGTACAAAAACTTAGTGTTCCTTTGACAGAAGAGGTCTTATGCAAACGCTGTTTTCTTTCAGTTGCATAAAAACACATTTCTGCATAACAAATCTGAACGAGTGTTCATAGATACCTGTAAAAACTATTTTTTAAAGCAACTAATATATTTTCCACCGATTGTGGAACTAGGTTGTAAGGTTGGTCCACAAATATTTAGCAGACATGACAAGACAGGATTATAGCTCACCATTACAACTTTACACCTCCTTTCCATGGTGCCAGCAAAACTTATGTTATGTAAGAGATTTAAAAAAAGAAAAAAAGAAAAAAAAAACCACAAAAAAACCCCAACACTACAGCACAACAGACCTCATTGATTTTGCAAGATTTGACTGCTGAGAAAAATGGCTTTCATCAGACTTCATAATAAATTTATCTAAAAAGTCATTTGTTTAAAGTATTGCCTCAGAAAGCTCCCTTGAGACATGCCATTTTGATGGCACTCTTTTCATTATTCAAATATAATGAAGTGATTCTGCATGGTTATGCTGGACTATAAATCACTGCTGTAAAAAAGGCATGTTCAGCATGTTAACAGACCAAAGATCAAATTTTGAAGAGTGTTTTATTATTGCATATGCACTTTATCTCTTGCATATACATACCAGATAGCAGCTCGTACTACTTTCTCAAATTCCATCATTATTAAATTTGGGAGCTGACAGGGGAGAGAGACTTTAAACAGGGACTCATATTTTGCAGTTCATGTCCAGTGCTATTGCAAACATACTGTTTAAAACCTCCCTGCAGTCTCACACATCCACACCGAAACACTGGAGAAAGTCAGCAAAAGCAGAATACTAGCAGTAGTATTTATTGCAACCAACTTCTCGCTAACAAAGCATTAAACGCATCAAAGGCTACTTCTAGTCGGCACCTTAAGAAGAAGAAAATGGAGAAAAATCAGCTAATATGAAAACTTACTTTTAGAAAAGAGCAAAAGGAGTCTAAAAGGACTTGTCTTCTTTCCAAAGCTGCTGGGAATTTTTTTTTTTAAATTAATTTATACCTAGTCTTATCACTGAGTAAACGTCAGATACTTTTCTAAGGTTGCAAAATAAAACACAATGGCAATCTGTTTCACACGGTGGATTATCCAGAGTGATAATCATTCTAGATTTACAGGATCTTTTTTTTTTTTAATTTAGTCCTGGTCATGCCCCACAGAAGTTTGGAGTTTTCGATTTTTTAAGAAACACCTGACTGAAAATGAGCAGGATCCCCCTTGTCAGTGCCACACAGACCATAAGAACTTCAAACAGGTGAGAAACTAATTAAAATTATAACCTATTATCAATGTAAGCTAGGCGTGATTTAACTTCTAGGCAGAGAGGGAACAACTCTTCATGTCTGCATATGGCCCACTGCATGGTTTGCTTGTTTTTTCCTACGAATTTGTTCCTGAAAAACAGTGCGGATTATTGAACAGACTAGCCAAGCCCCCTACCAACCTCAAGTCAGTTTTACCTTGAAGCCTATGACCTCATGTGAATAACAGCATCTTTAGGGAGATCATAGTGAGATTTAAAGTTGTACAAACAAACAGTATGAGTGGAGTGCAACCACATTACAGTAAATATGATAACCTGAGTAAGGCACTGATGCGGTGTACTTCACTTCAAAATGAAAACGTTAAGATCAGTAAGAGCAGATAACAAGAAAGTTTCAAAGACTCCATTCTAGTTAATAATGGCTTTCTTTTATCAATTATGCAGTTTTGCCTTGTATTTTTATTGCCTTTCCTCACTGTATCGTATATTCATTCAGATCTTTAAAAACGGAGCCAGAAGATACAAAGAACATTACCACCACAGAAAGAGACTTAAGCTACAATTAATATAATGTAAGATAAAGTATTTCAAGACTTCATAAATCATTTCAACATTAAGGATACAAATCAGGAACGTATGCCAAGTGAGTAATCATGGTGGAATGCCATTTAACCAAGCTGACAGGAAAACCTCAAAGATGAGCGATATTTATAATGGAAACCACAAAAGGTTAGTGCACTTAACTTTTACCAGACTTGCTAAAAATGAGCGATCTGAAGGGTGACAAACAGTGGATCTCAAAATCAGGACATCTGCTTAAATCTTAACAGCAATTGCAGCGCTGCACAGAGTTCACAGTTCAAGTTACAACAGGCTGAAAAGCTAAATAAAGCAGGCAATGTGAAAGCTGAGTCATGAACCAATTTGGTGTTTCCTATTGTATGAGAAACTACGAGACTTAATAAATTTTGCAAAACTCAACAGAATATGTGTCCCATCTAATACCATTGGCTTCAGTAGAGCTAAATGCTTGATTTGACCAAATTCAGTTAGCTGATACGGAAGCAGCCAAATTCTGCTTAGTATTTTCAGGGGCTGCACAGACGTCAGTAAGAAAGGTTACTAACTTATTCCCCATACTCCCAACACAGGCAATAAGCAAGACTTTTCCAACAAAACCTTGCAGGTTTTCTGTACAATACTCCAAAATATTGATGATTTGTAAATAAGTCTGGGGAGGGAAAAAAAAGGGGGGGGGGGGGGAACAACAACAACAACAACAACAACAAGGAGGGGGAAAAAAACCAACCCACCTACAAAACAGATTCCTATTCTTAACTGCACAGAACTAACAAAAAATACCAATGTCACTGAAGAAACCAGAGGAAGATAGGGCTGAGCATATTAGGAGATACTGTTGTCTCAGAAGACTACTGACTATATATGTTATATTATCTTACTAGCATCTCTCAACCGTTCCTCAAAAGTGTCAAAAACTCTTACAGGTTTCAGCCTGGACAGAATCTCCATATCTATATTGGAAACAAAAGGACGTACTCAAAAGTCCAGGAGCTGGGGAAAAGCACGGAGCAAAAAAAACCCAACCAATCTCAATGCTTTTTTTCATATCTGTTTTAACGCTCATTCAGATACAACCCTTCCAATTTCTTGCTGTTTCCTAGAAAAATGATTTAGGTTTAAATATTTTTGGGAAAGGACCTGTGACTTGAAAAAACAGTTTAGGAAAGTACAGAGAGGGTTGTTTTCTATACCTATCTTTATCTCAGGATTATGTATTTCTAAAATATAATCCTAGCAACATGCATCTCTGGTGCCATTTCAGCAGACTTTAGGCACCCAAGTCCTCAAAGGCATCTCAGGATGACCCTTTGAGCTCATTTAAATGGCTGCAACTAGGCCAGGGAAGAACACTTCACAGAAAGTCTGAAGGTCTGGCTGGGTATGCTTAGGAAGGTTAACTGTCCCCTGGTACTCATCTCCAGGTACCACCTGTGAAATGGGACTTGGGATGATGGTGGCCAACGTTTGCCAGTAATCACAGTAATGATTAAAGCGCATGATGGTAAGCACACTTTGCCCAAGAAGTGGGAGAGCTCATTTTCCATCTCCCCTCAGCTGAAGAGGTGAGGACACACGTACCAGAGGACAGCAGTCTGACGTATCTGCTCGTACTTGGGCTCTTCCAGATCGTGGTTTCTCCATTTCCCTGTGGAAGCAGGACCACGGTGCCATTAGGCACGTACTTGCTGTGCACTGTGTTCAGCCTGACTTCAGATGTTATTACTCATTTATAGTACAGCACATGGGATCACAATCAAACCCTTCACAGAGATAAGAAATACGAGTACTCCATTCTGTCACAGAAACAAGGTTAGTTAAAAATTTGGCTAATGCCATCTATCTATTCTTATGCACCGCTTCACTCTGTTCAGTTTTACCCTTGCACTTAACATTCCTATCTATATTGAACTGCACATGATAATTTAAACCTTAAATGTTATTTACAAAATCTGCCTCATCTTATAAGGCATTGTGAAAGCAATTAAAAAAGAGAAGCAAGCGTGAAGGGCAATGTGGCACACACATAGCTGCTGCAAAAGCTGATTGAAACATATTAATTTAGTCAAGCTTCTTATTCTAGCAGTGATCAGTCAAATTCATTCACACTCTAAAACACTAGTCATTAACCACATCCACTACATACTAAAACAAGTGAAGATTGTTATCTAATGGAAATCACCAAGTGGGGCTTTCAGGAGCTTTATGTTTTACAGCAGTGAAATTCCAAGAGTTACAAAAGAGCTTTTTATGGCTATTAGAAATTAGCCACTAAATTACTACCTGATAAAATTTTACTTACACAAAAATATACATTGAAAAAGCAGAGTGTAAGTATTTTTTTCTGGGTAGCTGAACTCTTATTGTCCATGAACTGAGAGAAAGGTTTCTCAAAATCCAGAATTACAAACTATGCTTCCATGCTTATGGCATTATATAGTGCAGAATGGCCAAAAATTTCTTCAGCAAAGCACTGACAGAAAATAAGACATTTTTAGGATTTTATAATGAAGCCAAATTACAAAGTGTTCCAAGCCCCAGTTTACTGTTAAATTAAAGTTGGAAGAAAAAACATAAATTATATTAGGCTCCAAGTTTCCAGGCATCAGTTTTCAATAGAAAAAATCCACATCTGACACTGCAAAGAGCACAAGACAAAATTATAAGGCAGGGGATATAAGTGAGATGGAAAATACTGCTACATGTCAGACTCTTCAACATGAAAATTGTTGGTCATTTCAACTTATTTTTTTTCCTTTAGAAAGATTTTCATAAAATCTATGGAAATAGCCCAGGCAACACAAAAGACAAGTCAAGGTTTCTGTTTCCAAATACAAAAGATAAGACTATTTCATGTGTAACTCAAGTTAAGAAGATATAGAGAGCATCACAAAGAGCCAAAGTTGTAAAATAAAACCATGGATCCCGAGTCCTTTGCTAGTTCATTTCCTTGCCTTTTTTCTTTCTTTCACATTCTTTTTCAAAAAAACCCTTGCAGTTAACAATTTGTTTTAGCCAGCAGAATAGGCAGGGGCAAAAAAGTCAGATCTGGATCCTGATTCAACTTTTGGATGCAAACATTTGTTTGGAGACTAATTCAGTCTTGCAGCAAGATACAACATTAACAGATCAACCTTATTCTGAAATCTTTCATTGAAATTCAGTATTTTTTACTGTGCTCACTTTCCTAGAAAAGATTTTACCAAATGATCAGATTTATATTAAACCGGAATAATGTATGTGGTCAACATATCTTTATTAACAAAACACACATCATATGGGTGAGGGGACTGGTGTTGACTTCAGCACATTGAGCTAAAAAAAGAAAAGGAAAAGAAAAAGAAAAAGAAGTCTTATCAACAAGGATTTCTCCTACAACCACCCTCTCCCTTTTCACCAAATATTAGCAACTTCCCTTCTCCCAGCCCTTCTGCTGGGGTGGAAATCGCTGCCACAACCAAGCAGTTTCATCCTACTTTATCATTCCTGGATTGTAGCACAACAATTACTAAATTGTGATTTATACCCAGTTTCCAGTGGGATTGAAGCTACAACTCCAGTGGGGTACACATGCATTGAATTTTAAAAGAGTTAATTTGGATCAGCATGACTTTAAAATGCACACTGAAATGAAAGTAATCAACCTTCTATCAGGTCTGTCAGGTTAGAAAAGCCTCAAAAGTAACCTGTGCAAGGTGCATCAAGCGAGCTGTAAACAGGCATTAAGAGAATGAGCCAAGGGGGAGGAGAGGAAAACAGAGTGCTTGTAAGGGCTCCCAAAAGACTTCCCTTGTATCTTATTCTATTACCATTTTTAATCGCTCTACCATTTAGCCGCTGTGTGCCAAAACACAGACTCACCAACCCAAAAGCTGCCTCTCAGGTTCAAATACTTTTCCTGTTTGCAAGTCTGAAGGGGTTTGTAAGTTTGGGCGGGATCCTTTTCAGAGCTTAGTAATGTAAAATGGAGTCTTTGCGGAAGATGAAGGTTTTAATTGCCAGAAAGAATTCTGACATTTTTCTTTAAAAAAAAAAAAAAAAAAGGGTAATGATTTAGTTTAAACATCACAGCTTTATGCAGATCTCTGAACTGTGGTGTTTTAATAAATGAAACGTCTGTCCGTATACTCCTTCATACAAAACTTTAAACCCTTCATATTTCTCTTTTCGTGCTGAAGTTCTTAGGTAACAGTGGAATGAATAGAGCACAGAAAGTAGCCAAAGTACTGAATGGTATCTTAATGCTCACAGAAAGTGATACACATGCTAATGCATAAAATAGATCTCACCTTTCACCTTTAAATTCTTTAGCTGACATGTTCTGAAAGGCAGTCACACTTTAAAGCCATATATAATTTAATACAAAGTCCAGGTTAAAAGGATGAAGAAAATTGCACAAGTTCAGCACAAATAATGTTGAAACTGAGACACACACTGGTCTTCCCTGTAACTTCCTTCCTGTTCTTATAATAATCTGCAGCATTGCTGATAAAAGAGCATGCTTTCAACTCCAAGAGGAAAAAAAAAATAAAAAATAGAAAGGCATGCTAAGGAGACAGGACAGATTCAGGCTGGGGCCTAGATAAGAAGATGGTACTTTTGACATTAGAAATACAAATTATGAAGTTTTATGCAAGGAAACCATTTACAAAACTTTTGATGGACTATGCAAAGATACAAAAACATCTTCTATTTTGCCACAGGCTGACTGTGTTCCATCTGCAGTGAGTAATCTGTATGACAGTCAATACAGAAGTGACCTACAGTTGCCAGCTCTCCAACTAAGATGCATCAGGCTTTAGCAGTATTTGGACATGAAACTTGCATTACTGGAATGTCCAGGAAAAGCAGAGCCAGCACTCCTCTGAGACAGTGCAAACTGATGCCTCATTTTGCCCTTGCTGGTCACTGCACTGCAGAAGGTGTTTTTCAGACAAAACACAACATTAACCATATTCTGATCATTCTTGGTTAAGAACATGTTGTTTCTAAAGCATTAAATAAGACAGTTCATTTCCTGGCTACATTCCAGTTTAAGTATTTGTATTTGGCCTAAGTTTCACCTAGTAGTTTTGATTCATTCGGACACTTCTTTTTTTGGCCAGCCTCAGTTTCTCCCTTGCATTCGTCTGCACATTGTGCTACAGCAGTAGTTACTTTTCAGCGGCAGGTGACTCAAGATCTAAGGCATGCCCCAGAGCTAGTAAAGCATTGTCATCTTGACAAAAGACGTTAAAGATACTGAAAAAAGCATTTTTGTAGTGTTCACATTCATCAGAATATTCTTAAAATACTGAAAGGATATTACAAAGGTGGGAATGTAGCCAGTTTGTTTTACAGTTACGCCCATATCCATGAACAATCCTAGGTATTTATTGCTGGGTTTATTGCATGCTGCCCTTAATCACTTTGTACATTTTTCAAAAAAATCTAGAAACTTTATAGCATTGCTGCTCACTCTTTACAATCATTACAACATCGAATGTGATTTTTGAGTTTGCAGCTGAAAGACCAAAAAAGAAAAGTTACCTTTTTCATATTTTACAAATCATCTGCACAAAAGAGATCAGCAGTTAAACACTGAAAAACATAAAACTATTGCAAAACAAATAGCTCCTGCAAGATATCTTGGGGCTTTTGTGTGCAAATACAACAAATATGAAACATGAATGACTAAGGACCTAAACACATGGATGAGTTTTACTAATAGATGTGGTACAGTCAAGTAACAAAGCTCTGCCGTCATAACTCTCCATGTTTGCCTTCTTACTCAAGTATGTCTCCTTTAGTCAGGAAGTACACCATGAAAACAAAAGACAGACCCTGTTCCTGTTACACCAAAATTAGCATTCACATGTTTTATGCTGCCATAAATCATATGAAATGGTGTTTTGACCAGAAATCTTAGCCATACTGAAAGAAGAATACAATTTCCTCCTATTCAATTAATGAATTACAGATTTCTGTTAGTTCAACCTGACTAGCACTCATTAAACTGAGAATTAATCCAGCTGATACTTCCTCTGATTCTAAAATCATCCTCAGGAATTTTTCAAATTTCTGTGAATATATCTTCAGTAGGGATTGAACAACTTTCAGTCTACAGATCAACTAGCAGTGCTTTTTGGGAACAAATTCCTGCTCACGGCATAACCACGACACAGTATTTCTGGTGCTTAAAGAGTTCATCAAAGTATTGCAAAATCTGCAAAACACAACATTACAGCGGAAAAAGTAGAATGAGTTGCAAAAAAGGACCTGCTCCTCACCAGTCTCTTACACTGCAACACAGGAGCATATAAAAATTAGGGCAGTGAAAGAAACCACCTCCACATCCTACAGTGTCCTGCAGAACCTCCTCAGTCACCTGCCTACTTGTCTCTCCCTGCTCCACAGCATCTTCTGTGCTTTTAAAAAAGATCTATGGTCTTGGTAAGAACATCAGCAGTAAGCTGTTAAATTGATTTTATGAAACATAAAATATGAGGAACATACAGCAATTTAAGCATTTAATTGAGTAGAGCTGCAGAGCGAATGTCTACTGAGTATTTCTTCGCCATCTCAGGAAAGCAAACGGCTTTCCACATCCTGCCTTTTGGGAGAAGAACAGGAGATTCTAGCATGCCTTTCACTTCTTTTTTTTTCAATGTACCTATCTTATATATCAAACACCACTGTACGGAATACACAAACTTCTACCCTTAGGTAATGAATAAGGGCTAGACAGGAAACTTTCCCAGCCACATTTTAAACAATAAACTCCATTACTTCCTCTTGGAGACTTACCAAATATTTACTAAAAGTTTCCTATTTTCCTATTAAGTTACCCCTCTTTTTTCTTAACAGAAAGCCACTTCCACCCAGCCAGCATAACTGAGTTTATGATCCCTTAACTCAGAGATATTTCCCCCCTGCCCCTCTGTATTAGGGCTTATATGAAAACATGCATACAAGCAAGCAGTAGTTCTTTCTCTATTAGTGTCTCACCAGTTGCAACTACAAAAAAGTATCAATAACAATTTCTAAGCAACTCCCAATACTTCCTTTTTGCCTTTTCTAAACTAATAAAATAAGAGCTGCTGCAAATATTTTAAAAATTAAAGAAACAGCAGTAGAGTATCAGCCCATGCAGCTCAATGGAAGGGCCTTTATTGCAATATTTTCTCAGTTATCCATCCAAAGTTCTGCTGTTCTCAGATGAAGAAATATAGCAAAGTATTCTTATACATGCTTAGAGAGAAAACTCAAGTTAAAAAGTTTAAATTTTTTTTTTTCTCCCATTCTTATCAGCCAGAAGGTAACACAGCTGCCAACCACAGAGTACAAAGCTAAATCAGTTGCAACCCTTGCTGGCAGTGAAATACTTCCCACGTGACGAATAATTGATTTTGAAGCAAAGATACACACGAGTCATACACATTAAAAATGAAAAAGCCATTTCTTATCTGTATAAAATATCTTTCAGTTCTGTAGCAGCTGGAATGCAACCTAAGTTTATTAACAAAAGAATAGCCCCTTGAGACACAGACTCACTGAATTGATTGCTGAGTACTGTCAAAAATGTTATGAGATACAATCCAGACACTAAATCTCCACTGTTAAGAGATCTTATTTAATTATTTTCTTGAATGGGGCATTTCTTGACATGGTGGGCAAGGGAATTCACCGCTGTCAAGAAGGCAACATAATTAATTGTGCAGCAAGGAACATGCCCTTTCCATTATGTGTTCATCATTGTACACTTGAGATGCTGTATTACAACCTACTTGTATTTCTCCTTCGGTTTCTCAACTGTTCTTCAGGTTTCTCTCCCCTCTTCCCTTTCTTTGGAAGGTGAAAGCTATGGAGATGAGCACCTTCATATATAAAATTGCTTCTACACTAGCCTTAGCTGATCAAAATACCTAGAGCCTTTTAGGTCAGAGAGGTTATTTGTAATACCAGTTTTCCAGAGAATTTCACTAAAGTCTGTTGCATTAGCACAAGCAGGTTGGTCTGCAGTGAAGATCAGAGACACAGCCATATAAAGCTGCCAGTTTTTGATAACTGTAGCTAAGGCACAAACCTTACACCATGACATCTTTGGTCTTGGTGCCCTTAGTCCAAGGTCAGCCTTCACCCTCAACAGTTCCATCCATCAAAACTAACAGGTTGCAGATTGAATCAACTGATAAGAGGCCAGAGTGCAAGATGCAGAGTAATAGCTCTCCCACATCAAGGTTATAGCTTTTGACTTTCACTGCGCAGCAAGCTAAATCTAATATTCACATGTGAGCTGTAAGAATCATTCAACAGACTTCATCATATGAAACATAAAAGAGTACACTGAATAACTAAGAAGTCCTCTTATTTCCTGATGTATGGTTACTGTGGTAGCAGACACATTTCTCAGTAAGTTTGTATCACCCATAAATTACTCAGATAATAGAAAAGTCTGAGTGGAAAAAAGCTCTTTAACGAAATTCTGAGTCTTCCAGACTCGCAGGGATTTTAGAACACGGAAATTAAATGTTGTCTTTTATATTGTATGTAACTGGTTTTTTAGGATGGGTAGATAGGGATCACAGAATAAAACAGTGCATGAAAACAGGCATACTGATGCAAGCGAAGAAACTGCCCTTCCTTCGCAGGCAAGAGTACTGTAGATGTAATATGGTCAGAAAGCGAGCCCAAACTTTGCACAAACTTTTGAGAACAGCACCAGACTGCTGACAACAGAAGGCAACACTTCTGGTCAAATTCTGATGTCCAGCAGCTACTTATGACAATAAAAAGCCTTAGCCAAATTCATCCCTGGTGTAACTTGCCTGACCACAATACACAGGAACACATTTGGCATGTGATTTTCAGCTTTTTCCTAATTACACTGCTTTGTATCAGCAGTGGGAAGTATATATACAGACATTAGAGCAATTACATGAGCTCAGCTCCTCTCCTGAATACAGCCTGTCTGTATTTGTGATCTGTGCAATGCAATAGTGTTAAGTTTAGCTGTTTCACCAAACACTTCAAATCAGTGACAGAGTATAACATGATCAGCAAGCACAGTTCTCACTATTTTGCTAACGCAGTACGTTCAGTGCCTAAGCACAAAACCAGAATGAGAAAGCCAATGCAAAGCATCCGTTAGAAGACCGATTTAATGTTAAAGGCATGCACGTAGACTTATTGAGCAGCCATTTGCATAGTCACAAGTTAAAGTTTGGTTTCTACTGATAATACTCAAGAAAACCAGCAAAGCCCCTAAGAGCCATGCCTTCAGTTCTCCAGTCAGCTCTGCCCTGGGCAGCAGCTTGCAATTCATACCACAGAGCTATTGCTAGCAACAGGTTAACAGTGCCTCATCACAAAAACTGTGCCAAAGCAGGTGAGAGAAATTTAGAATTAGTGAGTACCATAAACAAAAAGCATCCCACAGTATATAATAGCTAGTAGGCAGAAAGCAGGAATACTTTACCAAAAAAAAATTCACTTATCTTGTAACCTTCTATGCTTGTTATTAGTGGTAGTATTTATGATCTGATACAGGGATTTTTTTTCTGTTCAGTGAGTTGTGCTTTTTTTGACGAATTGTCATTTGTCACACTGCTTTCAGGTAGAGAAATTATGACAATGCATAAATTAAAAATTATGATTCATTGTACGAGCAAACAACAGAACAGTGTATTTTGTCTGGAAGCCTTTCCAGAACATGTATTTCAACCAGTAGCCAGGGAAACCTAAAAAAAAAAAAAAAAAAAAAAAAAGAAAAAGGAAAAAAATGCAAACTCATGGTAAAGAGTCTTGTGTTGAAGCAGTAGACATTTTCAAATTTTCCCAAAAGAGAAAATTCAATCTGAAAGTACTCTGAATGATGCAGGTATGAATTCATCACCTGCTGGCTAGCTTATTGTGTCACAACATTTTCTGATTTCCTTCTCTACATCAGTTGTAATAAACAGCTATTACCATAAGCAAAGTCATGTTTGTAAAGCTTTAGCATTGCAAATGATCAGCTTCTAAAACAAAAAGATGTCTTTATATGGGAGAGGCAACACGGTTAAGTAAACTGCACAGTGGGCTGGGAAGATTATTTGTTACTGCTCTACACAGTTTTGAAGACTTAGTGTTACACCCAATGAAACGTTCTAATAAGTAGGAAACACTCCAGAAAATCTGAGCAAATCAACAGCTCTGCTCCTAAACATGTTATGACTTTATTGCCCCAATAAGGATCACAATTTTCACAGCAATTTCTATTCTTTTTTCTGTCCTGTAGCCTTTTCCCTGTCCCCCAATGAAGTCCCTCTGCGACTCCCTGCAGTGTAACGTAAACACCCTGATATTTTATGCCTGAGACAGGCAAGCATAACTCATCAATGGGACAGAACAGCCAGCTAGAAGTGAACCTGGGCAAGGGACAAAGAGTATTCCTAAGATCTTTCCTCCATATCTCATTCACATTGACCTTTGGGCCTTGCACTTCTTTTGGGACAAGGAGGTTTTAAAATACTGGGCAAAGAGAAAAAGCAGCGGCCTATCTTGAGACAGAGCACGCAAATTCACTGAATGCCCACTTAAAGAACACACAGTAGCAATAAATCTCTGGCTTTTCTAAGGACCATGTAAAATTGAAAACTCTACGCAAAGTTTAACTTTGCATAAATAGTTCTTGTGCCTGAAGCAAGGCTTAGGATGCTGCCACATCTCTGTGGAGCTATTAAAAGGCATCTGCAAGGAAGTTGTGTCTTCCTTCTCACTGCCTATTACCCATCTCTCTAAATCCACCGACTGAATCAGTTGGCCAATTTATAAATGCCCCTTCATCTTTACAATTAATAAAGTTGGTAAGTCTGCTTAACACTCCTTAAGTCCTTGTAAATGTCTCTTCTTGGTGCCCATCCATCCTTAAAAACTGCTGCCTGATAGAGCCAAATTGGAAAGCCTTGTGTTTCTTCCACTTTACATGCTTCAAAGAACAGTGGAGCTGTTTATAGACATTAAGACTGAGCATCAATAAGTAATCAGCAAACACCTTAGGAACTGCAGCTGTTTCACAGTTAAGCATCTTTAAATTACTTGAAATTAACATTAGGCCCTGCTTCAGGCGCATTTTAGGAGAGGTTGCCAATACAGAAAACTTTTGCATGAGTTGCTCGCAGGAGTCTCTCCAGCTTAAGGTGCAGCTGCAGCCTCTCCTGCCCTAGGCTGTAGTCTCATAAACATTTTCTGGGAAGCATCTGGAGAGATGCACTGTGGTACTAAATGCAGGCTTGCACTTAACTACAAGTATTAATTTCAAGTAGGTCATGTCCAAACGAGCTGAGCTGCTGCCACCAGTGTGAGCTCAGCATTTTTGAGGATGAAGTTTAGACTGTCAGTAAAAAGATCCTTGTTTTAAAAGGAAGACAAATAATTATCAGTATATTGCACTAAAGGCTACATCCAAAATTTGCAATAAACACTTGAAATTTTTGGCATAAAGTCAGCAATAATTGAAATAAAGGTTGCTTACATCTTTTCACGGCTACCTTGCACCCTGTTCCAACCACCTTCTTCTGTACCAACAGGACAAAATTTAGTTCCAAAATTTCAGCATTATTCCACAAGCTAAATACTGGGGACTGTGGGGAAGTTACAGAAAATCAGCATTTTCTGCTCCCTTTTAAGACCTACATTTATTCATTGGTCATAAGTATCTGTGAATCGCAAGAGGGTGGAATAATGACATGAGTAGCCAAGAAAATGGGTCAGGACCACAGATAGGAAATGCCAGACATATTATATTATAACCTAAGCCTCCATTTCCTTTGTAATTCAAACAGTCTGATCTAAAAACAAAAAAAAAATCTAGTTTTAAAAGGAGAAAACTATCCATGGAAAAAGTAACTCTTGAGTGTACAGAGAAGACAGATTTATCACACAGACTGTATTTAACTGATTAGTCCTTCACATTGCAGGAAACCTTTCCTTGCTGGCTCACTGTTTCAAGGTAAGAGTCTTGTCTCCCTTTACAACATAAATGACACCAGAAGAGTCACTTAAACTGACTGATATTTTGCTTCTTATTGCAGAGGTAATCCAAGACACTTGATGCAACACTCTTAGTCTTGCCATATATTCTGCTCCCATTGCACAACGGCAGCAGCAGCTAAGCGTACTGCAGAAATAGGCCAGCAAGAGCAAAAAGTGAAGCACCATGTCCTGAACATGCATCCACATCACAAGCTGAAAGTAAACCTAGTGACACAAAAGTCCTGGGGGAACGTAAAAGGTTCAGGCCATGAATAAAGCAATACCTCCAACTCCCCCCATGGTCAGAGAACAAAGGATCTGTACATAGTTCCCTTGTTTGGGGAAGGCAGTTGCTGTGGTTTTGGAGGTGGATCCATTTGTTTCTGCTGGGCTTTACACGGTGATCTGTGAAGATCTACCATGGCATGTCTCATACAACAGTCTTACTGGGGCACGCGAAGTCTCATACTGGATGCCTCAAAACATTTACCAAGTTCATTATTTCCTGAATTTTGTTATTTAAACCATCCCTTATTAGCTGCAAAAAGCATATGGGACCCTGCTATAATGAAGCTATTCAATATTTTTAGCTGTTTAATTTCGGATCAGCATATCATCTGGAGCAATCACCCCTCACATTTCACTTTAATTGGGCTATCTGGAACAGAAGGGTTGAGAAAGCCACACATGTTCCGTTTCCAAGCAGTATGTTCAACTGGCTTATGAAAGGTTAAAATCAGGAATAAGAAAATAGCTCTATTCCCCCAGGAGTAATGTCAGTTGATCAGTTTAAACACAGATGTTTTAAACTCCACATCTAATAAAGAGTATACCAAGGCTCCAGAGATCTGCACAAATAGGGAAATTCCTTCCCTTCACAGTAGATTCTCATTACAATGTCTTCTACTATGCAAATATCTGACAAAGAAATTATACAAGCCAAAGCAGTGGGTGGTCTGCTTGGGTGACAACACTGATACATCTCTAGTTGATGATAATATGTGATTTGTTACTGATAAAGAGCACTCTATTCTCAAAATGCAAATGTTTACATAGCCAGACAATCAACTGATCAGTCCCATACAGAATGAAAGATTAATGCCTGCATATTCTTAACCAGGCTTCTGAATGCCTCAAGGGAAATAAAGACTCATTGCAATGCCCAGCTCTCAAGCATCACTCAAAATAAGTGGGCCAGATGCCTTTTTTTTTTTAAGCCACAAAACCTGAAAGCTGTCTATTCCCTTAAAGATATTTATTGCAATAGTCCAAATCACTATATAACATTGAGCAAATATTTACACATGAATAAATCACACTCAAAGAATTTACGAGCTGAATTTCCTTAAACTAAGTTTAAGTGTGAGCAGTGCTGCAGGGCTCTGTGTTAACAACCCAAACTACCACAGTAAGGCAGTTCTTAAAGAGTGGTTCTGGATAAGTAATTACAGTGCACTGGCAGTTTGTGATACATCCTGCTCCCTCACTACCTACTTTCTCCTTTCTGTCCATCTTTCCTACTTCATTTTCAGAGGATAGCCTTTATTAGTAAGTAAGGAAATTTCTAGATGTGAAGCAACATATCACATCTTAAGAGATTCATCTTGGCAAACAGTAAGCCTTGGATTCACTCTCAAGAGAACTGGTAACTACAATTCAGGTACTTCCCAACATGTTACAAAAGAATTCCTAAATAGGGTTGATATTTGATGACATTTTATAGCAACATCCTTGGAGAATATGACAGGCTGCCTAACAGGTCCCCACAAAAAGTCCCTCATTCTCCTGTACCATGGGATTCTGCGTTTAGAGGTAAGAATTATTATTTAATGGAGGGAGAGAGAAGAAACGTTAATCAAAATTAGATGTTACACTGACTTACCGCAGCTAAAGATGGCAACAGATACATTAGTCTTGAAATAGCATTTTTGGTAAATAGCTAAAGCTGATATTGAACAGTTAATATTCTTTTCCTAAAGTTATCTCTGCACTCTGTTTTTGTATCTTATCCACATTCCTCAAGGGTTTGATGCTAGAGAGGCTTAAAAGAGTAAATATCAGTGAGCCGTATCAGGTTCCAAACACATAATCATGTAGTTCAACCAGGGTGACATACCAGGACACAGCACTTAAAGCAATTGCAGCAGCTAGGGGCAGGTGGAATTCTGAATATCAGCGTAACCAGGTCTTTCTAATCTTGCCATGGTCATTCCTGAATGCTGAATATTTGACATAATTACAAACTACATTGTCAAAGATGAACAAGGCTGTATTGACAGTCCTGAGCATTTAAAAGCCTTGACTAGTTTCACCGCAACGTGATGAAGACCTTCATTTGCCCTATGATTTGAGCGTGGCAGACAGTATCTCAGGTATTTGTCATTTAACCATAGGTTATGCTCCTCTAAGACTGATTGAATCTCACAAACCCCTGGGAAAACAGAGGACATGCCACCTCCCAGGAGCATGAGCCTGCTGGGGAGACCATGGGCACACCAAAAGAAGTGAGCTTCTCAGCACAGCCTGCATTGCTTTGGTAGGAAATTTTGGCAACTCAGCCAAGTTTCACGGGTGACAAAACTTGGAGAGGACTCTTCCAGCTTTCTTCCCACTACAAAGGTCATGAAATGAAGAACCAAGACATGTAGGTTTGGCTGAGGCAGCAGTTTGCACAGTTGTAGTTTACGCTGTGCCCTACACTGATTTGCAATAAACCTCCCACAATCCCATCATCTTCTCACTATTAATTTGAGGGGTTTGAGAACTCGCAAGGTAAGAAGCAGCATGGGTTCCCTCCACTTACTCATGAGGTGTCCTCTGAGCTGCCTCAGCTCTCAGCAGGGTGAATGGGACACACCTGACCAGCGTCCTGTCCACACACTGCAGCAGCCAAATCTAGTGCACCCTTCTAGAAACAGCGGCACCACAAAGGCATCGCTGGTCACCAGAGCTACTGAGCCCACACCACCCTGAGCTACACTGTATTGAATGTACCGGATAGGTTAGAAACAGGGCTTTGTTTTTGCTGGACTGGCTTTAACATTACTTTCCAGAAAATAATGTTTAATTATGGGGGCCTGTATGCTCAGCATCTTTGTTCACCCCACAAATACTCTCTCATTAGAAATATTAATTAATATCTCTAAGGCACTTTGGCAAACAGAAGGCTTTTTGAAAATGCTAAGTAGCAGTCTGCAAATGTATAATTTAGGTTTGTATTTGACACTAAACTAAAAACAAAACATGGTTTGACAAGGTCAGAGAATGCTGAGTACAGCAGTTTGCAAGAGAAACTTGGACATGGCAACATAACTACGCTGATGTACTAGCAAAGGCTCCAAGAACTCTCCAATACCCTGCTTAGTATTCAATAAAACCTATTAGTACAATCACTTTGACTTCTAATATGCTTTGTCTTGAACATCACTAGGTCATTATTCTTTGTGAACATGTTGTCAGTATTTAATTCAACTAAGTTTGTATCCATGGCAATGGTTAGGAGTAGACTAAAGAAAAAGGAATGTAGTCATAGGCCAGTGGCTCAGTAACAAAAAAAATACAGCAGCCCATTAATGAAGTGAGAGGACATGAACAGGAGCTAGGAAAATGCCAACAAAAGAGGGGGGAGTTGTAATTACAGTTGTGAGGGACGGCAGAGAAGTGCGGGAACCTGCCTAACTCCAATTAGACTGTAATTTGGCAAATCTTGTATTTTTAGTGTTCCTAATGTTTGTGGTCATCTCCAGCATTCAAGTAAATACAAACAAACCTGGAGGGAGATGCTGACTAATTCCTCACCACATTAGGTCTGTCAAGATGAAGTGCTTATCTACATAGACGTCTTGTGCTGCTTTATCTTTCACGGAACAGCAAAGCAACATGACCCTCACCTCCCAAGCAAATTCACTTACACGGATTTAAAAGGTTTCAGACCTTCCTCAAAGGATAATACAGTTGTCAAGAAGGTAACAAGGCCCACACTAAAGACTGTGCCACTTTCTGTAAATGACTGACAGCAGAATAAAATTGTGACCATCTTTACTATGTAAATGACTTACCATTAGCAGCTCAAGACAAAATCCCAGGTCGTGAATCTACATGACCCTGATGCTGATCTTTAGTAAAAACTACATATCCCCATCAGTAAACCATCAGGAAGGGGCTTAAATGAAACTCACCCAAACTGGAAAAGCATTTGAGAGATTTTCCAAAATTACCACAGGCTATAGCGGTTAATGAAACACAAAACATACAAGCGTCTTCTAGTTCCAGGTTTCATTACAGAAAAAAAGCCCTCATGCAGGTTTTAAGGCAAAAAGACTACCTCAAGCTGTTACTAAATTGCTCAGCTGAAAATTGGAATTTATAATCACATCTCTTTCTAACAGTACCTTATGCCTTCCAGGTTTTAATTCTGAGAAACTGAGTTAAAAGAGATTAATACCAACACAAGATATACTATTTTTATGCATTTTTTTCTCAGGTACAGACTGCAGTTTTTAATATACAAATTGCCAGCTACTTATCTCCATTTCCAGCTAAAAAGGGTTAACTGTTTCTTTCATAAAGCAATAAATGCTCTCTAGTAACAAAAAGTGTCAAATCTGCTATGTGCATGAAAACAATTGAATTCAGTCTTTCTAAACAGAAACCTGTACAGTTAAAATTTCTTCTGCATGACTGCTCTTTAAACAATATATCTGAAATCAGCTAAGCAAAACTGCAGATCTTGTAAACTGAAGCACCTTTGTCTACAGTAAAATGTTGTTGCATTAATTTAATTAACTAAAACACTTTTGAAATCACTGTAGCTACCTACTTAACACAATTCTCTTGTGTATAAGACTGCATACATCATGTTGCATCTTCCTTAAATAAAGTGGCCGAAGCCCTTACTTTTAACAAATTATTAAGAACAGACATCATCTGTTGCCTCAAATATTTGACGGACTGGAGAACTAGGAAACATTCACTCACAGCGGCAGCTGAACATGTGTGGGTTACCATTATGCACTTTATTAGGTTAGCTTAGTATTTTACTACTTTTGCCACAATAGACAAACTCAATTTTGGTATGTAAACAAAAGGGCTATCTCAGAACTGCAGGAATGATCTTGTGAGAAGCTGAAAAACGTCAGTTCGGACAGGCTATTTCTTCTTGTAGTGCATGGTAATGCAAGATAAAAGATATATAGGCTAAAAAGGTGGACTAAAGCTTTTTCAATTTAGGAATTCTTCCAATACCATGTTCCTCTTCCTTATTTCCACAGTGTACTTAAAGCCATTAAATATGGTCCTGTGGCCTCTGAAGCATGTAATTACTAAGATAAAATATGAAAACCTCTATTTGTCTTTCCATGTCGCCAGCTCTACAGGCTGCCAAAAGGAGCGTGCGCTGTGCAGCGTTCTCTTGGGCTTTGTCAGAAAGATTTTCATTGCCCAAACCAACCAGAGCAGATACACCAAAATATGCACTGTTACACCATCTACGTGTAAGATTTTTAACATTACAACAAGAACACCCAAACAAAAGGCTAAAATTCACCCATTACTCCAAGGACAGCAAGTAGGCATACTCAGTACTGCTTCAAGTGTCTGAAATCCCTCTTACACGTAGGGACAAATGAAATAAAAAACCACCCACAATGGCTCCAGCACCCACGTGCTGCACCCATAGGACAATTTCCTAAAGGAGAATTCAGAATACCAGCTATCAGTAGTGTCCTCCGTAACTTTTCCTGTATCTGGGGTTGGTTCACAGTCAGTTGGACCTTCAGATAATAAAGATCAGTGTAAAAACAGATTCAATTAAAAACATGTTTCTTGCCACTTAGTAGCGTTCACAAAGTAAATAAAAGCAGAATGTTGGAGACAGCCTCAACAGAAAATGCTATGATTTAACTATTAAATTTATCATTGCCATAAGTTTAAAAAAAAAAAAAAAAAAATAGTCACATCCAGCTCCCTAGCTGTCACTGTGGAACACAACAGATGACTGCTACAGCTATCACAGCCAACAAAATTACAAAATTACTGGAACACAAATGATCCTGCAATAGAGCTGCTCGAAAAATAATGGTTTACGCTTATAGTTTACAATCTATTCATGTTTTGTAACATTGCCTAGAGCTAAAGACCTCTCAGAACTGTTCCTGCTGGGTTTTTCTTAAAGAGTAGCTGTTGTGTAAGCCTGGGAGGGGAGGAATTAACAGCAGAAAGCATCTCAAAGAAGTCTTATTAAGTGTGCTTATTTTCACCTCTTTTTCTGGGTGACTGCTAACTATATTTTCTCTGATAGAAGTAACTCCAGGCATCACTGAACCACATGGATACGTGCAGCTGCCCCTTAGTCAATGACTCCACTGGATGCAAAATATTTCCTCAACTCTTTAACCAGGTATCAAGCCCAGAGCATCTCAGCACTGTGACATCTGCCTTAGAGTAATCAGACACAGGATTTATAGTTGCTTATTAGCCATCTTCCATCATTCCAAAGAAATGCAGAATTGGAGTAGAGGTGGTGGCCTAGTACCTACCTACCTCTAGGATGGATTTCACCCCACAAACTCAAGCTTTTCACACAACCAAATTACATACAGATGTACAGAAGAGACTAGGGGGAGCGCTGTGTGGCCCGCTACTTCTCAGGTGTCATTTTTTTCCAGAAATCGGAGGAGCAGAAGGGCTGCCCAAACGAACTTCAGAACTAAAAGAGACTTGCTTTCAGTTTAAGATTAGCTCATAGGTGTTCTGCTTTTCCATTATGTCCCCATTTGCAGATAGTGATAGAGCTAACGAAGTCAGAAATTGTCCAGAAACTCTCCTGTGATCTCTCTGGAAGTTTTGGGGTCATATACACCATTTACTAGAGTTCAAGATACAGCCTAGATTAGTCAAAAAGATCATCTTACCCTTATTTTCATTCAAGGATAAACACGCAGCCTGGTTATTTCTTGTTTGCAGTGTTCTGAGCTACCTCACAAACAGAATTAGTTCTGAATGAATTCATTAGTTCTATCAGAAGCTAAATTTTTAAAAATTGCATTCTCCCACTTTTCCAAGTTATTACTAAACTTAGAATTGCAAACTGAAAGAATGGATGCCACTTTTCCTTTTCTGCCCATTTTAAGGGGGAAAAAGTACAGCACAGTCCACTGTCATCCTATTCCCTAAACAGCATAACACTGATCGGGGTACTGTCAGTATCATTCAAGTTGCAAACCAGGCAAGAAGGATTTGTTTCCTAGATGTTCTAGTAAATCTTCGATCTTTCAGCTTTATCAGCCTTATCAGCCTTCTTTTATCTCTGATACTTGCCAGAATTTCTAGCAGCTCCTCTATCCAGTAAGGCTGTGGTCCAATAGCTAATTTTTTATGCAGGTACTATTTTAGCTTTTTTTTTCCCACGCTTTTATATATAAGAATATGCATTGGGTTTATATATAATTTTACATATATATATGTATCAAAAGAATTTGTGCTGGTTTTTTTTTTTTTTCCTAGCTGAACCCTGCTTTGAGCATTTCTACCTTACTGAAAGTGGGCAATTTTAAACGTAATAGCCAGCATCTCTCACATTTTTCTTAAACCTGAGTATATTTTCCTTGGGTTTCAGTAAGTAGTTGGTGTAGGTTGCTCCTTTGTCCCATGACAGAAGTGGAGTAGTGTCCAGGAGTACATGGTTTGCTGTGGAGTGGAATGGCTTATGGCATACACCCCAAGAATTTTTGTAAAGTCTTCCTTTCTGAGAGTAGGGACACATTCAAGACCATACAGAGAATAAAACAAAAGGCTCAAATCCCACTTTATCCAGGCAGGCAGGTTAGATAGCTTCCAAGATGAAAGGTTTAACTGAACTTAGCGTCAGCCATCAGCATGCCTATTTATTTTGCAGTACATTCACATGAAGGGAGAAGGATGGCTCAAGAAAACAAAGTTAAATCATCACACTCCAACACATGGCACAGCCCTCAGTCAGTTTGTGGAGGCACAGGCGATAAATTAATAAATTTAGATTACAAAAGCACTTTCCAGATATAGCTGGAGACCGAGGTCTTTGACCACAAAAATACAGTGTGGCGGGGAATTGTATGTATGCAAGAACTTAAGACCAGTACACATAGCTATACAGACCGCTTGATTTCTACAGCTACTTAAAGTACACTTACTTCAAAGTTACTGGCTGCCCCGTCTCTTTCAACACTGAATAAGTATCTGTAACATGTATGAATTTGAATGGTTTGTTCTGAAGAGTGAATAAGGAAAAGAGTATAATTGCTTGCATAAGCAACAGCTAGTATTTATAGTGGGATTGCATATATAAGAGTTGCTGCAAGAGCTTGTGTGTGATTTTTTTCCCTGAAAGCTTTCCATTTGCAATTTGGTATTGTGAATGAACGGGGCAGTGTCATTGAGGGTACTGAGAAATATACTACAGATGAAACTGTATTCCTTGATGGCCGTGGGGATATTGCCAAGGTTTAAATAAACAGAAGTTGTATTCCCCCATTCTTCCTTCCAGCAACTGTGCCAGTCCACAGGGTAAAAAAAAAAAAAAATAAAAATTAATAATAATAATAAAAAAATGAAACCACAAAATCAAAACTATTTTATCCCATAGCCATACTGCAACATTAGCAGGTACACACTTACTAGCACAGCTCACAAACTGCCTGCTTTTCTAAGGCATCATTTCAGAGGCACTTGCAGCTGGTACTTCCATGGAGTTCTCCGCATGCAGCTCAATTAGAATGGCAGTAACAGTCTACAGATGTTTATCAAATCTACGGCAACATGGAAGGTTCACATTAACCACTGACTGCTTGCCTTTCCCCCCTCCACTTAAATCATGTAGGCTTTTTATACAGCAATTCTACCGAACACAATAGTGCAATCCCCTTATAAAGGGGATTTATTTTGTAATTAACTAGCGAAAGGATGTTGCACTAACAGGAGAGGTGACCCTGGTTCTTATCCTGTGCCTTGGCTAGCAATTCTTCTGCTCTAACTATGGGTGGTGATGGGACATGACTGGAAATCTGTGTTTTGACTTCTTTTGAAGACCCAGGAAATGGTTCAGTTTTGCTGCTCCTGCTCCTCTCTCACATCACAATGGCACATTTTTCACTATGATAAAACTAGTTGTAATGACCCAGGAAAAGCGAGTCTACTTGCAATGAAAATAATGACTAGGAGAACGGTAAAGTACACAATTGCTCACAGAAAACATTGTCCTAAAGCTTCATTAATCACAAAACACAATGTTTTCGAAAATATTTTTGACCTGGTCAGAGACGGGGAAAGTCTGAAGATTTACGAAAGTCCACTCCTCAAGATTTTCAGCCCAACTTCATATATGAAAGAAGCTGAGATATGCAATACAGTGCTGGATGATTTCTCTCAAACAAAAAGTTTGATAATCCTGAACCACTAGCTAAAACAATGTTGCCAATTTTGTGAGCTGTCTGCAGCTGTGTAATAAATACTTATAAACAAGGGAAGAAGTTTAGATGAAGATCACAGAATATTTACACTAGCTGGCAATAATGGAAATGGCTTAGGCCAACTACTGTATTTTGTTATTCTGATTTTCAGACAAATATCATCCAGCGTGTATTGGAGCTAGTCAACAGCTGACATTTAAACACATTTATAAAAGAAATTCTATGATTCTTTAAAAAAACAAAGTTGTTATTTCTTCCAAAACATGTTGGCCTTGAACTTTTTTTGCACTGCACCACAGATTTACTTACAAGCTTCAACTGGTTTTGAAAAATGCAGCAAACTAAATATGCAAACTGTCATCGGAAAAAAAGCCACTTCTGTTCTGTTAGACACTGTGTGAAAAACAGCTCAGTGTCACTGGAGTACTGCAGATAGAGTTTGAAGAGATGCTCTCCCAAGGTTTTCAACGTATTCTTAAAACAATCAAGTAGTACTTTACAAAATTTTCTTTGGTCCCACAGAATTGTAAAGGATATGTCTTTTTTAAAAATGAAACCATTAAACAAACAAACTTCTCCATTTTAAAAAGAAGTCTTAATTCTTCATCTATTTCAGTTTACTTAGCAATAAGTAACTGATTATAACCCTGTTCCTACAGAAGGAAATCTTGAAATCAACCTTCCATCTGAAGAAACTGCAAGTAATCTATTTCAGCATAGAGAAGGGCAGTTAATGCCTCCACTGTTGCTCTGGATCTTTTTCATCTTTCTCTTTCCCTCTCAACACTAATATGCTTATAAAACAAAAAAACCCACTCCTGCAGTTACAGTGTTTTCAAACATGCTTTCAACATTTTCCTTTGTTGTGCTTTGTTCTTCACCACCTGCTCAGCTGCTGATACAGTTTTATATACACCCAGTATGCAGGTCACACACTGAACATGCCAGGCAAGCCTGGGTCAGAGCAGCAGACAGAAAAACCTGCTTCCAAAGATAAGCTGAAAAAAAAACATTTGCTCTTCCCTGTAGTTCAGTTTATACCCTGGGGAAAAAAAAAAAGCATCAAAATTATTTTCTAAATTCCCGTGGCTTTGTGAAGTGTCTTACTAGGGGCCAAATCCCCCGCACTGGTCCATACACACTTGCGAACCAATGTCTTAAGGATCCACATTTAATAAAGCACGCCTAGGTTTTTTTTTTCTTAAAAGAAGGAATCTTAGCAGTTGCATTCATTTTAGGTATCAGAGGATGCTGTATGTTATATTTCAGTTACGCTTCCTGACTGACACCATCATCTAGTTAACACAAAGAGCTATTTTGCTGCAGTTGGATCTGTTACCAACACATGCTTCCCAACTGATTCTCCTGGCTTTGAATTAAGGAAGTTGTGTGTCCCGGCCTCTCCAGGGAAAAAGGTTGTCTTATCTTAGAAAATCAAAAGCAAGATCAGGAGTGGGGTAAGACTACTGAAAAAAATGAAAGACTTGTCAGAGTCTTGGGTTATGTGCCAAAAAGGAGGGTTTTTTTTCCCTGAAGAATTTTGCTCCAGAAACACGAAGATACTATGTCACAGCTTAACCTTCCTTAGTTGGACAAAGGTACAACTGAAAACTATAAATTGCTCAAAAAGCCCAAGCTATTACTTGCTAATAATCTCCATATACAGAAACACATATCAGAGGTTTTTACAAGCAGAAATTAAATCTGTGCAGAACACTGTTAAAATATATAAACATTAAACCCATTTTAGAGATGGGGAAACAAGACGATGTGAGTTAGGCATTGCAGCTGGACACAGGCCATGAGCAGAACCCAGGAGGCCAGACACTCGGTGCGGCAGAAGCACCCTGGATGTGCCAGAACTGCCCTAACAGCCTGTGGAAACGCGGCATGCTCACGCTGGTACAGAGGGATCTCTGATACATTATGGATGAGCTGCTACTGACTTTCATATGAAGTAGCACAAACCTGAAAACATAATGATAAGATTTTCACTACAGTTTTGATAACACAATGAAACTAATTAAAAGCTGATCATTAACAATCTTTGCAAGTGCATGAAAAAACTATTTAAGCAGAGACAATAACCTTTTTAAGGGCCTACACAATCTAACAGCCGTGATTTTGCACTTTCTTTCATTAAGTGGTTCTTTCTGCAATTAGTGTCAGTGCTGTTAGAAGTTAAAGATGAAAACGCTTCTCCACAAGTGAGAGTCTTAGTATAAATCCATTAAATAATTTTTTTTTGTTTGAAAGGGAGAAACATGGAGAATGAAATAGAAGAAAATAAGTCTCAAAACAAAACCTAATTTGTAAGCCACACTAGTTAGTGGATGTTTACTGGCTTCATTTCAAAGCTCTTCCTACACCAGTCTCCCCACAGAAATAAAATGTGGGGAGGGAGTTCAAATTCCCACCTTTTAAATTTGCCTGGGCAGAGCTGAATGTCCCATTTTTAAAAGAATAAAGGAAAAAGGCGGCTTTGCCACATCTACATTCCAAAATCTATTCTTTCTCAAATATCTTTGGCTATTAGGAAGGAAATTTAGCTACTGATCTAATTTGTTTCAACTTATAAGTACTAATACCCAAGCAAACATATGTTGAACAGGCTGGTTAAGAATATTTAATGAGAATTTAGTTACCGATTTGTAAATGAAAAGTGCAAATGTGGCAGTTGCCATAGATCCTTGTAGTTCCTTGCTGGCACTAAGCCCAGTTAGGCTTAAAAATATGCAACATATTGACAGGAGAAAGGGAGAAAAAAATTGAATATTATGTGTAAAACTTGCTGTGAAAATACAATTCTGCATATGGATCTCAATGTAAATTGTATGAACAAGACAAAATAATTCTGAATGCATTTATGTATGCTTTGTGCTGATGGGATTAATGCAAATATTATAGTCACACCATAAATTCACAATGAAGTGAGTGCCCACAGGCAATTCAGTTTCCTGTCCTTGGTAGCTGTGAACAGAACTGTGTTCTGTTCTACATTTGTCAGCAAATGAAACGGTGAGGAATAATCTCTTCACTTGTACGTACCTCTTTGTGACATTTCTGCCTTGGAAACAGGAATGCCCTTTATTGAAGAAACAGCCACAGAGAAGACCCATCACATTCTCATCCCTGGAAAATAGAAGGAATGCAAAAGAGAGCTAATGGGCTGTTATTAAACCCTAATGCTAACAGAAGTTAAACCTATTGCATTAATAAATGATGATAAATTCTAGTAATCCCCTCCTCCCCTAATTATCATATCCATTTCTGTAAACTCTTGCCTCATTTTCTTTCCTAGCCCTTGACTAGGAAGTAAAAGAAGCCGTCAGAACTGAGCAACTAAAGACCTGCTACTGAAAGAGATTACTTGTCAGTACGCCCAGTTGCCATCACCAGGCAGGAAAGAACAGCCCTTATAAAAGACATTTGAGTTTGAAGAGTATTTTCTGGGTCACCTGCCCAGTGTAGCACCGTCCTAGTGTAGAATTTTTCCTAACGCACAATCTGAACCTCCCAAGACTTGATTTGTGGCTGCTGCCACTTGTATCACTACTGAGAAGAACAAGTCATCTCCACTTACTACTTGGAGGGCAGTTACAAAGCTGCCACTAGGTCACACTTTAACCTCCTCTTTGCCAAGAAGCAGTCTAATCCGAGCTTCTCTTCACTGAGCAAGCACAGCTCCCTCAAGCCCTGATGTTAACTCATACCCTGCTCCCTGGACAGGCAGAACTTTTCTCTGCCATGTATTCACAGACTAGCGTGAAGTAATCAAAAAAAAATAACAGGCATCAGAAAATGAAACACAGAATTAGACATTTAAACATGCAAGTACTTCAGAACATTGCACAGACAACATTAGTACTTTCTAATTGTCCTGCGTGGTCACACACAGTGTGTACTTTCCATCTTAAAACAGATAGAAAGGTCTTAGTTTCCCTACAGTCTTCCGTCACTTTAGACTCTCACTTTTATAACCTTGGTGTGAATGAGAGTGATACTATTTCACACACATGAAAACCAAAAGAGACATAACTGACATCTGTTTTGGCAGACCCAATATCATAACTAGAAGTGTGATTGTGTCAGTGGACTTAGCATTCCAGTTTGTGATCCGGATTTTCATTGACCTCAGTAAGTCACAGCCAGCACTCAGCGTTTCTGTAAGGCACATCCAGGTGCCCGGAAGCTGAACCACAGCAACCTGCGAAGCGACTGATTTGTGCCTTGTCCAGTGTCAGTCGGGAATCCTGTGGAATCAGAAGGGATAAAATCCAGCTCTCCAGAACGGCCTTCAGTTGCCTTCATTCCCTGATTAGTTTGCAGGGGCCCCTTTTAGTCACCACATGCTGTCCCACGTGCTGAAAGCAGCACTAGCTGGTGGAAAAGTCCATCGCTATGGACTGTATCCAGCACTTGCACCATCTGCTTTGCAGACAGGAACTGCAAGTGGAAGGGATCACTTCGACAGCAGCTTCAGAGCATTTATGATCCCATCCTAGCAATTGTTTGTGAAACTGGGGCTTCCAGAGGCTTACATTTTGGTCACATTTGGTTGGATTTTCACAATTACCCAAAAAACACAACTCTGCAGTTAGCGAAGTTTTTTGGTTGGGTTTTTGTTTTGGGGTTTGGTTTGGTTTGGTGTTTTTGTTTGGTTTTTGGGGTTTTTTTGTTGTTTGTTTTTTTTTTTTTTTTTTTACAGATTTCACATCCCCACTTCAGATTACAAACATACGTTAGTACCTCAAAATAAAACCTCCTAATGAAGTTTTAAAGGAGGGAGGAAACAACATATTTTTCCCTTTTATAATTCCCAAAAATTCCAACTACTTTAGATTAAATTTTTCCTTTCTTCTTATTCTCCAAATCTATCTTTAAAAAAAAAAATAAAAATCACACTAGGCATACGCAAAATACTAGCATTTTCCTTAAGCCTGAGTTGTTTAAATTTGACAAAGCTATAAGCATTTTTAATGGAAAATTTCAGAAAACCTTAACTGGACACACTGCTGCTTATACCATATATGTTAAAGACATAACCTTAAGAAGTTAATATGGTTCAGTAGCTCAGTGGCAGCAAGTACTGCAGAGTCTCTTATGGGAAAAGCCTTCAGGTTAAATAATGAATCTTCTGCTTTCTCAGCTATGACTGAGAAGAGCTATAAAGCAATGCAGATTTTTATGTGTTTATAGGTATTTAGAAAAAACGTTATCTATCCTAATAAGTTTCTAAAGTCCCTTTAGTTTCTTCCACAGGATTTCTTCTCCTCCGTGAATGGTTACATACCCATTATTAAAGCTGATTACACACCAAACAAAGCATCTGAGTGTAGTTATAAAACCTTTACAAGAAGCCTTGATCTAATACAGGATCTGCACGGCTCATTAAGAATCTGAGGAATTACCCTGAAGAAATGTGACTGTTTTATAGAATATTATTTGTGTAAAAAGCATTTTTATTGAGTTTTTCAACTACACTGGTGCATAAACTGCCAATCAAAACTGCCTGTAAAGAATGAGTGAATGAAATGCTGGTGAACAGGCACAAGTTATGAAGAGAAGGGCTGAGAGATCAAATGAGTTACAACCACACAACAGCATCTGTGGCAAAAGATACTTTTTCTACAGGCAATAACATTTATCACAATTATCAGCTCAAGTCTATTTCCATCCCTAGCATCAATGAGTTCACTCAAAGTTTAAAGAACTTTAGAGGATGCTTTTATAAGGATGACTTTGCCCAAGCAAAATAGGAAATGAAGTTCAACGTCATTTGTCACTGGTACCCATGGGCTCAAGGGAGACCAGCCTGGCTCGCTTTCTTCAGGCAACAGGCCAACATTGGGTATATGAGGACTCACACCATTAACTTTGAAATTAATTTGCACAGAACTCAGTTAAGTAAAAGTCAGAACTCACATTCCTTATGATGATGGGGGAACTGGTTATTTGGACTAGGCAGAGAAACTGATGTTGTATCTACTCATTTTACCAAAGAGAAATAACTTTTGACAAGACTGAGTTTTGTATTTGTTGGCTTCTTGTTTCTAGAAAACTAATCTACCTCAAACGCCAGCCAGCTGAGTACTACCATCACACACAGTATCTTAGATGCACTCTTAACGAATTCATACTGCTAGGTCCTTCCTCCTCCCAGCAGGACAGCAGACCTAACACAAACTAAGTCATTCCACTACATCAAATCTCATTCAACCAACCCACGTTTGCTGATGGAGCTCATTTCTCTGGCAGCAGTGACACTTGTCACACAGGACACTTCACATCTCCTCTCCCTTCCTCTCACAGAAGGTGTTTCAGCACTACCTGTGACCTCAAGACTCCCTCAGCTGACCTATTCCTGGCAAAGTTTAAAGCAGTAAAATTACCCAATGCCTTCATCAGAGCAGTGATCCACAAGAATGGTGTGAAGGCAAGGTAGTCATAATGAATAGCAAAGGAGACACACAAACATTCAGTTGCTACGGTAATAGCTGTCAGTTAAGTTGTTATAAGTAGATATTCGGATAAGGACTGGAATTTCAGATGGTGCAGAGGAACTGCACAAACTCTGTCCCACTGCCTATGAGCAAATACATCGCTTCAGGCGCTGCAGACACTGAAAGCTTCCTGCACGCTGCAGAGCCGATCTGATTTCAGGTGCCATAGACAACTCTCCCCAAGCCTGGGACTTCCAGAGGCAGGTTCAAGTTCAGGCCTGTCACTTCCCACAGAGAAACGACACTACCATATCACCATGTAATGATATATATATCACTACAGTTTAAGGCTCGTGACTAGCTTGGTCACCACGGCTATTACAGAACTACCTCACCTTTAGAAGCATATGCTGCAATAAGCTTGTTCACCAGTTCCCCTTCACTTTAGTATTAGGAAGGAAAAATCCCTCAAGTTGTGTGCCATAGTGTCTGGAGAAACAGGAGACAGGGGGAGAGACAGTGGAACACAAGAACTGCCAAGTTGTTTTTTATTTTTGCGCTATAACTTGCTATCCACCCTGCACAGCAGATAGTAGAATCTGTCCAGTAACTTCAGCAGAAAGACTTACACAGGTCATGGGCAACTATTTCGCAAGAGGAAAATCACCTATGCAGTTTGTCTGTCCTCAGCTGTCAGCTTTCTTCTTTACCTTTGCCAGCTAGAAAGCCCTCTGCTTCACTTCATATACACAGACAAACCTTTTAATAGCAACCAATATTGACACACCATATTTAACATTTCTACTGCTGATAAAGCATAGCATCCTCAAAATGCTCCTGTATTATCTTGACATAATCAACTAAGAATAAACCCACAATCATCATAAATCATTTAACCATCTCCCAGTGACATACTAGGTACCCCCAGGTTTACAATTTATCTTAAAGTGTTAATCCAATATTAAAAAAAAATTAAAATATATAAATGATTGTACAGTGAAATAGCAAACAGCAGTAAATCAGAGAACATCAGCTCTTCTAAATAGCACCCTGAGGGCTGCCCAGCTTACTTGGGAGTTAGGCAGGATTGAGGTATGAGGCTTGTCAGTTCAAATCTGACCCAGATTGGTTGCAAGCAAATTCACCCATTCAGTTTCAGCCGAAACCCATCTGTCCATCAGATATGAAAGGAAAAAAGCCCAAAGAAGAGCGAACAAGGAAGAGGTGGGTTTTTTCTTTTGCCATTGTGAATCTAGGTCTAGGGTGTACCCCAGCTGTGTACAAGCTTGTAGCCATCATTAATAATATTATGAAATTTTATTTGAAACAAAAACAAGTTTAAGCTGAGATTCTTATAGAGGTAGCCTCTAAGTTCTGTGTTAGAGAGGGGGGAAAAAAAGAAAAAAAGATTTGCAAAGCATGTAGCTTTTTTAATTAAGAAAAAAATATTTTCACTGAATCCATTATAACCAGGCACTGGCTTATTGTGCCATGCAAGGCTGTCCTAAAAAAAAAGTAGATAGCCATGTATTTCAAACTCTGTCCTAAAACCACACCCATTCATATACTCCAAGAGTATAAGGTAGCTCAGTTGTTTCAAATCAGATTTTCTCTTAAAGATCAAATTTTAAAGCTTACGTTTTTCAAAGAGACTTCTGACCTGTTTTATTTCTGAACAGCATGAAAACAGTTAACTCCTTGTGTCACAACAAAGTGACTTTGGTTATATTACCTTCGTTGAAGGATATTATTTGAAAGTTTGGGGGGTGAAGTATTCTTTTGCATAAATAATGTAGCAGACAGCAACTGCAAACTTTTGAGGATCTTCATCCTGGGAATTTTGCAGAATTCTTGCTAATACTTTATGTTGTACAGAAAAACTTTTGTCTGAAGAGTTCAGAAGACTGCACAGCACAGTATCCATTCACACAGTACTTCTTCCAGCCTTTGCTCACCAGATTTCTGAAGCAAACGTGGCGTTAGCTGAGAGACCTGCTTGGGTAGTTACTGTTTTTTTAGAAAAACAGGTTAAAAAAAGATTGCTGTTGAGGGGCAGCAACACTGTAGAGAATTAGTCATCTCACTGATGGATTTAAAAAGTGAAGTTTGACTGCAAACTTGAGAAGCCTACATACAGCCCTCCTCAAGCAAATCTAGCAAACCTTTCCTTTTCTTTGAACACTGCGTGCTGAAGAAGAAAATAAGGTCACAACTAGAGCTGTCAAATTAATTGCCTCCCTTATCTGAAAAACTTCTTCACTGCTTCTGGCTTTCAATAGGCAACTAAAAGCTATCTCTTCTAAGGCTACCTATCTTCAATTAGCTACTGCAGATACACTACACAAAAGAAACATTTAGTGACCGAGCCTCTCAAGTTGTACAAGTAGATTAAAATCCTTTTTAGAAATGCCACTGTACTACCACTCTTCCCATCCCCAGGCTTTGCCTCTTCTAGTCTTTCTCGTCTTCATTTTGACCTTCTGTGTGCTCCCTGTTTCTACATTTAGTCTCATTCTGGCCTTGAATAAAGAGTAATATTGTCTGCTGAAAGCTAAAGTTAGTAAAGAGAAATGTATCAATAAATTCTTTCCAGATACCCAAGATTTTATTATATCCTTTACATCTTTCACAGAAATCTTTGAGCATGAATGTGTTCTCCGTGGCACTGACTGCAATACCAAGCTCTTCCCAACTTAACGATTGAGATAGGCTGAGTAGAGACGTTTAGCACAGAGGCCAACTCCCTCTTGAGGCTCCCTATTTTCAGGTTAAGGTAGGGCAGCAAGGAAAAAAAACCTTACACGCGCCCCTACATACATCTGTTTCTTGCACTCATAAACATGCATCCCATTTGCAAATGCTCAGTATTGTGTGGAAAATAATTTTCTTCCTACTACATTTTTTAATCATTCTATAATTCTACATTGGGATCAGATTATTTCCTAAGATCTGTCAAATCACTGAAGGTCCAAAAGAAGATGTAGAACACCTAAGTGTTCCACGTTCTTTTGAAATTACTATTTCCTCTCTGTTAAATCCTACAGGACTTTTCTCGTAAGAGGAGACAAGGGAAAAACTACCCATGAGCTCAGGGCACTTTACAGCACAAGACACTTAGCTGCAATCTCTACAGGAATTGATAGTGAAAGTAACAGAATAAACATTGTCTTCTCTTGGGTTTCATAAAAACTAGTGACACCAGGATTTTCTTAGCAATCCTTCTTTTCCTAAAAATAGCCCAATGTATAATAATAAGGTTTAGTACTACAGCCAGCAATAAGTGAGTACATTTTACAGACTCTGTGCTTTATTACTGAAAGATGACTTGCTTTTCAGATTTCAAACTTATCTTTTCCAGAAGACCTTTATACAGCAGAGAAGAAAAGTCCATCCAATTTTTGCTGATGAGCTAAACAAGTTTCCCTTGGAAACTATAATTTTAATCAGACTAGGTTAGCATGAAGGTATATGTGCTATTGTTTATGCCTAGAACCTCAGGCCCTGGAATCATATTCAGATTCTTAACTGAACCCCTCCCTAAAAGCATCCACAACTCACACTTACAGACTAACTTCTGCATGTTTTCATAGATACAGCTATATGCAACCATGACATACATATTGTGTATGTGTGCGCATGTATAAATACAAGATCTTACACAAAACAGCCCATACACACACAAAACTGGGCCAAGTCTTGTTTTCTGCCATTCACTTAGCTTCAATCATGTTTAAAAACACAATTAGACTGGCCATCTTCCCCTTTCAGGGTCTACCATTTCCCACATTATAGAACAGCTATTCCTCCAGTGTGTTCAATATGCACCAGAAAGGGAAGTCTCCTGAAAAAGATCATTTTGTCTGTTTCTGGTCAGCCTTACAGGTCCAAAGTACCATCTGGAAGGTCAGATGTTTATCTACAGTTCATTTCTGCATTCACTGAGATTCACTCAGGTATCTTATCCACTTACCATACAATCACTGGCCTTTCATTTAATACAATTAGTTCAATATTTAACGTCACACATCATGAAGCTAAATCCAGAAATTGCAGAAAGCGGACTGGCCTCGATTATATTCATTGTTTTAACAATTCAGAACCCATTGCCACCTAAATCTACTGCAAACTAAGTTTTCAAGCAGCATGTGAACAATAATATTTTCAAGAGAAATATTATTTCTATTACACAGTCTTATCTTACATTTCTGTAAAGATTAATCACCTGAGAAATCTCCACACACACCCCATACTTCCATTGCTGCTACTCATAACTAAACATCCTAAACATCTTTTCATCAGTTTCAATCACATTTAGTGCTGGCATAAAGCATTTAACTATTAAAGAGAAAAAATCCTGTATGCACACAACAGGCCAACTTTATTAATGCGTCTGCCAGCCACACAGAGGCCAGATGATCTGTGTGTTTGAAGAAATCCTCCTGAGTCACAATGTAATCTCTAATCTCTGCAGAAGTTTTGAAGAGAGACAGTTGATGCTACTCCAGGTTTGCGACTATAAACTGATTTCACAGCACATTCAAATGGTAATAACTTTGGAACACATAGTAAAGGTCTGGATCCAAATTTTGACTGACAAAGAGTTCAAATCCCAAGCAAAGTATTAGTTTCCAGAATGAGCTACTCATTGAAGACTCTCCTAATGTACTTATCCTTCAACTGCTCTAATAAATCTAAGTCACATGCCAAAGAATCTTTACCAAAAACTAGATACACTTACAGTGCTGTCAGTGTTATGATTAAAACCAGCAATTATCAAAATGAGACAGATGTCGGAAATGGTTGTTCTAAAGCTCTAGATGTGCTGAAATAAACCAGTATCCTATTCTCAATTTTCAGACTTTGCATTACTGAGACACAGGACTTCCTTAGTGATGTGTGTCCGAGAAGTGTCAAAGCCAGCATGGCCTCTGGAAATGAATAAGCAGCAGATTTGTGTGTGCTGCAAGGGAAGTGTGAAGTTAACAATCCAGTATAATCACGATTCTTAATAAAGCTGGTAAATTTTTCAGCACAGATGTTCCCACGAAGGAACTGGATTTAATCAAAAAACCTTCTTTTTCTAGGAAAAATGTCATATTTTTCAATGCAGGAAAATATTAAATGAAGGTAATTGAAAGTCCAGTTCTAGTTCTGTTTTCTCCAGAAGGGTATTAGAACCTTTCCTTCCCTTGTGCACTCTAAAAGGGTGAGGAAAGGCATAGAAATTTTAAATGAAGAAAAACAGAACTCGAACTGGAGAAGTATTTTTAAAGACAAGTTCCATTGTTTCATTAATTATTTTTACTTCTTTCATGTGTCAAATGTAGCAAACCATCTTTTTCATCACTTCACCCATCCATCAGAAACTGTGGGTCCCCACAAGCTTAACAAAAGCATTTTTTCTGCAAGAAAGAGAACTGAGTATTACTACCACTTACTGAACAACCTTGACTGGTTAAATGGAAAACCATTATTTACAGGAAGCCTTTGCAAGGCAGAAAAGACAAGACCTTCAAGCAGGGAAACTGGCTTTTGTTTGTCCCATAAACTTTATAAGCATGCTGAAATAAGAACCAACATTAAACGCACTGAAGTGTTGGGCCTGTAACTCTGCCAAAGCACCAACATCTGCATCCACTGCATCAGAAAGAGGTGGAAGTTGGTCCTGGGTAAGACTCTTCCCATCTTCCATAAGCTCTCAGCACATGGCACTAACAGATTGTTCCCCTCCAGGGTAAGTCTTCTATTGCCATGAACAAATTAAATTAGTCTGGAAAATACCTCCACTGCACATTGAAAGCTCAAGATCTAAATATGCATGAAGGGGCAGCGGTTTACCAATAGTTTACAGAAGAGAACATTTTTCACTTCATCTTCTTTTTGGTCAGGGTGGAGAGTAGTAGGTTGCTGAGAAACTGAATTAATATCAAAATCAGACTAAATCAAGCTTTCAAGTTAAGGAACACCAGGCCGGAACCTACCTGAATAGGCTCAGTTCTGCCCCTTCATATGCTCCCAAGCTTTATAGCCTTCACTTGTACAACTGCATTCACTTGCGCAACTGCATACTTATTTTTTACAGGGCTCCCTCCTCATTCTGTACACAACAAGCACCATACAACTGTAAACCTGCCATTTCCCAACATTTGAATGCTCTATTTTGAAGCCTCGTTTCTATCAGCAATGTAACTGGTACACCTTATCGAGGTGCCTGAAAATAACATAGGTGGAAACCTGTAATATGTTGCTGAGAGATCCTTTTTCTTAGTCTAAGCATACAAGCATTCTTAAGACGGGCAAGAACATACCATACCTCCAGTGTAGAAGGACGACACTGATGCTGTATTGTCAGGCAGCCAATTGCAAGCTAAATATAATGCTTCTCAACACATGTATATATCTCAAATCCATTAAAAACAGAAACTAGATAAAAGGGGTTATGTAACAGAAAACATCAGCTTTTTAAAAATCAATGTAACAGTAAAAGCACATTTGACAATGCAACTAGCAAAGATGAATTTTGTATATTGACTACAAATATTTTTCTACGAAGTATGTAATCCCTAATAAGCAAGTCTCACTGCACACATTCACATGTAATAAAGTTTAAGCATGTGTGATGTGAAAAGATTTATGCTCGACAGAAAGTATCGAGTGTATATATTTAGATTGGTTTTTTCTACTAGACTGATCGTACAAATTTAAGTTTTTTATACACTAAACATGCATCATGAAATTTATTTAGATCAGAATATAAACATCCCTGTTATTATTGGATAGCCAAAACATTACAGTGAATTGGATAAGTCAGTTATAGTATTAGGCAAATCAAAGACTTACTGCTGGGGGCTGCAATAACAATGTCATATAGTAAGTACATGCACCAACGTGATCACATTTTCTAGAAACAAATATATTTTAAAGGTATTGTAGATACTGGTGATACCAACATACTAAAATGTATTCCATTAGAAGCAGATGCACTCAAACTAGGAGAGAGATCCGGCAACATTTGAAATGACAGCTTCAAACGTGAAGAGGTACAACGGCATCATGCTAACTAGCTCATACCATAATCACACTGGCGTACATTTATATTGCAACTGAGTGATGGTGCTATAAAAGCACGTATTGTGAAGCTTACATACATGTGTACATACATACATACACTCCCTCTGGAGTCTCCATCCTTGAATATATTCAAAACTTGACTGCACAATTCTGCCTTGAGCAAACTGTAAATTTTCATATTAACTGCATAAAATACAAATACTATAAGATACATGAAAGGAAATGGAAACAGTTGCATACAGACAGGACAAGCAGACCCTAAACCATTCTCCACCAAAACGCAAGAATCAGGCTAACATATTCTAAAATATTAAGGCTGAGAGAGAAAGAATTAGTTAATGGCACAGGGTTTTTTTCCTGTAGTGTGTTTTTTAAACGTGTGCCATTCTTTTCCTGATAATTCTGGCCTTTTCTGTAACTGAAAAGGAGTTTTTAAATGGGGTCAATAGCCTATAAAGATGTTAGCATTGTATTTCAGCAGTTGTGTGAAGAAAGTCCCGATAAGGGTGAACAGGGCAAAAAGGAAACAGGCTTAAAAAGAATTCAGAACTTTACCAAGATTAAAAAAAAAAAATTCAATTCAGCTGTGTTCAAAAATATCCAACTCCTTTTAGAATGAATACAGGTATTTTTTTACTCCTTAGTGTATACTATAGACAAAACAATACAAAAAGAGTTTGTCTCTATCAAATGCATATATACCATATGTATTTTGAGAGACAGAGAGCTCAAATAGAAACATACACAATCTGTCTCCAAAACAGCCACTCATACACCAAACAATATGAACCAGTTGCCTGTATCTCACGTCACACGTAACACTCTTTACATCTTTGTGACTTCAATCTAGACTTCTGACAGCCTACTACAAGTTTAACTGCTGCACAAACAGAATAAATAAAAACAGTAATGGATGCAATTGTTTTATGAAAACAAATATACAGGAAGGCCTAATTTTTGCTCACTGCCACTGTTCTGAATTGGAGAAAAACTACAGCAGTTACCAATGTAAAGGAAAATGAGGCCAAAATTATTATAAAGTGGCTTTGGAAGAAGTATTCATTTATCTTCCATCAGATCCAATTCTCTGCTGGCACAGGTAGCTGCAGACATAGCAAACAATTAACTCTCCTCTGTAAAACTGCTGGTCAAGAAAAACTTAGCTCTGTTATAGTAGTAGTGACACAAACAGCTAAGAAATTTCATCAGGAATAACCTGCTGCAAACAAAGACGACACTGAAGAAGTCAACATGGTCCCCAACTATTCCACACAGCTAAATACACTTACGTGCTGCTGAGCACCTTGACAGCATGCGTGCACCAGAAGTGTAAAGTCACATATTAACCAACTGAATTAAGTTCTCTGCAACTCTACGTAATCTATCAATGTCCTAGAAACAGCTGAGAAGGTAGCCTCTCTCTCTCCATCTGATCCTATACAACTGTGACGGGTTGACCCTGGCTGGACGCCAGGTACCCACCAAAGCCGCTCTCTCACTCCCCCTCCTTGATTAAACAGG
>JAVKLA010000036.1:6234823-6272004 GCA_034782735.1 Sagittarius serpentarius | reverse complement strand
CTTCTAGCAACTTTTAAAGAAGCCACCCCTGTGGCCCCCCCCCACTACCAAAACCTTGCCACGTAAACCCATTACAACAACAAGCCATTTAAAACAACGCGTTGTTTCTCCCTCTTAATGACATCTAAATATTACCACATAACAGAGCTCGTACCTACCCAATAGCCCAGGCAGAAGGTCCAGTGCCTGTGGCAAGACACTGAATTCACTCAGCCCATTAAAACCCTTGTTGAACCACAGAGACAATACAAATTATTCAATTTTAATATGTCCTCTGCAGGGAAGGGTAGTGTGCCAGTAACAAGGGGCTTCTCCCTTTTCCTGCCAACCAGCAGCACCCATTAGTTACTTCCTGTGGAGCTTTACTGGTCAGAAAACTGTCCCAGTGCTCCCACAACAGACCAGGACCACTTGGCTTGTGGTCTTGATCCAATTCACATTTAAAAGAAAAATTAAATCCTGAGTTAGATTTTCTTCCTTTCATACATGAAAAAGCAGGCAGAAAGAAGTGTCAGAAATTAAACACCTGAGTACTACAGGAAATAAATGAAATAGCTTGGACGTAACCTCCTCTTGATGCCAGAGAAGGTAGGAAACTGCAGCGTCAATTTTTAAAAGCACTCAGGATAATTTAAAGAAATACAGATGAGAACCTCAGGCTTCCACTGCAGAACTGCCAGAAGTGATAGGGAAAATTTAAGGACACATGCATAAACAGAACATATAGAGGAAGGGTTAACATCATGTTTCTAGAAAAAAATCATGACTCACAAGCTACTAGACTTCTTGAAAAGAGTAACAGAGCATGTGGACAAGAAATACATGGCTGATATAGTTTTGCTGGATTTCCATAAGGCTTCTGATCACGTATATCAGCAAAAGTTCTTATAAAAGTAATCTGCCAGAGGACAGAAATACATAGGTTGAATTGGTTAAATGTCTGGAAATGAACGATACAAAAATAAATCCATCATCTAATCCAGAAAGCCTCCAGTGTGGTTCCACTGCTCAAGCAGCAACCATGTAAAGATCATATATAGCACAGATTTCTGCTAAAGGCTAAACTATTCAACATATTTATAAATCATCTGCAAAAGGGGTGAATACCAAGATGACAAAGTCTGCTTATGTTAGTAAAGCATCTATAATAATAAAAATATAACTTGAGTGCAGAGAATTGCAGAGGGTTCTCACAGTGCTGAGTGACTCTGATGGAAGAGCAGATACAATTCCAGACTGATAAATGTAAAGTAATGCATGCAGAGAAAGATGATCCTAACTTTTTACATGCAGTGATTGACTTTGGAACTGCTATTACCACTCAGGAATGACAATCGACAGTTCTGTAAACACATGTACTCAGTCTTCGTTAGCAGTTTAAAAAAAAAATCAAACCAAATGCTAGGAATTATTAACAAAGGAGTAAGTATGTTCCCTTTTCTCTCCGTCACAACAAAGTTGTCATATACTAGAAAAAGTACAGAAGACAAAGACAATCAAATAAATGAAATGTCTTCCATTCAGATGAACAACTAAATACATCAGTACTGTGTCTGGAAAAGAGACAGATAAGAGTATGATGAAGATCTTTAAGATACTAGAAGCGACGGAAAAGTTAGAGAGGAAACAAGTGTTCAATAGCTCTCACAATAGAAGAGCTATGGGATATCAAATTAAATTGCAACATGTAATTACACTGTAGAACTCATTGCCTTAGGATATAAAAGTTTACAAAGGTTCAGAAATGAAGTGGATCACTGGAAGAGCGAGGGAAGTGCGATTATGTGCTTATCCTGCTCTTAAGTATTTTCCTAGGCATCTACTTGCACGTTGCCACAAACAGGATCTAGGTCTGGAAAAGAGTATGAATTAGGCTATACTGGGCCAAACAAGTATACTACAACCCACTTCACAACATATGGGAATTGCATTCTGTAAGGGATTTAACTTACATGAAGCATTACAGTATATTCTCAGCAGTTTACAAACAATCAAAAAACAAGCCTAGATGACACTCATTTCAATACGATGTTGGAAACATTTTCATTCTTCATAACAGAATGTTTTCATCCTTTGCACCACAAGAACAGTAAGAAGGAAATTACCCAACAGACCCTGCCCAACTATAAATTACAGTCACAAACTGCCAGAAAAGCCAGTGTGAAAGTAGAGACTGTAATGGTTTTCCCTACAGTTTTTGGAAAGCAGATTAAGAAATTAATTATGATGAAAACAGAACAATAAAGGTAAGATCAAACAATTTTGTCCCAGTCTGAAAACACTAGAGACCTAAACTAGGAGACAATATAGTACCAACTCCAGGTTTTATGACTTTCCATACCAGATTTTTCCTCTTGCCAAGTACTAAGAACATTCCTTGGTTTATTGCTATTTATTGCTTTTTAAAAAAGTGTATAGGAAAGTACTGCTGTTGAATTCTTAGATTACTACTTTGTTTCCAGGATTAACACTGAAGTGACAAACATGTTCTTAGCCTTACTTTAACTCTGGAGCCAGAGATAGCACCATCTGCTTTGACAGCACAGCTATGTATAGGAGATACCGTTATAAACTCGTAACAACTTGTTCATGTTATTTATATTTCAGTGAAATCAAATCAATTCAAGATAACAATTTGCCCACAAAACAAAAGTCTCCAGAGCCAGGCAGTCCTAGTGTGACTACTCGATAGCTAGGGAAATTAAGGCAACAGAACAAATATTTGTTTACTGACTCAAAACAAGAGTGGCAGAATGAGTAATATAACTTCCTTCCTGTATGTCACAGCAAACCTTACTCTCTGTACAGTAGCCACATAACTTCCCAACCAAGGGAAAAGTCTCCATGACTGTATCCCTACAGCAATATGCATCATAGAGCTCTTTCTTCTGGACTTGATCCTTTCAGTTGGTCAAGTTCTGATTACCTATGCAAAAGACAATGGCACAGGGCAATACAATCTGCAATTCAGACAACTTGTGATTTATTTCTGGTTCTACCACTGCCCTGCTGCATTGCCTTGAGCACTCACTCCACCTCACCTAGCTGAGCATGACTTCATGTCCCATCCTCTGCCTCCAAATAGTGCCCTAAGCAGGCAGGCTGTAAGCTCTTCTGGGTCAAGGATTGTGTTTTTACACTCTGCAGCACCACTACTTAGCACAGCTGGGTCTCCATTATGGTGAAAGCCCTTTGGCCTATGTCCAATACAAACAGGACATGACGAGGATCCCTTCGTGTATGCAGAGAGAGGAAAATAAGGTAGTGGGCCAGGGATTAAAGGTAAACAAAAAAAATCCTCTTTAGTTACGCATATGGAATAATCCTGACACAGAAAAAGGATTCAACCTGCAAGAGAGAGACTGTCCAAAAAATACCACATAAAGGAAACTTGGATGGTTGTGTAACCACTGTAGGGTTACCAGGCAGGTCCCACTGGAAGCACAGACTGTTCTGCCAACACTAAATCGCATGGTAGTGTGAGTGTGAAGGTCAGTGAACACTCCTTGAATTCTCTCCCTCTACTGAAACACCCGAGCGAAATAACTCCACATCTGAAAGAAAAACAAGAACTCACTAGACATTCAGTTTCCCTCTTCCGGGGGGGAATAAGTGATGCTCTCAAGGCAGATCAGAGTACAGCATAAAACAAGACAAGCAAGCACACCTGTTGCCCAAGCTCAGGGTGTTTGAAGGGCAGGTAGGAAGAAGGGGAAGAGCTGGCATATTCATGGGTCAGCTAACCTTTTACTTTAATATGAAGTATGAAATTGAAGTATTTAGGAAAGGTCAGTATCCAGCCCTATCTTCAGAAACCTAAGCAGAAATTAACACAACACACCTTTAAGGACTTTTGCCTATGACTGTGGAATAAGGGACATTCCTTTTAGTGTGTCTGAAGAGGTCATGAGTAGCAAGTAAACCATATGAAGTAGGAGTCATGCCACTGGCTGCATTTTTTTTAAAAAGCACTTTCTACAATTAATTTAAGCAACAATCTCTAAAATGGCTTTCAGCTAGAAATATCTTTTAAAATACAGACTCATGCAAATTGAGTGTTCTCCCTGAGAATTTTGAGAGAAACATAAAACAATGGAACAGTTTTCTGTAATGAGCATATCTGACATTTTGGAGGTTAGAATGTATTCCAGGCTAGAATAAAAGTAACACATGAAGGGTCATGGAGTCAGCTAACTGGAAGACACCTTGCATCAAAGGCCTTATGCCACTAGTCCCACCAGTAAGTACACATTGTAGCTATGAAAAATGGTAATGTATTTTTTAAAAACTTCAGATTGTGCCTTTTGATTTTTTTTCAAACAAATCCGTACGTTGACAACTCAGTTCATTAGTGGAAGTGCGTCTTTACATTAGGAATGCTAAAGATTTAAATACAAGAGGCCTTGGCTGGAAGAGCCCTTGTGAATGGTTTTAAACAGTAACACCAAGAAAGAAAAAAAGAGAAGAGAAAAGGCCATTGGCAGCTTTAGTGTCTCCCAGTACATTCCCCTGTACAAAAGCAGGAAAATAAGCACACGGAAAGAAATAAGGAAACGCTCACAAAGTCCGTGCTAGTTTCATCTCAAGAATGAGACAGATTCAGAGGAGATCTGGATTTTCTTGTGTGCTTTAAGTCATCCCTACGAGACTGTTTTCATTTCTTTTTCAGATTTAATAGGTTTCTGAGGGACAGCCTGTCATGGTTTAACCCCAGCCAGCAACTAAGCACCACACAGCCGCTCGCTCGCTCATTCCCCCACCAGCAGGATGGAGGCGAAGAGAACTGGAAGGGTAAAAGTGAGAAAACACATAGGTTGACATAAGAACAGTTAAATAATTTAAATGAAATTAATACTAATAATAATAAAAATTAAAAGGAAAATTAAAACATAGAGATAAATAAAACCCAAGAAAGACAAGTGATGCAAATGAAAAACAATTGCTCACCACCAACCGCCCGGTGCCCAGCCAGTCCCCAAACAGCAGCCCCCAGCCAACCTTCCCCCTAGTTTATACGCTGAGCATGACGTCGTATGGTATGGTCTGGAATATCCCTTGGGTCAGCTGGGGCCAGCTGTCCTGGCTGTGTCCCCTCCCAACTTCTGGTGCCCCCCCAGCCTCCTCGCTGGTGGAGTGGGGCGAGAAGCAGAAAAGGCCTTGGCTCTGTGTAAGCCCTGCTCAGCAGTAACGAAAACATCCCTCTGTTGTCAACACTGTTTCCAGCATAAATCCAAAACATAGCCCCATACTAGCTGCTATGAAGAAAATTAACTCTATCCCAGCCTAAACCAGCGCACAGCTTCAGGAAACCTTCTATAAAAAGTAAGGACTTTGATTACACCACTGCCAATATTTTAGGTTTAAAAGACAGACATGGGAGCTCACTCAGCCTCACTACGTATGAATACCACAATTTAAAAACTGCACTGTCAACATTGCAATATCCCTTTTAAAAAAACCAAAACACTAACAGTATAACTTTTTGATCTTTAAGATACATATATATATGCACTGTATTTAGAACTTTTTAAAAATTCAAATCCACTTTAATTCAAAGACAAAGGTTTGTTACTTCAATAAGAGCAAGATCAGACGATAAAACCAGCATATAATCAAGTTGTGCATGACTACATCACTAAGTGCTTTTTTATAGCTGTAGCTTTATGTTACAGTGACAGACGGAACATGCTCTAGAACCAAAGCTACAGCATGACTCTGCCTGTCCTCTGCAGCTTTAAGAATAGGGTGTCCAGAAATCAAACCAAACCCAAGGGCCTAAATTTTCAGTCTGCAATTTCATCTGTTAAGAAATCAGGTGATGCCTTTGATTTGAGCATCCAACTAACTTTTGAGCACTCAGACTGCACACTAATCCTGCACCTCAAGTCAATTTACTTAAGGGCATTAAACGCTTTGAAAGATAGGTATTTATGCCAACACACACACAGAGTTCCCACAGTCATAATATTGCACGCTGCCTTTTGTCAGCATGTGTGAAGAAATGCACATTATGTGTGTGTAAACAACTAATGAAATGAGACCACTCCTATTTTGTCTATAGCAAGACAGCCACAGCTAACTTTTAAACTAACTCCTCGTGTCCACACAAGTAACCACCACAGGTTACTTGCTTCTAACACAGCACCCATTTCCACACCAAGCATCACAGTGGCATGCCTGCATCCCACCACAGACAAAATTATGTAAAAAGCTTGTACAGAGCTCCTGGCAGAGCTAAAACAAGCATGCAGTAGAAGTAAAACAACGGTATTTTACAGAGCGTTTCTCATACTCTGGTCTACCTCAATATATTAAATCTGCTTCTTACCGCTTAAATGGACAGCAACACACCATCCCCCATGGCCCACAGGAACCAAAGGTCATTTGGTATGTCAGCGAAAAAGCACATTTTCAACATTTACAGTAATTGGGACCTTTAAGCTGCAAGTACTACATTAGTCATCTCCGTACTGGAAGACCTTTCGCATGCAGCACAACATCCAAAATACATAAGGAAACGGCAATTAGAGCTAACACTAGGCCAACCTCACAGCATCACAAGGTTTGCAACCACTCTTTACAACGTGCTCCAGTTCATGAATAAGAGTTTGGCTTTGTTTCCTGTAAATTTAAACATATTCACCTTCCCCGCCTCAACAGTATCAGGTTTTAGATTATTTTCAAAACACCTGCCATCTTTTTTAAGCAATGGAGATGCGAGTAAACTTGTAAATTATATGTATCGGTTGCCTCTTAAATAGTACTTAGACCTGAAGATAAAGATCTACGTCTAGAAGCAACACAAAGCTTTGTGTTTTACATAAAGCATCCCTTTTCCTGCTTTACCTCTTCCCTCTTCCTTCCTCTCACCCCTCCCAGTTCTCCTAAAATGAATACACATTGAATGGATAAGGCAATTGAATTCATTAACATTTAAGTTAGTTCTTCCAGATAGCTATGCCTCATATAGAATAAGCAATGAAGTGAGAGTATTTCAAATACAAACTGCTGCAAGCCTGAGAGTCTTTTTATTTTGAGAACAGTGTAATATGCAAATATGGCACTGTAAAGGACTCCTTTTAAGTAAAAACTCATCACCTTGTGTCAAATCAAAGCTTTTTTCCTCCTCATCCTCTTAATATAAGCATTCTTCAAGTGAACTTGTGATCTAGCTATCTTGCATTTTTTACTATAATGGGTAAAAAAAGTTATATAAATGCACCTGAAAGTTGAATAAAGTCTTGTAATACACAATTAGAGCTGCCACATTCACAGTGCCCAAAATGTACAAAATATATGGAATCATCAAAACAACCTTCTAATATGCTACTGCTATTCCTTCACCTTCCCACACTGCATTTCACATTATCATCTTCTAAGTGCTTACATTGGTTTGCATGGTTTTTTGGTAGGACATGAAGGAATGAAGGGGTTATGTTTAAAAATTAATACACAGAGGTTGATACTAGACTCATCTGTAGCCTGAAAAAGGTACCAAAATCCAAACTTGCTCAGCTCTGGACTGCAATCTGACACAGACTTCCTACATGCATCTGGAGAAGTCATTTAACCTCTCTGCCCCGTTTATGCCACCTCCCAGACATTTTACTTTTGTTCTAATGCTGCCAGTTACTGACATTTAAAGGGGAAAATATGCACTACTGGAAATGTTCAAAGCTAAAAGTACTCCTCCGTCTTTAAATTCCCTGAAGAGCTACAAAGTCTGGACTGAAAGAGAGATACTCTGGAAGCAGCCAAACGAGGCTGCTTCTACAGGCGAGACTTCCACAAATAAATGGGAATGCTGAGGGACAAAAGATCTAGGCAATGGAAGACACCAGACATTAGATGCGACACATATGCTGAAGACTCCTGTAAAAACAGCAGCTTACCATGCCGTACCTTTGAAAAGTCACCATAGTATTACAAAGCAAAAAAGGCCACTCTGGGACCAGTTTTACCCATAATACATGTCTGTAGTTCATTTACCTGACAAATCTAAATTACACAGCCTCTCCCCTGTGATTTCAGCCTCCTTCAACTAATCCTGATTAGTCTTCCCAGCACTTCTTATTTAATGGTTCAGATTGGCAGCACCTAACTCAAGGGGTCAGTAATAGTGTCAAGTCACCTAGTGCGTACCTGAGAGAGATAATTAGAAAGAGTCCCTTGGCACAAAGGCAGACACTAAGTGAAGCTAACACAGTGACAAAGATAGAGGGGAAAAAAAACAAAGTCTTTCATGATAGTGTAATTGATGGGAGAAGCTCACTCACCAGAATCTAGCATGGACAATGGAAATGAAAAACTGCAGAAAAAAAATATATACCCAGCTACACTCAGAGCGCACAGTTTTATTTGCCAAAGAAATTTAGTGTTCCATAGCAACTGTCTAAAATAATTTCCTTGCACTACTGAAAATGTTAGCTTTTTCATTTGTAATTATGGCACACCAATACTATTTTTAGTTTGATTTGATGAGGATCCCTATATTTGTAGAAGGGACCGCTTTGACCAATAATGCAGATACTTCTTTTTTCTGCAAGAGGTGAAAGGATCGTTTTAAAATAACTCTTTCACACATAAGTAGACAAAATAATTGAAATAAAAACTGATTATATAAGACTACTAATTAACCCATTTGTCACCAACCCATCTGTTAGCAACCAATTTGGTCAATTCATTAAAACGAATTGCCTCATTACATTTAGCACAAATTATAAGAATTATGAAGCTTTAACACTGTAAGGCAACAGAAAATCTTCCTTCCTTGCGGAAAAGTTCCTAGTTGCCTAGAAAATCAATTAGCAGCACGAGCTTTTCAGTAGATCATTTACTCCATCTTTTGGCAGAAGAAAGGACTGCAGTGCTATTGGGTTCGCTCTTCCTCCCACACTCTACCAACTGTTGGAAACCCAGACTGCTATAGATACAAAAGGCCTTATGCCATTGCTTGTCCCACAAGCTAAAAGCTTATCATTGAACATCTCACATTTAGAAAATAAAATCAGATGTCCAATAGCGATGCCTTGCAAAAAAAAAATGCTGCTCAAGAGCACCAAGTCTCAGCTAAGAACTTCATGCAATAGTGAACTGGAAGCAACTGCAAGTTTTCAGGCTCCAGCCTGAAAGGTCTCCAGAGGTCTCTGTCCTTACTGAAGCTGCCAAAAGTTATTGACGACTTGATTCACTTGAATAATAAGATCCATACCAAAATAAGAAAGTCAGAACATCTTTAAAGGCACCTTGAAAGGAAATGTAAATTAAGTAATACTTTGACAAACATTCAAATATTATTACAGATGAAGAAAGCTGCCTCATTCATTATTCCCTGATAATATTTCCTGGGGGCAGGGGGGAGAGGGGGGGGAAATATCTTTTGCTACCAACTCCTTCAGTAGCAGCCATGCAAAAGCAAAACAATAAACAAAAATGCAGAATTATTAAGAATAAACATGTAATGGTGCTTTTTCTTTTTAAGCTGCAGAAAAATAAATAGAAGGCTGAGAGAACAAGTAACCGGTTAACATAGCATTCTGAACACATGCTTATGAACAGCTTTAAATAACAAAGACAATACCCAGCTCTGTAAACATCCAAAAAGCTATGACATGAGCCACCATGGAAGAAAATAAAATCATCTAAGGTAAGTATCACTTCTCTTTGTTATGGGAAGTGCTTTCACATAACTGTTAACAGGACATTGCTATTATACTGTATTGCTTTAGGCCATATTAGCATTATGTGCAGTAATATAACCCATGATTACAGAAAGCAGATAAGTGGGCTTACATGGAGCTATTTCCCGGTATTCTTCATCTGAGTAACACCGATTTTTTCAGTTACTGTAAGACAAATATATTAGAAAAGTATTATTCACAAATCCATTTATGGAAATATAAAAATTGAACGCTCCAGTAAGAAGCTAAATTTTTGTTAAATGTGTTCTCAGAATTCCTGATTCTCTCAATTAAAGTAGCCCTAATTCTGCAACACAGAAACCTGGGACAGAAATACCAAAGAGTGGAGCAGAAGCCACACCACTCAACTGACTTCCAGTGCCAGCTTGATCCCTGACTGCACCTCACGCTCCTGGCAGGGAGGAAGAATTTGGGGAGCCCAACGTTTGACTAGGGTTTACCTGTAATTTTGGAAACAAAAAGTCCATAGAAAAATTCTTAATTGACAAAAGCAGCTTGGGGGAGAAGAAACACATTATACTTCACAGCTATAGATCAGATCACATAAATACAAGAAAAAAAATAAAAAATGCACAGCCTCACAGGTATTGCCAGTAAGTAGCAAAGCGTACTTTTACAAATGGAGGTCACAAATAATAGCTTAGTTAAATCATTCAACTATGATCAAAATTTGAGTCAAATAAAAAATTGTATCTTCATACTGAGAAGTAAACAAGATAACTATAAGCAAGTTAAACTCTTTATTACTGTAAAAATTCAAACATTAGTTAACAAAATAAATTTCACATTTTTATGCTGGAGTTTAGAGCCAATAAAATCTTGTACAAGACAAGTAAAAGAGAACCCAGAACCTGGGAGAGAAACATCCAGAGAACAAGGGAATCTAATGGCTGGCAATCAGGTTCAGTGCTAAGCAAATGAAACTATTGAAAGGGCAGCATACATAGGCAGGGAGGAGGGGAGAGGTACAGAAGAGACTGGGGGAAAGAGAAGGTGGGAAAAAAAACCAAAACAGAAAACAATACACTGTGTGGAGGGGAACACAAGTGTATCAAGTTAAAGCCATTAAAAAACCACAACTGTGCTGAAACACAGCAGTTGTAATAAATGTCACAAAGATGTTACATAAACTTCAACAAAACCGAGTGTAAGGTCCTGCACATGGGTCAGGGCAATCCCAAGCACAAATGCAGGCTGGGCGACAAGCGGATTGAGAGCAGCCCTGCGGAGGAGGACTTGTGGCTGTTGGTGGATGAAAAACTCTACGTGAGCTAGCAATGTGCACTCGCAGCCCAGAAAGCCAATCGCATCCTGGGCTGCATCAAAAGAAGTGTGACCAGCAGGTCAAGGGAGGTGATTCTGACCCTCTACTCCTCTCTTGTGAGACCTCACCTGGAGTGCTGCATCCAGCTCTGGGGCCCCCAGCATGAGAAAGACATGGACCTGTCGGAGCGAGTCCAGAGGAGGGCCACAAAGATGATCAAAGGGCTGGAGCACCTCTCCTATGAAGACAGGCTGAGAGTGCTGGGGGTTGTTCAGCCTGGAGAAGAAAAGGCTTCAGGGAGACCTTATAGCAGCCTTCCAGTACTTAAAGGGGACCTACAGGAAAGATGGGGAGGGACTCTTTATCAGAGAGTACAGCGATAGGACAAGGGGTAACGGTTTTAAACTGAAAGAGGGTAGATTTAGATTAGCTATTAGGAAAAATTTCTTCACTGTGAGGGCGGTGAGGCACTGGAACAGGTTGCCCAGAGAGGCTGTGGATGCCCCATCCCTGGAAGTGTTCAAGGCCAGGTTGGATGGGGCTTTGAGCAACCTAGTCTAGTGGAAGGTGTCCCTGCCCATGGTAAGGCAGGTGGAATTAGGTGGTCTTGAAGGTCCCTTCTAACCCAAACCATGCTATAGTTCTGTGATTGCAAACAGGCAAGAAGATATTCTCAAATTCACAATTCATGAAGTGAAATGCCTCCGGTTAAGGAAAGATCAACACAATTCCAAAACATGCAGACGTCTAAGGGAAAGCCAGACACACACACATCCCACACACACGTCTTGTTTAGTTTTTACTATTAGGAATCATTGATCTTTATTAAAAAGGCTGAGCTAGCTCCTCAGTATCTGGTACCACTTGTTGATGCCATGTACTTCACAAAGCCTTTTTACAGGTTACGTTAAAAGGAAACTCAGTGAAAGCTTCCCCATTCCACTGTGCTTAGAATCAGAAAGTTCGTCTGTTGAGTGTGGGAAATGCTTCTGTCATACCTCCACTTGCCATTTCATTTCACATTAGGAGCTCCAAAGGGCAGGTTTAATCAGAAAGCCTGACTGGCAGCATCTGCCAAGACCATACATCCTCTTATGGAGCCAATGAATGATTCCCTGTCCCTTTTAATTTGGGTTTAAGCATCAAAAGACTTCTGGATAATACCTATAGCATGTTAAAATCCTTAATAAGTAAATGGAAAAGGGAGCAGATTTTTCCATCATAGAGTTCCCCCTATATAATCTACAATATGTTCTGCATCTTTATGTAGGTTAATTTCACTGCCTCTCAAACATGAAGGCTTTGCTGTCGCTTCCACAGAGATAGCCATTCCAGATAAATTTAAATGAGAAACAAATTAGAACATTATAATTTAGGAAAAAGTCCTGCCAACTGTTGTTTTTTTACCATATGCCAACTGTACACTGCTAACCTATCTCACCTCTTCCTCCTTTTTCATACCTTTCAGATTCTTATAAACTGTCACAATCCCTTCCCATTCTTGCACGTATTTAGCAAAGGTCTATACAATCATCTGTTGCAGTGTCACCAACTGCAGGGCAAACCTAAGCACAGCGCAATCTAAGTGCATACAACTAAGCGAGATATTCCAGAGCCAGTATGCAAAAATAAGCTAAGCAGCAAGACAGCTGCAGCTGCATAGGTCTCAGCCCATCCCAACAAGATCAAGTGCTTGCAAACTTGAATGAATCCAGCACACTGACAGCTGAGCTGTTACCAGTACTGGGCTAGCTCCACTGGATTTAGCTTGGCTCTATTTTCACAAATCAAGCTCAGGTCCTGCTGTTTAGATGCAGCCTAAAAAATTCCAGCCCTGAAAAGGGTGCAGTTCTTTAAACTTTCAAAGATTTTTTTCTTCCCAGCCTCTTTCCATGCTTTACCCACTTTCCTGATAATTATAATTTTGTCAACACTGTAGTGATGAAATACCCTGATCAGCGGCCAAGTTCTAGTTGCTCTAGACGCAAAGTCACCCATATGCTGCAATAAGTGACAGTTCTTACAGTTAAATCGCCTATCCACTTACTGCCTTGTTTTTGCACTCCAGGAATGCTGGTATCTTCAGGAGTTAATAACATTTTCACTGATAAAATTCAGGCACTTTTGGTTTTAAATGTATCTATCAGGATCTGAGCAGTTCTTGAGAACAGAGTCCAAAGACTTTCACATTTGTCTTTAACCTTCCACCATTAGTAAGTTTAATCAACTCATCTGAGGCTCACTCAGAGTGAAAACTCAGTCTTCATGCCTATCCATAAGCACAACAGCTTTGCAGATTTAAGTCTGCTCCTGCTTTTAAGAATTTGGCAGTAAGATGAAGCAATAAAAGAAGACTGGATAGATGAAACAAAAGGGAGCAAGATTAAACAGCATTTTGCAACACAAGCAAACTCACAGGGGAAAAAGTCGCATTACATGGACTTAAGAGACTTCCTCCAGTACTCCATTTGCCAGCTCTCAGACACCAACCTGTCTTCTAGCCTTTTATATCACTTTCTTTCATTACTCATGAACCCTGACCATTCAGAAATTTTTTTCTACATCTGGATTTCTATCTTGTGTTTGAATGTTTTTCCCACCTGAGTATCTAGCTATAGCTCTACAAGTTGAGTGTGTTTAACCAATTTCAACATGTTTTCAGATCCCTTTGCCATAAGACAAGACAAAACAACCACTACCACCCACCTCCCCCTCACCCAAGGCAACAGTGTGGTTTTCTTGTTCATTTTTGCAGTTTACCATCCCCTGCTTGCCTTCTCATTCCCCTTTAGAAGATGGCTGCAAAAGGACAGCATTTCTGTATTTCAGAAGAAATAGGAAACATACTTTCTATTACGGTGCAGGATCACCCACTCAGACAAGCACACACAACTGTCCAAACTGCAGTACATACAGGCAGCAAGGTTTCAAACACAAGCACGAGTATAAAAAAGGATGAGCAAGAGCACACAACCCTGGAAGAAGCAGAGGGAAGTCAACAGCACAAAACCTACTAAGCAAATGCTGGCCAATAAAACATTTCTTTGATGGCTTCCTAACTGCTCTCTTCCTATCTTATTCCCTTCTTGTCCATTTTGGGGAAAGACAACTTGCTTTTCTGACATTATTAATACAGCACATCATCATGACAGCCTCCTGGTATGAGCTTCAGCACCTCCTCCATCTTCTATTTCAGGAAAGCAGTGATTGCCATTAGGGATCCTGGATGTGGTCTTGGGTAGCGGAAACACATCTCTTCATCCAAGAACCAAACGATTTTAGGTCAGTCAAAAATGTATTAGCTATCTAATAGGTAGGAGGGAGAAACGCTCTTTTAGGAAAGCCAGTATGCATTACATACAAGGTCCAAAACTATGCCTTTAAGAAGACAGACCTGCACTTGGGGAAGCAATGTGAAGGTGCAGGCCTGTAGCCAAACAAGATAGTAAAGAACACAGACTTTTAGAAGAAACAGGGAACAAAGCAAACTTCCCCAAGACAGAAGCAGTGATATGCTACAAAAGGGTATCAAACACAGAAAGAAAAAAAGATTAATTTTTTCACCCAAGTTTAAAATCCTTCTTTTGTAACTATCTTTTTATATCTGATGACTGTCAATTTGGCTTTTCAAATAACACTCTTGTCTAGTTCACAGATTCTATGAAAATAATAAAAAGTCTGTAGTTAAGTAATTCCTCTTTGTTCCCTAATACACATATACAAAAAAGTAAAAGTATGAAGTCAGTTCAACTGCTCTTCAGTAGCTGTGATACAGCAACAGTCCTGCTTTATGACTTTAAAAAATTTTTAAAAGTTAGAAGAAAGCTGCCAGGGAAAAGAGAAATTATTAAATATTTTGGTGTCTGCACCCTGCGTCTACAACATAAATCACCCAAGAGTCACACCTTCAGAAAGCAAAAAAGCCTAAGAGAAACCAAATATTTACTGAGAGAGATACTTTTCATGTCGAATGCCCAAGCCATCAAACCAAAGTTCAGAAGAAATATTTCGGGTTGACAACTTGAACTGAAAACTGAGCCATATATTCCTTTTCTCTCTACATACATAAATACAAAGTATAGTGAAAGTGCAATTGTGCAAAACAAGGACAAGCTATTCTAAGCATACAGAAAGTGTCAGGATGATAAACCATATAAGCACAGAACTAAATCAAAGTTAATGGCCGCTAGCTGGTATTTAACTTACTTTCATTTCTCTTTTCTTTCCATTTTTCCACCTAGCCTCCTCGGCTAATAAAATTGCCATTATAAGTGAGAAGCAAAGGCACGATTCAATGCTACATCAATTATTATGACTTTATTGTGACATACTGGTATTCAGCTGATCCCAGAAGGCTATACTGATGCCTTGGATGCAATTAATTTTTGATTGATCTAACTCACTCCAGTATTGCATATAAAACGTTCACAGACATTGGAATAATTCTATTATATGTAGGAGATTACTGCACAGAGATCATTTGAAATTAATTGCCAAGTTATTTTAGTAAATGTAATACACCATTCCAGTCCTATTGTGGTAACAGTTATGTAATTGCTTTACAAAGTAAACTAATGAAATAAATGAACTCTGACTAATATGTAGCATAACAGGGCCGAAAAAGTGAAATCACACTGTAGATTTTTTTTTTTTTATCTTCCTCTACAGAGCTGGAGTTAATTTTACCGTTGCAGAACTGAATATGGGAAGAATGACCTCATAAAAAGGATTTTGTTTCACTGGCTGCAGCTGACCTTAAGGGGGGTGACTTTCAAAACAATTGATAGAAGATGACTACTCAATACCTTAAGTGTTTGCAAAACCTAAGGATAAAGAAACCTTCATTATCACAAAGGGTTGCCAGAGTTTCGTTTTGTGTGTGTGTGTAATGAGTTCTTCTCAGGGCTAAGTATCATTTAGCACTATCTGCTACACACAGAAAGTGTATTTTACATTTTGAGCTGCTTGCTATTGCCCAGTTAAGTCACACCACACATTCAGTTTACAGGACAGCTTTAACATTAACAATTGAGACTTTCAAGTGAGCCAGCTAACAGAAAGATTGACAAGTTGGCTTTTAGCAAGAAAGGTAAGAGTTTGAAGCTCTGCAAGTCAGGACCTGGGGAAAGCAACTGCCAAGTTAAAGCAAACCAGGCACAAGAGGGGTTTTTACTAGCACAGGAGAAAGGTGCTCGTTTCTGGAGGCTGACTGCAACTGCAGTCTCCAACTCTCCCCTGCATCCATATTTCAAATCATTACTCCAAGGTATAGAAACACAATACTGTGATACTTTCAGTAGGGTCAGTAGCCCAGAGAGCCACAAGTGTCAATACAGTCATTGTAAAACATTTCTCTTAACTCTGAACCTTGCCTCCAAGGATGTCCAAACACTTCCTGCCCTCAGCAAACGTTCATTAGAAACTACAATTTAAAATTGTTATTAAAAATACAGAAAAAGACATTGTGAAATGGAAACGAAATACTTCATATTTGTGCATTTTACATTTTTTATTGTAGATAATTTCTTTTTATAGATGAAGTTACCTGATAATGATCTTACAATTTAATATCAAATCCCTTTTCAATGTTAAGAGGGACCAGATCTGCTGAAGTCCCACTTAAGCTCACACATTCTAACTCATAAAGAACAGGAAAACCAGAATCTACAAAATGCTGACCACTACTCCTATCCTTACCAAAGAAGAGACAGGTACAGCAAACTGTCTTAGCAACTGCTCCAAGACCTGACAGCTTGCATCAGCATTTGATTGCTTAGGGATTGTATTTCAGCTACTCTTTCAGTCACAAGCTCCCAGCTATGCTACAGTAGACTATTCTGGCAAGCATAGCTAGACTTCTATTTAAAAAGAGCAGGAAGAAAAGGAATAAGAGAAGTGGCATTCTAAGGTGGGGAAAGGGACAAACGAAGGAGTGAGCAACAAAAGGAAAGCAAGTCTCACTCCCGAGATTGTTTTAGTAAAAAACAGGAAAATGCAGAGCACCATTTGCATTCTTTCTCTAGGTAGGGAGACACAGATCATCTCTGTTAAAATCAAACACAGCAGCATCACTGTGAATCCCAGCAGATACTACTAGGCATGAACAAATGAATAACCTGTTCCCCCATTAACTCTCCTCTGTGTTTGCAGGACTAGAACTTATTTATTTGCTGTATCACGTACAGAGTTTTTAAATGAAGGTATTTTCTTTACATGTTTCTTCTCAAAAACATTTTTAATGTGGATTAATTTTGAATAGACAGTCTGAAGATTTTAATCACAATCCAGACCGCATAACCTACAGGGAACCACCACTCTTGCCGACTGTCAGAAGCTGTGGTTTGTGTGAAATTGATAGGGCTCAGAGCTGATTAACAAACTTGTTACATCTCATGTGTGACTTACTACTATTTATAATACTTTTAAATGAAAAAAGTAGCAGCAAACTATCCACAGGAAAACACTCTTAATATCTTTCACAAGTCTTCCAGTATACCAGGGCTACAGATAAATATCTTTTTTCTTAAAATGTAAGTTACTAGTTGTATTAAGAACTTAATTTGACTGACTCTGCAGCAGACATGACAGTCTCCAGATTCCAGTGGCAAAAGAACTTTTGCCCTGTTTACCCAAAGAACCATAGCTCCAAAGAAGCCAGACTAAAAATGAGAATGTACACAGCAGGCTTTTTCAGGGAGTCAGGACTATCTGGAAATGACACTGAAGACCAGGATGGGTAGAGAATAATTGTCATTCTAGGAAAAACATTTGTTCAGTTGCTTTACTGTTACTGGTGCACTAACTTTTTTTTTAGAAAAACCTAGCAAGTGATGGGTGTTTTGAGTAGCTGGCACAGCTACAAGAAGTAGTATTATCAGGAAGAATGAAAAAACAATCAGCTGTCTGGACACTCATGCTGGTCTGTCAGTGGTCTGATCTACCAGGTAGACCTACTGTTTTTCTGGCCAAGGTTATTCCTATGTAAAATGGGCCACCCCCCTCACAGGCATCAGTGCAGGAAGAACTCCCCGTGCCATCATTGTGGCATAGTTCATAGAACCACAGAGTATCTCAAGTTGGAAGGGACCCATAAGGATCACTGAGTCCAATTCCCTGCTCCTCACAGGGCTACCTAAAACTGAACTGTATGACTAAGAATGTCGTCCAGATGCTCCCTGAACTTTGACAGGCATATTAAGACCAACAGAAATAAGACAATCCCTGGCAGCTCCATGGAGTCACTAGCACTTCTTGTTCTGCAGGATCACAGCTTTACTTGAGGCTAGAATTATCTTTGGCTTTAGAAGAAGATATGAAAAGTTGGTCAGGATCCAAACAGGTAAAGCCGGTGTCCAATGGTGTCAATGCCTTAAACATGCAAGTTACATACAAGCTTTTCCTAATTATTTGAATAATTTGTCTGTAAAAAGCATCAGCGCAAAAGTACAAATTTATATTGTGGTAGAGTCAAAAAACTGAAAAACCCCAGAGACTCCCTTCTCTCTGACACACAAAGGCAATCACCCCAAGGAAGAGGCAAGAAGTTACCACAGTTACAACTATCCCAAGGAAGCATAGTGTAGGAATCAAAGTCAGTTCAGGTTAGCAACAGGGTGAAGGGGATTAACCAAAGCTAAGTACAGGGTGAGATCCCTTAATGTCTCATATGGATTGCATTAGCTAAATACAAAAACTAAGAGCAAATGTAAATCATTACAGGAGTTTAAGAAACCTTAGTCACATGCCTCCAGAATACTGCCTGCAAAATCACTGGCAACACTGAAAACACAGTAAGGAAAAAAAGACAGACTTATGGAGATCTTGAGGTGGAAATGCTATCACAAAGAAACAGCTCCACCTTATGTTTGAGCAGCCTGAGTATTCTGTTCAAACTTACCTTCCAAACACACATCTAGGGGAAATCCAGCTAATGCAATCCATAGAACAATGGTCAAAAAGGCATCATTACAGCATCTCTGCTCTGGAGTTATTTTTTCCACACCAGTTTTCACAGTATTACTGGTGGTAATAACTATGCTCTCCACAAAACAGATGTTGTGTCATGACCTCTTTACTTTTCCAGCCTGAATTCAACGCCAGCAGTGAATTTTCTAGTGACAAAACAACGTTATGTTCAGCTGCAGTATTTTTCCACCTAATTCACAGCTGCAGTGGGAAAAAAAAAAATATCCAAACAACCAGTCAGAACTCTTCATAAATCATTGAAAGTTACCAGGGAACTAGTTTTAGGTAGTATATTTCAATTCAGGTGACAGAATCCATTTGTTATTGGAAACGTATATTTGCTTAACACCTCCTGGCTTTGATCCTTTCTTTTCCAGACTTTACTTCAGTACTAGATGATTTACAAAACTTAGGAACTGAAATTTGTGCCCAAAATAGAGAGGTATGTTTAAAATAATTAGCCTTTGCTTTTTCTTTGCTGTGGCCAGATGAACACCTTTCTACCTTGAACACAAACATTTAAGCCCAGAATTAGGTAGTGAAGTACAACTGACAGTGTCTAAACCTTGCTCTGAACTGCCATACATGGACTTTGCTAAAATAACACACTACTCAGCTGAAGGACAAACCGGAACATGCACGTAAACATCTCAGTTCAGAGCACAAAAAAGATCTCCTTGGGGTCCCATGGCCCACACAGCAAAAGGACTTGAAGGAAGACATTGATGGCATCAAGAGAGAGCAAAGAGTGGGAACAATGAGACATAATATAAAGGGGGTTTAATTTTTTTTGTTTTTCCCAAGATGATGCTGTTAGCAATGGCTGGTAGTCAGTGTATCAAACAACCAGTGTGTACCACTCTGGAGACAATTGCGGGGCACACGGGAAAGGGACATGCAATGAATTATTTCACTCATACAGAAATTAAGAAAGCTGAAGCATTCCTGAAAAATCAGTCTTGATTTGCCAAAAACAATACTCTTCAGCAAAGGCACTCTATATAGAGCCTTATACAATTTCTCAAGTGATAGTCTAAAAAGAAGAAAAAAGTTAAGTCACTCCATGCGTGTATCAAAAGAACAGCACATTTTTCACAAAACCAGCGTGCCATGGCCCATGAGGAGCAGCAGAGCACTATTCCTTTGGCCAAAGGTTATCTCGGTCCCTTTGTCTCATCCTGACTTTGTAAAAGTTGTCACAGTCACAAAGATCCTGTGCACCCTGCCACAGAGAACAAACAAGGAAACAAAAAATAAACCACAGAGTTTTACAAATTATTTCAGAGGCGAATTTGCAAGCTACCCCTGGACTTCCATAAGAAAGCATGTCCAGAAGGTACTTAGCAGAACTGCTACTTTAATAAATATTTATGAATACATCAGTGCAAACTGGATTTCACTGATGTTTAATGCTTGCTGTGTAACAGAAACATTTCCTTTAGTCTATGATGTTCCAACACACATACAAACATGTATGTTTGACACACACACTTACATTCATCTGGGTGAAATGTATCTGGCAGTCATTACATGTTGTCATAACCTATACAAACATCAGTAGTTTGTGATGGCAACAAACGGCATGGAAACTGATCAAGGTTTTGACATCTGGAAACAATTATTCTTGTTAGTGGCCAGGTGATTTATTGATAACTGAGATATGGCATCAAAACATTTATTAATTGCAGTGCCAAAGATTATAGGTGATTGCATGTAATGACTTGCTGAAGTTCTGCACGAGCAGCTGTAACTTACATTTGTGCTTGTTTTCTTTTTAGGACTATAAAGCTCATTTAACTTTTTTTTCCTTCGTAAAGCTTGTTTGTAACCAAGGGATGTCTTCAGCTAATATTCCATGGCAGTGACGTTCTTTAACTATAATTTCATACGCCATCACTGTTGCTTGTTGTCTCTAATGACAGAGAAATACTGTTATCACTGAAGAAAAATTAGAGTATTACTATTGGTATTATTTTTTAATTTGATGAAGCTATCCATTGAGCAAGGCTCTCACCTTTGTAAGGCATTAATTGTATCCAGACAGCAAACTTCTTACTCTAATTTTTTTTGCTAATATTCTAGCCAGTAAGCTCGAGTAATAGTGTGATATGCTTATGTCTGTTCTCCACTTCCTTGGTACCCACTGGTTCCACTCTTCTCCTTCCAACAAGGAGATAAGCTTTGTGTTTAGTACAAATAATTGTTACAGCAGTATCTCATACAGCAGACAAGGAACAACAATAACTACCAGGAATCATCATGTTTTCTTGGCACAGTCTCATTGCAGAAGTCTTTGCTCTGAACTCTTACAGCTTGCACAGAAAAAATTTCTTTCATGGTCAAGATGTCCAATATTGTTACTAGACTACAGGATTCTCTAGCATTCTTTCCTTTATTCTAAGGAAAAGTATTAGTTTTACGGTCAGTTTTATCAATAGCAAACATGTTTATGAAATGAAATTGTGGTTAACACTGAAAATATTACACAGATACACACATAAGGGGAGGGAGGGAGCCAGCTTTGGTTACCAGACATATACAAGCCGCCTCTAATACTTACCTGTACAATCTTCCTTCAATCTTACCTCTATCCCAGTTTGATTGCGCTATTTCATTAGCAATTTTTCCTTAATATACACGTTAAATCCCACAATTCTCTGAACTCCTTACTAAAGTACTGTCAGTATTTAGTGTTCCTCTGTTTCAAAACTTTTCCCTTCTGTTTTATTCACCCCTCCTGGAGTCCCTCTACACACTTGCTTGAAGGGACATTAATGAAGTCAACATCATCAACACTACACTGACCTACTTCTCTTCAAGCCAATAATGCTGGTAGCATCATCCTGTAAAATAAACCGTAAGAACTTACAATGGCTATTAAGTTATAGGTTTTTAATTCACTCTTTCAAAGCTTTAATTGAAATTGATTAAATAAAATGGTCTATTCTACATTCTATTATTTCCTCCTGACACGCTGCACAACCAGCTTTTTCTACAATTACAGCCAGGCTGTGCTTTTTCACACACATTTAGTCATGTATAACCACTGGGGACTGAGCCACACGTCCCCAAAAGGTGTTAGTGTTTTACCATTCCCTGAGCACGTGTCTGTCTTTCCCCATATTGGTCACCACTTACCAACAGCTTGTCAAGCCAATTCCAAATCTGAAAACAGTGATTTCTCTGAGTCTTCTTCTATTAGTTTTTAAGTTTCCCCTCCTCAAGCAGAAGGGACACTCCCATTCTTTCATTTCTGTTTCTTCATTTACTCAAATTGCTGCAAATCATACACGCACCCCCTTGTTTAAAATAAGTGAATCTGCAAGTAAGCAATATTTGCCAATTGCCTTTCTTTGCTCATTCAAGAATGAGTCCATACTTAATACATCAAATTTTCTACTCTTTTAATAGTCAACATTCATACTCATACCCTTCTATCTGCAATCCATACATTATTGGTACAAAAACCTTGTATTTTTCCACTTCTGTTCCCCAATTCATTAAACCTAGGATCTACTGTGCTAACTGTGGGCTTGCTACGTTTCTACTCTTGAGTTCCTTCAGGCAGTTGCTGGGGAAAGCATGGTCTGCACCACAACTTGACCCTTCATTGCCACGTACGCCCTGTGTCCTGTGATCCTTACTAGAGATGAATGTTCTCACTCACATGGTCTGACAGCTTCTTCTGGGAGTGTCAGAGGTCTTGATCTATCTGCCACCACCCACGATTTCTCCCGATCTTTTGCATCAGGGCTGCCCGTATGGGTTAGTAGAAGAAAACTGTGGTAGTAGTAGAGTGTTAGCCTGGTTAGTAGAAGAGAATTGGTCTAAGTCTTGATGCAAAGAAGCACGGGGAAAGGAAAGGAATGTTTTCCAGGTAACCTGGTGTATCTGCATTAAAGTAGTCTAGATTGTACCAACTATCTCCACTTCAGTCCCACGGGTTGAGGTTGTCTGGGCTAAATTCCGCACTGACAAATCCAACCACACCTTGCTCTTCCTGCAATGCTCTTCTCAAAAAAATCAAGCAACTCCTCTAGCAAGCTGAATGATCCAATCCGCAATATGGCTTCTAACTACCACCCTGAAGCTACCTAAGCTTTTTTCAACTGCCCATCTAACTACCCAGCTTGAGTTTTTATTGTCTAGCCTTTTGTATGTCCTTCATCACATGCTGTCTGGACTCAACTTCATCACAGATGCTGAACACAGGCTTTCTGCAGCACAGGCACACTACTCTGCACTGCTTTTCTTCTGTTCTTCCACCCTGATTCCATTCCTGTTCCTTCAATAATTCAACCTCTGGTTTCAAATCCACCTTTTCTTACCCTGCAGAGGCTAATTTTCTTTTTCCTAACTGTAACAGACTAGTCAAATTGGTTGCAACTCCCCACAAGGCCCATACTGTATCAACCTTAACGTAATCTTAGATGTAATGCTCCCCTGACAGACTGCTAATGCTTTTCCAGCCTTCCTCAGTGCATCTTCAGCCATGAAAGCTTCCTGCTCCCATACCAGAATATCTTTCAGATTACCTACATCCTAAATTTTCTTCTGGATGGGCAGAAAGTCCTTTCCTCTTCTCCCTGCCTGGTGATAAATCAGCCCCAGTGGAATACTAAGTACCTTGAATGCCCAGTTACCAAACCTGTACACTATGCATTTGTTTTCAGTTTCTGTTATTCTGCTTTTCTGCTCTCAGTCTCTGGCTTTTGCTCCAAAAGACCTAGTTCACCTGCACCCTCCACAGGTTTGCAATCTTCCCTCTGAGCCATTTCATTCAGGCAACTTTTGTCAATTGCAAATGGACACCACAAGCAGGATATATTCAACATTAAAAGGATAAATCATATATTGGTTTAGATGCACAAAACTAGTGGAACTTAACAAGCTACCAAGCATAGTACATTCACAACACTCACTAAAACTCAGAGCATCTCCATTAGCAGACGGTTTGGCAGGGAATCTCTGCAGCTCCCTGAAATGGACCTTCAGGGCTGCTGAGTTGCCACCTTCCAACTGTATTTACATTCAGGCATGTATACCTGTAGGTGGTTTTCTTCCTGAATCCTTGAGCTGCTGTCTCAAGAAAGCAATCCTAGCTTTCTTATCCTGCATGGCTTTACTACACACTTTTTTCCACAGCGCTCACAACTTTTCCTTAGAAATCGGAGTCAGGGTGCTCACAGCTGTGCGGTGAGAGTCCCAGGCCATGGATGATGACACCTACCCTGTACTGAGCAGGAGAAGGTCCACCCAGCCCTCAACCAGCCTTTCCATGCTGAGCAGGACTCCAGTGAAGCCCTAGCACCTCCCTAATCCTACCCCCGAGCTTCAGCGGAGCTCCCAGATGAACACATGTAAAGCAACTGTGTAACAAAGTCACCTGAGGAAAAAAGAAAAAAACATACTAAAAATCATCAGTACAATTATGAAGGAACCACAGAAAACCCCACAGTTTCCACAGGCTAATATGGTATCAACCACAAACAGGAGGACTGTTAGAGAGAAAGAGTATTATCACACACTACTGCCTGCATTTTCGATGCATAAATAAAATCCTGCTTGATCAGCAAAGCAGAATGACAAGTAGTCTGTAGCCAAGTATACTCTACTTCATGGGCATACTCTGCTTCTTCCAAGCATGTTCTACTAGTTGCCTAGAGAAGCACTTGGGTAGGTACATACTCAAGAGTTTTATTTGCAGTGACAGAAATTGATTCAGAAATGGAAATAACTCTCAGACTCAAGACCTTTCCTCAGAGGGACACTGTTCCTTGCACCTATACGGTACTCTGCCACATTCCCCTTCTTCCTTCCCTCATACCGCAACACCTCCCCACCCCATCCCCCTCCCCAGAGGCCGCTAAAAATCTTTACACAAATAAGAGAAGGCACACTAGTGCACTTTATGGTACTTGTTTTATAAAATTCCAAAAAAATCCTTCCATTAGGAAAACATTAGTACTGCCAAGTCAAGCGTCCAGAACCGAAAAGACAACACAATTAAATTTTTCTGTGCAACCTTAATTTGCTCCCTCCTCACTCCGTGTTGTCAGGGCTTGCAAGCAGGCCATAACACAACTTTCAGCTAGCTGACCAACACGTTGCTCCTTCCACCCCAGTGCAGGACTCTGGTGACCCATCACATTTTTACACTGAGACTACCTAAGCTGACTTTTCAGCAAAGAAGAGAGGTATCTACATGCAGGAGTTGGTTATGAATGGTTTACCAACGTCTGACTGAAACCGTATCAGGAATCTCAAAAAAAAAAAAAAAAAAAAAAAAAAAAAAAAAAGATTCACAAGTGAACACAGGCTCTTTCTCACAGGTAGTGCACAACTAGGCCTCAGCTGCTCTCCAAGACACACGCAAGTCTCTTTGGAACAGCATCAGTACTGTTTCACACTCCTCCCTCTCCCAAGGGGAGAGATGATGGAGCAAGAGTCTGAAATATTTCTGCATTCAAGAAAGTTATGGGCAAAACCCTACAGTCTTCTCCTAAGCTCTGTTATGTTCCTCCCTTTTTGAAGCTCTCTCTCCGAAGTGCATGACAAAGAAGAAAACATGATTTTTGTTTACTAGCAGATTACACACATCATATCTGTGCTTAAGAACTGCTCTCTCACTCAAATTTTTCTTCTTGATGCAGCTTTAATTATGTCAGTCTTCTTAAAAGAGTCACAGATAAAACACGTCTGTCCTCCTGGTTACGTTCCTTTCCACTTTCTCAGTTCAGCGAGATGGTATAAAACTCTTTGGAAGTTAGTCACACTTAAGACAGATGTATCTGTGAATCACAAAACCTAGCTAGTAAATCAACACATAGAGCTCCATTAGACACTCGCTCACCACAACTAAACAGGAAGTCTGACAAAACAAAAACCAGAGTTGTTTCACCTTTTCCCCCACAATTATAACAGGAAAACCAACTAACCTACCCTAGCTGCACACTCATCAGAGGCCATGAATGAAGCTCACTATAGCACTGTGTGGTTACAGACGTTCCAGCTAAAAACGGTTCATTCCTCCTTCTAGCTCACAGCAAGATGGTGCATGAACCACAGTTCAGATCCATAAACTAAAGAGCACAAGCATCTTTTTGTGGAAGTAATCCAAAATGCAATAGAGAAGCGCTTCCTATCACTACATAGTTCAGATCCGCCAGCTGCTAATGCTTTTGAGCATGCCTTGCACTTCGTTTCCATGGCCCAGCTGTACATCAGATGTGGAGAGCTTCAAACTTCATTTTAAGCTTCTAATGAAAATGAACTGCATTTACATAGCACTATCAGAATGCAAATGAGTTATGTATTTTGTGCTGAACAAAATCATTACATCTCAGCAGATCTATTGATGCAACGATACGGTTCAAAAAGCCTCAGATCCTCTCCAGTATTATCTTTAAAATAAGGGTAAATAAACCACAAAAAAAGTATGATGTTCAAACAGCAAGAAATATGAAATCCACAAAAAGAATTTCAAACTTTAGACTTAAGCACTATCCAGAAGCCAGCAGATTAGGGCTAGCTGACCTCAAGGTACTCACACTCAGGCAATTCTTCATACCAACTAACAAGTCAACACCTCTTATGGGTGCTAAACTCTGGTCGACATTCAATCTTACATCTATTACTTTTCATGCCTACTAAAGCAGATTAGCCATTAAAGTAAGAGCTTTAATTCCCAATTGCATTAAAAAAAATTGGTATATGCACCCCTCCTCTCACTTCTTTACATACAAGTAAAATATCTACAATACTAGAAAAGAACAAACAGTTCAACAATTGGTTAGTATGTAACACTAATATTGCCAGTTGCAGCATAATTCAGGTAACAAACTTCATTAAATATCAAGTTTTCTCCTGGCCACTTAAACAGTTTTTAATCACAACACCACATTGTTTAAAAGCAAAAGAAACCTGGTCATTCCAATCCATACAAGCATACATTTCAACAAAAGCAAAGAGGAAAAAAGGTGACTATAATGATGCCACTTCTTACAAAAATAATACAGTAAATTTTCTCAACGTGTTTGTATGGAAATGGTGTATAAGTTTCTAGGTTGATAAACTAATTTATATATAAAAGAACCTAGAAAAATCCAACCAAATTTCAGTATCAACTGTACCAAAGAAAGAAATGACAATCCAGTAAGCCTCAACTGGAAGAAAAAAAAATGTAAGGGAAAGAAATTTTATTTGGTATTATCCTATGATATAACCATTATATCTTACAGTTGTTTGAATGTCATTCATCCAACTATTAAAAAAAAAAAAAAAAAAAAAAACCAAACACAAAACAAACCGCATCAGAGAAAAAGTTATCATTTCATACATCGTGTGAAGAAAAACAGTTTCATTCTCCTTTGGCTTCAGGTAAAGGATTTCAGAAAAACACTGCAAATCAGCTTAATGAAATTTATAGACAAGCATCCCATTGTACCTTTGACAGACTGACAGAACTGCAAACAAAAGGGAAATTTGGTCAAGTTCAATCCCATCTTTGTCCCAGAGTTTGACAGTTTGCTTCTTTATAAATAAAGCAATTAACAGCTTTCACGTTAAGGATTACACAGATAAATAAGACGACAGCTTCATAGGTCTACACTTCCTGTCCCTCCTTGCAGTTTCCTGCCACATAAAATACATTGAAAAAAACCCAAACAAAACCAAAACCACAAAATCCAGCCAACCATCACTGAACTGCTTACAGATCAAGTTTAAAAGATGAACGTATCCTTAATTTGCAAATGAACAACGATTAAGCCACCTTAACTGTCTTCCTGTTTCATACAAAATTGTACTTTTACTTGTTGAGATGCAAGAGGTATTTATAAGCCTTTGCAGTATGAAATCAAACATTAGTCTTAAAAATGTAACTGCTTTTTAAACACATCAACAGCATTTATGTTAAAAAATATTTAGGAGACTAGACAGCCAACTATTTGAATAGTGAGATCTCACATCACCCTATTTATGACAATACTAACAGCCAAAGTAATATCGCTGTACAGCTGGGATCATAAGACTAGACAAGGCAGCATGACTTCAAGATCGTTTTGTATGAAATGTTCTTCAATCTCCAAAGCACTTTAAGGGCAGGGCTATACAAAATTCCTCATTCCAAGAATTAGTTAAAAATCACTGTACAGATTGAGATATTCCCACAGTAAGGTCTCAAAGTAATGCAGAAAACAATAGACTGTAAATAGTCCGTAAGTCCAACTGTCTTGGGTTTTTTTTCTAAATTATGAACAAGTAGGTAAAGGAAAGACATTGACAATTTATAATAAAGAAGTTTCAATCCTCTGCAATGTATCGAGCTGTACTCCATAAAACACTCCACGTGATAGAAACGAGAAAAAAAAAGTGCAAGACAACATAGAAAAGAAAAATTTAAAAGGCAAAGAACTACCAAATTCACTTAGCAGGACAGAATAATGCAGAGTTTGTTTTATTTAGATAGATTTCATAACAACTTCAGAAGAATAAGTTAAGTCTCTCTCTACTACCTCCCAGTCGGGCAATGGAGACACTACCATTAGCTGAGGAAGTGCACCTTTCTCTTCCTCCCACGGCTACATTTTGGCTTCTTTGTGATAATTTTTCAATCAGCAAATTCTCATAGAAAGTACCTCTGGTGATATCCTCCAAGTGAAAATTACCAGAGTTTAGAAAACGTTTCTAACAGTACCAAACTGAAGACACCAATATCACAAAGCATTTCACTCTGTGAACTATGGTTACCAGAATGAACTCCACAATGCCATTACAGTGAAGTAATTTTTTAAGCAGTCTGAGGAACTGCTATATAATTAAACTAAAAGCTTTTGACTGTACATGTCTGAGCACACATTTTTCATCACTTGACATTTGGTCCATCCAAACACAAAGGGAACACTGATCACGATAAACTTGCCACTTGTACATTCTAAAACTGCCAAAATCAGATCTTAGACCAGCAATAAAATATACCATCAGTAAACCTAAAACAGCAGCCTAACATCCAATTTTACAACTTCTGAACGTCCAAATTTTCAACGATTCAAAAAAAAAAAACAAAACCAAAACTAATAAAAAGGTTCAGATTGAACAAGTAAAGGAACAAGACATGAGGAAAACTGGTTGCAACAGAAAGAAGCATTTTCTATGCAATAACAAAAGTTTCAACATGCATAAATCCCTGAAAGAAACCTTATTAAATGTACTTAATATTTGATTTCACAGACAAGACAATCATTTTTATTGAGACAAATTTGTTCATGCTGGCATTTAAAATCTCAGAAAAAAACAAAAAACAATGGAGTGGAAGTAAGAAGTTTTATGATTAACCTTCTGGAACTTCAGCATCAGTGTGACTGTACTTACCACCGTCTGTAAAAGACTGCTCAAAAAACCCTTTTTTCTTTTAGCTAAGGCTTCAGAATATTCTTGACAAGTTAATCAATACCCTCATAGATGAACGATATGCTGAATGAAATAATCTTACATAGCTCGCATGGACACATGCTGTGTATGCCATTAATTTACTTGTAAATACAGAACTTTCCTGTTCACCGTTTTACACCTCAAAACACTGACAACTCAATCTCTGCACCGCATTATGTTCTACTTCAGTAACAGTTATACCGCTATTGGTCCCTGCTCTAGTGTTTTCTTCAGCTTTTGTTTTGCTTTGGGTTTTTCATTCGGTTTTTCTTGGTCAGACCATTTATTTTCTAACCAGTTAAGCAGCCCACCATGCCAAGTAAGGGCATTCTTAATTACATCTTAAGATGAAAGCCATATGATGCCCTCATACATGTATTCCCCATTGGTAAGAATGGGAGCTCTCTCCATGAAGTCCATCAACTAGGTTGTCAGAAGGGTGTATCTTACATCTTCATTCATTACCAAAGAGGCTGTTTGAAGAAAAGCTTAGAAAAGAATGATGCATAAAGAGAAAATTACCCAGCTCTTTCACTGTACTGACCAGTTCAGAAGACAAAATAATATTCAGCTGGCATTGCCACTTCAGTATCAACGCTTCCCGTAAACATATGTGGAAACCTTTTTCCATACAGATTTTAAACAAAAAAATACAGCCCTCTGCTGCAAGCATGTACAAGAACTGTTCTGCACATGAGCATTTCATGTTCCTTTCTTCATATACCGGGAGAGGAACTGGCTTCTGACAAAGTGGATCAGCTTGGTCTCTGTGCAGAACATAGTAATGATGGTTGCTGCAAAGCACAGAGCCCCCATGCTGATGTGAATCAGCCTTGCCATCCAACCCTTATCGCAGCAGAAGAACACCTACAACAAAGGAAACAAGCAATTGCAGGAAAACTAGTCAGCACAAAGTAGATTTACTGTCTCAATAAAAAAAAATAAGATCCCAACACCTCTCTTGACCATGCCAGCACCACCATCAAGCCGAGCGTGGTTTTGCCACAAGCACTGATCCTACAATAAATCATCTTTAGTAGTCACAATACTTGCTTTCTTAAGAAAATTCTGTCAGCAAAAAGTGAGCATTGAGTAGACACCTGGTAAATGTGGAAGTTGTTCATTATCTGGCATACAGAAATATGTTAATCGAGATATTAGAAAACTCTGCTGGTGCTATCACGCAAGTCTGCTACTTTGCTGCAATGTACTAGGCTATTTTCTAACAAAACCCAACTGGAAATCTCCCATTCCAAAATATAAAGCTCTCCTTTCTAAGGCATAATGGATCTTCAATCTGTCAAATTTTTGTACGCTGAAATGCTACCATCTCCGTAATAATTACGTCTGCACAATTACCATCCTGTAGTCTGAATAAATGTGATAAATGTGCTCTTGGCAATTTTTGTTTCTGTTCTTGTTTTGGTTGTTTTTCCTCTATCACTTTTTTGTTACAGAATTTTTAATAAGTTTCTTTGTGCTACTGCAAAATTTCAATTAAGAACTAAGGACGCTGATTTATCTACAGACAGCAGAAATGTGTCAAATTTTACTTTGTCAGATGTACTTTCTACAGGTGGTAGAGAACTTTCTATCAAAAATAAAATATATTATTAATATTATATCTTGCCTTGCCTGTATTGCAAGTCTTCCAGCCTATCCTCATAAGCCTTTTTTTGCTAATGGTATTCCTCTGCTTGCGGACACAGAAGTCATTTGCCACTAGCCTTCATAGTGAAAGCAAAATCTGAGAAAGATGCTTACCTCTGAGAAACCAGTGATTACTCCACTTATGATATAAACCAGTACCAAAAATGGTGAGGGAAGCAAGCCTGTCAAAGGTCTGTAAGTGCTTTCTTTGAAGTAATCATAGATATAGTGGATGCTGTGAGCTATTCGAATACCCATGTTAAAGCAGTTGGCAAGGATAAAGCCTATACTGCCATGCCAGTGGGTCAAGAAATAAGAGATGCACAGAAATGTGAAGGACAAGGCCAGCATAACAAAATTGTACCTACGAGAAAAAAGAAACATCTTAACAATGTATACAGTTACAGTATTTATTTACTAACTTTATCTTTGAAGAAATACCACAATTTATGTTCTAAAATGAGAAACACAAATTCTCTTAGCATCTTCTAATGGAAGAAGATAAATTTGAGAACCGCAATGTTAATAAAAAAATTCACTGAAAGAATGGAAAATACATCAAACAAATTAAACCAAGAACTACATTATGTGAAGGAAATTCTATTTCACTAATCAGCTGTATACTCATTTCAGAAAGTCAAGTGTAGTACCAATGATTAGTAATGTAAACTTGCGCATTTTTTGCTATTTCATTTTAGGTATGTATTAAAGAAAAATAATGCTCAACAAGATGACACTTTATTTAGTTTGTGCTCCAAACAGCGGCTTTGAAAACAAGTTCACACTTCAAAGGGGTCATGAAAGCAGCCCTTGCTAAGTTTAAAACATACTGTGGAAAGTAGACCTCATGGAAATTGATTTGGAAAGGCCTTGTAAGGGACAGCTGCCACATAAGCAAAAAAAGCTTGATGGCAGCACTGGGAAGGCAACCAGGCTTCAAAGTCAATAACCCAGGATGAACACAGAATCAGGAAATGACCCAGGCTGGAACGGATCTCAGGAAGTCATCTAGTCCAATCTCCTACTTAAAAGTAGATAAACCACTGAATTCAGACTCGCAATTTAGATCATTCAGAAGTGTACCTGACATACAGTAACTGTATATGAAAAGTTTTAACAGTTGTAAAATTTTAATGAGTTTGAAGTGATTCCCTGTCTTAAAAACTGTAACTTCAAGTGCGTATGTACAGAAAACAAGACTTCACATTTAAATTACTTTCCAGTTAGTGATGTACCAAAAGCTAATTTAACAACCTGTTTATGTCTTAATTTCTGACCTTTCTACCCAAACATTTAAACATTTGCTAAAGCTTCTACACCTAAATCTACAAGCAGACAGCTAAATAACGAGTTGGTTTTCAGTGGGGCAGGATATTTTTACGCTGATTTCAAATGCATCAATCTCTTTATAAGGTCATTACAAATAAATTTTTAATAAGATCAGTGTTTATCAACAAGTAAAAGCACAAAAAAAAAGTAATGCATGTTTGCTTTCCCATCTCTTGCACCTGGCTCTGGAGACAAAGAACACAGTCCATAAAGTGACTGCAGAAAGAAATTTGCTCTTTGGAAAAAAAAACATTTCCAAGCGTATATCCATGCAGAACAATTGTTCTGTTTACATACTGAACTCCAAGCAAACCATATGCAGATTAATTACAAGAATATACTGAGGACATGACTTCCTACCTGTCTACCTCTTCTTTGCACATCAAAGCAAATGTAAAACATTCTGTTACTCCATTGACAGCAAGAAACAGGACATATAACGAGTAACATCGGAGGAGATCTGGACCTAAAAAACACAGTAGAATGATAAGTAGATTATTATTTCTTTCATAAAACCACATTGTTTTTACACTCACTGATACTAAGAGATAAAAGTTGTAATGTTATCACTAATAATGGAAACTTAAGTTCATTTGAACAAGTTTCTTGTCTAGAAATCTTGACAAGAACACTAGTAAAGAAGGCAAAATAAAAACAAAAATAAAACCCAAAACACCCAAGAATAGTAGTTATTATGGTAACAGAAAAGATATCCATTAAAAAAAAGTATTTTATTAAAAAGGATTTCCCAATTTTTAATTAATATTTATCATAACGCAAATCTTCTATTGTACAGAATTTGTGGAAATTAATCCAATACTCATTATGAGGGACTAAAAGCAATAAAATGTATACTTTGAACACACCAGTAAGAGAAACAGAAAGGCTGTTCAATACATTCAAAATTGGGCTAGATAAAAAAATACATTCAGATATTTATGGGTCAGAGAGAAATTATATACAACTTCAAAATTCTCCATTCAGACCTTAATCTTTTTCTTGTCCTTTAGAAATTATAAACACAGGGAAAAAAATCCCATGCTTTTTAACAGGTTTGTGTGCATCCCTGAACATTCCTGCTTGATGGCAGCAACGTAGTTCATATTACCGAGTCTCCTCCTGTTTCAGTTCTAAAGAACAACTGCCCAGTGAGCAGTAAATACACTGCAGGTGTGGGACAGAGCTCAAAGCTTTCTTTTCAAGTATGCACAAAAATGTTAGACTAGAGAGCACTCACAAAAAAAATTCAAATGAATATATCCATGAATATCTGGTCAAATAAGTCAGTACGCATGCTCAACATTTCATTTTCACACATTATCATTAGGTAAAAAAATAAAATTACTTGTGAGTCACTTGACTTGCATCCATATTCCTAAACACAGTCCTTTTCAGTCAAGTAAGCGTGTGTAAAAGATTAGGCCCAGACACTCATTCTTGAAGAGAAAGAGGGACAGAAAACATTTTCTTCATAGAGTTGGCTGCTGGGGTCCAGAATGACAATTTTTCACATTTGCTTCAAAATTAGAAACTAATCTGATAGAACCAGCAGCAAGACAACTCAAAACAACATGCAAAAGTTATTAACATTTTGTCTTGGTTATGCAGACACTGGGTTTTCCTTAAAATCACTATACAAATCAAGTACCAGCTTCCAAATAACATGCAAGGGTCCAAAGCAAAAATATCTAGGCGCTTAACATATAAAAACAGAAAAGTGTCCATTAGGTTAGAATATATCAAATGATCTTAACACTGAATAAGGTAATTGCACTTTTTAATACCCAATAAGCAATATTCCTCGGTTATGGTTTGAAGGTGCAGAACTCTGACAGGTGCAACTGTCTTCAGCACAATGTACTGTCACATGCTTTCATCTTCTCTGTAACTTTCCCTTTATTACAATAGATGTGAAATGGAAAATGGGAGCTAGAACTCTCTCATGATGGCACACGAGCAAAATTTCCAGACAGAAATGCAACAAAAAAGCTCCTCTGAGGAGCTGCTAGATCTTCACCCAAGACAGATCAGCTAGGAACAGAGTCATTTCACAGGGCTGAGCTACAGAAGGCAGATTGTTTTTTCTAGCAGAAGCTACTGTAGGTCAACTGACAAACCACTGAAAGAACTCAAGAAAACTCCAGGCTATAATTCGTGTGTTTATTTTGCAAGAAGGAATTAAATGAACCTCTACTTTCTCTCCTGAAAATACCAGGTGAACTCCAAACTCCTTGACTGTTTCTGTGGACAGATTTGTAAAACTTACCCCCTCTCAATATGTACAACAATAGCAAGATTGTTACCATTATATGGTTTAGCACTATTCAAAAAAGTATTATTGTTTCTATGCTAAAACTATGGATTCTTTGGTTCCAATTTGTTGTATGGGGTTGGGGGGGGGTATTGTTATTTTAAACAGCTGGAGTTAGCACTTTCACATCATGGAGTAGTCAAACAATCCTTTAAAATGTTCTTTTCCAACTATGTGAAATTACAGGAAGGTAGAGCCCCAAACCTCATCATACTTATTTAGAGCTCCTCAGTATACTTTAGTTTAAGGTGTCTGCATATTAAAGATGCTATTACAAAGGCTTGAGTTCTGGATTCAGCCAAGCTAAGTCACTGATTTCAACAGGTATTTTACAGAAAAAAAATTCTGTTGATTTACACAAGAACTTATAATAGCTACAGTTTCTCTTTTTACATGGCTTCTTTGCCAGCTCTGTAAATCTTTACCTGTTCCAGAACTGAGCATTGAGCCTCCATAAATATCCAGAGCCAGCTGAGAATAGGCATAGCCAAAAACCGTGATGGTAAGGCCAATCAGAAGCACAAGTTTCAACAGCATTTCTAACACATCTGCAGCCATAGCGACATCATCCTGAAAAAAAATGTAGTCAGTTATATGAATCAGAATCAATATAATAGTTATTTTCATGCAGAAAAGCTACCTGACAGAAAAAAATCAGTTTGCACAGTGTAAAAAGGTGTGAAACCTATCCTTTGCTACTGAATTATCCATACACATGGTCTTAACTTCCAACAATTTTTCTAAATTTATTATTTCATTCTGTTTTACGCATTACAAATTCTACACAAAAATAGCTGTGAACATCTCTGTTCAAGGAAATGTGCAAACAGCACTTGCAACTGTTTAAAAGTCAATGTCAAAGAAGAGCGTGGCATCTGCCCAAGGCCACAGTCTGGGTCAGCGGGAGGGTCAGATTTTTATTGCTGCATGGGACTACAGGATTTGCCACACTAGAACAAGCAATTTGTCAGTTCTACTACCTCATTACAAGAAGCATTCTTGCAATTCCTGCAATGTAATTTCACTACATACAGTGAAAACTCACAACCATTTTTCCAGTTATATGTATCAGGTACATTACACATAAAATATACATACATGTACACATTCTTGGCCCACCAAAGACCTGAAGTGTGGGATTTGTTTAACTGCGTGCTGCAGTGCAAGTAGCAGGATTACTGCAAAAAGTTGTCAAAGTATCAGACAAAAGCCCAGACTGATCTTCATGACTGATCAAGAATTTCTTACCTAGAGCAGGCATGAATATTATTCTGTGGAACAAAGCTCTTGTTTGTTTAACCATTGGTATTCCACATACAATCAAAAGCTCAAGAAAAATACAATTATTTTCTTCCCAAAACTGCACTCTTTGGAAACACTACTGTTTAATAGTTGACAGCTTCTTATATTTTCAAGCAAGTCAAATATTTTCAAGAGAGCATATGATAGAAATAGTATGCTTTCATGATTTAAGTAATTTCCTAAGGATATCTAGAAATACATGGCACACTACAGTTTACATCACACTGTTTGGAGAAGATGATGTTAACTTCAGTTATAATACATTGAATAGCTTAATTTCTATCTCATTAGCATTTTACCTATTTTCTTTTCTTTTTGGTCCAGCCTCACTTGACATTTTTGTTCTCCACTTCAACTTTTCAATTTTAACAGCCTTTATACTCAAATTTAAACACACACTTCTGTGAGTCACACTTCTGTGATGCAACTTATCTGTAACAAAAAAACCAAGCATTTGACATGTAATTAATCCAAAATAAACATACCTGCTTCTGGTCCTTTACATTCTTCCCTCTTTCCAACACTTTAGCAAAAAAGACATAAAAACTCTCCTCAATAGGCAAAAAGATAAACCTGGCCACCAGTGAACCAAGATTATTCACGATATCATATACGCCTTTAAAAAAAAAAAAAAACAAAACACAACATAGCAGCAACCTGTAATTTTTTACACACATTTTCATTCCAGGTCTTCAACAACTACAGGAATTCTAATTTAGCATTTCCACCGAACAAAAAGAAAACACGTGGAATTTAGTGCAACATTACAGCAGCGTTCCCTAAAAATTCTGAGAGTCACAGTAACCACAGCTCAAAATTACAAGGCTTGCTGATAAGATGGCAAAGCTAGGACAAACGCATCAACTACAGAGATGTGAATCTAGTAAGAGCACCAAGCCACATTTAAAATTCTTACTGTAGAGGAAGTTAAAAGATCCTGATGAATTTCACTAAATGAGAACAGGAAGGTAAGGATTTACTGGTACAAGAGAAGAGAAAGATATCTATTTCTAGTGTGAGGTGGTTCTTTCTTTTTGCTTTCACTGAAGTGGAATAGCAATCCTACATGACATTTTACCAGTACTTCCATCCTCGTCAAGATACTGCTCCAAACAGCTAGGACATCGGGGGGGGGGGGGGGGGTTTCTATAAATAGATAGACACACACACATATATATAAAAGTATATAAAAATATACACATATATATACCCAAACACAGAAGATACA
>JAVKLA010000036.1:6220460-6234723 GCA_034782735.1 Sagittarius serpentarius | reverse complement strand
GCACATTCACAGACAGATACAAACAATATTGCTATTAAAACTCCCAAGTTCATTCACAGAAAAGCACGCAATACATATATATACATGTATATACATATATACACATATATATACCCACACAGAGTAGAGTCATTGATAGCATACAAAGTCAGGCATATGCCTGAATTCACATATTCACAGTGAAATAACAGAATAAGGTTCTGGCTAATTTCATAGGACTTAGAACCACTGTTTCTCAACATTTTGAGAGTACAGGTATTTTTGTACTCATTGCTCTTTTAAAGACCCTTCAAGCAAGAGGCAGTTCAATTGTTCTGCAGGGGAGGAGGATCAGAAGCAGCTGCAGTTACTAGTGGCAACCACACATACTCAGTATTTATGGGGGAACATACTAGTGCCAGCAATTAAAAGTAATTCAAACTAGCCAAGAAACTTCTAACAGTGGGCCAACTACTACAGCCTATTTTCCTTCCCCAAGCTATAAAGACGCGAGGTGCTGGCAACTCAGTCATCCGAACGGCTACTGCCATACATTACTCTGTAACCACACTGAATTCTTTTACAGAACATAATTCAGTTTTGAGATGCAATGCTATAAACTATGATGTTCTTGCCGTAATAGCTAATACGGATTCAAAAGGAAGACAGAATTACAAGAACTGAAGACAGAGGACTGTAACACACCAGGTACTAATTAAGATTTATTTTTTTTTTAAAAAGAAACAAGATACATGGTATCACATATCCAATTGGGAAGTTTTGATTAAAAAAAAATTAAAATCCAGGATCTTAAATTAAATTCTTTTCTATATCTCTATCAATCATTCTCTGAAATGTATCTCAAAGTCACAAAGACTTTGAGATCTTCTCAAAATTTCAAGTTATCTTCAAATACTTTAAAGTCATTTTCAGAACCACCTGAAAAGCAGTGACTAAGAAAACTGTGTCACCATTCCACAATACCATCACACTTACCCTGATCTCCAAAATTTAACACGTTCAAAAATGTCATCACATATCGTTCACCTGTAAGTTCAAAATAAAGAACTTAAGAACAAGTCCCTAAATCTTTCCCAATACTTGTTCAGGCACTTCCAACATTAAGTATTCAAGAGACAAAGTCAAATAGGACAGCACCTAGTTCAGAATAGCCTCAAAAACCCTCAAAAAGGTTGGTAACATCTGCTGGCAACAATCTCAAAGTCACATGCCTACACCTCCCGCAGCTTTCTCAAGCTTTAAGTCAATTTTGCAAACAGTATTCACTAACCCTTCTCCATCACAACTGCATGTCAAGTCTCACCTTCTGTCAAAATCTGTTTCAAGAAGGATTGTTTGAAGAAACTCCAAGTCAATCGTGCTTCCTTCCAGTTAACAAAGGTCTGCAAAAGAAGAAGTAGTGAAATGTAATAAACATGACGGAAACTACAGAGTAAAAACAGAAAAAAAAAACAAAGCCAGCACGATACCCTAGGCTAGATCTAACTGTACTGATGAGGAAAACCCACAATGTCATAGCTACTAACAACTACTTTGAAATATTGCTAAATTCAAGCACCAATATCACTCTGATTTGGCAAAGACTTTTTCCCATGCTGAAAATTACTGTTGTTGCAGATAAAGTACCCAAACAAGCTTTCTACAGAAAATACTATTCGAAGTTAGAGACTGGAAAAAAAAAACAACACGCCACTTAGCATGCCATTACAACTTTCACCTTCACTGTAGATATAAATTGTTTACTGCTCTTCAAACTGTCCCCACAAGTCTTGCAACTAAGAACCGCCTTTATCTTTTCAATCTGCCCATCTTTTTCAAAGTGTCTTCTTTTTCACTGTGTCTTTTCAGATTTTTCTTGTCTCATTTTCTTTTGAGAGGACATCAGAGATATTTGAGTATCTGTAGGTTGCTGTGTACCACCATGATTATTTTGTGGAAAAGTCCAAGCTCCAAAATTCATGGTAAAATAGTTCCATTTTCTTTCCTGCCTCAGGTCCAGTGATACCTGGTCACTCCCCTGCATGCTGCAGATGTGCTACCTCCAGTTAACGGTTTGTGCAAAGATACTAAAAGATAAGTCAGCAACAAGCCCATAACAACAAAGAAATCAAATTTCGTAACGTTTTTCTGACAAGCATTTTGTTGATACAAACCACAAACAGAATTTGTATGTAATTTTTTTTTTAATCAGTCACATTTTCTACAGTGCAGAGATGTCCTCAAAATCACCCAATTAACTCCACTATCTCAAACTAACTTTCAAAGCGCTCTCAAGAAAAACTTAAAATCAAGAACTGAACTGTGCAACCTACCTCATCTTCCACCAAGTTAGGTAACAAAGCTTTCATTCTAGCAACTGGAAATGACTTCTTTGTTGCTTCAGGAGACCCCAAAAACATCACAAAATAAATTACATAGCACACTACCAGAACATTGACATATAAAAGCTGAAAAGACAGGGAAGGAGAGAAGAAAAACAACCAGTGATACAAACTTACAAATGCAGAATTATGTGCTAGTTGCAAATTCAGTGAGAACAAAACATAATTAAGTAGTCCTTATTCCTGTCAACTTTTAAATGAAGTAAAGACTTTTACCCCCCTAATAATGCTGTTGATTTTCTTTTTATCTGTAGGTTTTCATAGCCCTTTGCCAACTTTTATGTTCTAGTCAGCTTTTTTAGAATGTTTATTTAAAGTCCAATTACAAAGCAATTATTCACTCAGTCAAAAAACAAGCTGACAGAGTAGCTACCATCTACATCTCTTTCTTTGATCAGTTATAAGCTACCTACTACAGCCACTGCAAAAACTGAACAAAAAAAATAACCAAATGTCCACATCTGAGGTGGATCACATTTTCATTTACAGGTAAACTGATACTGCTCAGGCAACAACCCTATTTTTCAGGTGCCAATATATCCATTCTTCATTTAGCAAAGAAAAAGTTTTAATCTGAGCACGTTACAAATGATTAGCACCTTCTGATAAGGTGATACAGGTTGGTGGTACAGGCTGATAAAACCACATGTGATTATAACCTTCTACACAGTAGAATCCGAAGTCTAACATTAATACTGCAGCCAGGTCATGAACAGAGTCTTCAAGCATCAGAATGTGTAACTAATTAAGAAGAGTTACATAAAATTTATACAGAATAACATAGCCTTATTTGCAAAACATGCCTTAACAGACAGAACAAGGTGCTTTCTTGTACGTTTGTTAAACTGCTCAGGGTCAAAGTGCCAAGCCAATAATGAGTATCAGAAAAATACTAAAAAAGTGCTAAATCTTAAACCTGCCAGAAGCATTTCCTCTCACCTCCTCAAACTTATTTAGCAGGCTAAATGTCAAAGGCAGCAGCAAATAAAAATTCAGATGAATCAAGAATTGATAGAAAAATAGAACACAGGAAACTTACCTGAGCCAAGGAAAAAACATAGAGGCCCCACTGAGGATAAAGGACTACCAAAATAACTGTCAAAATGCATTTTGACACTACTGAAAGGCTTTCAGCAATTACCTTTAAGAAAGAGAAAATAGAGAAGGTTTATTTTCTGCCAACTTAATCACACATACAGGAACTTAAAATACATTAGTTTCACACACAATTTATGTAGGAATATAAGACTTTCAAAGTCAGTGTGACTGTCACAGAGTTTCTTTCTGCTGAGTTGGCCATCTTAGATTGTAATTTCTCTGTAAATTTTCTATTCTTGCATTTCACAATTCCTCCCTTGCACTTTCCCAGTTCTTTGTACGGGACCTAGGGGAGAAAATTTTGCTTGAGACAACCATGTTCTCATTGTTGGTATGAAATTGTGAAATGCAACAATTCAATCAAAATGCAAAACCGTGGAAGCTCCGTGCTTCTCCCTCCAATTAAAACTCATGATTAAGTATTTAATGATCACTAAGGTGGTAATTTCTAAATAAATCAGCTTTCTTGCTTTAACAGGTACAAATCCACATCTGTGTTACAACTGTGTACACACAGTTTTGTGGGGTTTTTTATATGCTTGAACATACAAAGATCTAGTTCAGGAATCTGTTCTTTTTCAATATAAAAATATAACGCCTCCACACGCATACACCCCATGTACTTTACTAACCTTAAGTCTCACAAACAAATGAGCTTGTGCTAAAACCCAGAACGGTTCTCCCAGAAGCTCGATAATTGCAGAAAGACCAAATGCCACCACACCAGCCTGATAATGAGGAACCACTGAAGGATCAGGTACTTCAAGCAAGTGTAGCCAGACAAAGCCCAAGAAAATAGACCAAAAAACACCAAGCGGGACTCTGAAAGTTAACATAAAAACAGATCAATAGAAATGTTATTTAGCAGGAAAAAAACCACAGATAATTAGACTAAAATGTCACATATGGTCATAATAATTTTTAAAAAAAGGCCCTGAGCAATTAATTTCTATTGTTACTATACCAAGAATACCTTTTTTTTTGTAGTGAACATCTTTAAGGCTCTCTTTGCAAGACAGAGAAAACATTTTTCTGACTTGTCTATTTTCTGCTCAAGAACCTAATATAACGTCAACTATCTGCATTTCTTGTTCCCTAGGATCAAAAAACTCTGATCCTGTATCAGCCTGCAGAATACCACAAACCCCTCATTCCTGCCATTTTTATAGTCTGTGGTTACCAGGTGTTTGGCAGACAAGCTTTGTTGGATCTTGCTGTAACAGATAAAGATGCCACCACTCCAACTGCTCATCTCACTCTTCCAGAAATCACCGGTTCTCCAGAGAGCACCAGCAGGGTGAGCAGGAGAAAACGCATGCCTGCACCTCAGGTATACCAGTTTACAATGCTCTGCTGTAGCTCAGAGCCACTCTGATTAGTGTCTGTGGCTAAAAAGCCAAGCTAGGCACAGGAGTGCAGACATGTATTACCTTCTGTTGACACTGCTTCAGGAACACAATGCTTCTGGCAGACTGCAGAAAGTTTTACATCATTGCAGCAGGATCTATTTGACCCTCCCATTATCAGATCCCTAAGGTATTTGACATCAAGCTCCTAAGACGTATTTCAGATCCTTCAAGAAAGTTAATCTTCATTTTAAATTATGCTTGTCTACGAGGGAAAACTTAAAAAGAAAAAGGTGCAGTCATTGTTGCCTCTATCATTTAATGCCCACTTGAAAGGGTGTCAAATAGCAGAAAACTGATTATAATACAGTGAAGAGAACCAATCTAATACATTTAAAATATTAGTATTAAACCTATCTCTGAAAGGGACAATTCCTCTTCTTTATACTGGATGCAGATGACCACACATAATCTCCCCATTCCTGGGCCAGATCTAATTAACAGCTGTGCAGTTCCAGGGAAAGTCAGTAGGGTGACCCAATGGAAGACTACTATTTTGTCATGCAGGAGCAGTTTTCCACCATATCAGGCAGGTAAACTTACTTCCCAACCCACCTCATTGTGGCTGCACAGCTGCTAGATCTGACAGAGGGGAAGTAGCAGAAAGATGTATCCAGGAACCAGATGGGACAAACAAGTCATAAAATCTACTTAGCTGCAATGTGCTATTACACTCTCTGGCTGTAACTTCGTGGAGACTTTAAGCTATCCACTTTCTGCTATGAATGGCACTGCAGTTGAAAGCAGTCTTACTTACTCCCTGTTGCTTAATTCCAACTCTTTCTTTCACCTTTTCACATCTTTCCTACCCAACGCAAACATAATATTGCCACGCCATTAAACCACATCAGGGCTCAAGACTTCGAAAAAAATTAGTTTGAAGGGAAGAAAAAGTGTATCTTAAGCAGCTTCACAAATGCACGTCAAGTAATAAAAGACCAAGACTAAGCAGGCAGAGGAAGAAAAAAATAAAGGACCAAGTATTTATGCTACACAGTTTTCCTTTAACAGCTACAACATAAATGAAACTTCAGGGTAAGTGACAGAAACACCTTTGGCAATGCACTTTCCCCTGTGCTCCATAAAGAGAACTAGTCCATAAATGCTAAAGCAACAGACTTGACCAGCTTCCTGCATCAGTCCTGAAACACGACTGAGACTTCTAAATGCTCAATACTGAAATAATTACCTCAGTAAATAGATACTTGCGTTCATTTTATGAACTCTCACACAAGAATTAGAAATAAATTCTAAAGAAATAAATTTTTAAAGGTATCTTACGTCAGCCACAATAGATTAATTGTTTTGGTCCAGTTTCGCTTTGTACTTCCACTCAAACAAGCTCTGCGAAATGCCTCCCTGGCTAGGAAGACAACTGTTGAATACAGTAGAGTCAGCCTAAAGGAGATGAGAAAAAAAAGTGAGAGAGAAAATTATTTCCTTACCTATTACTTCCGAAATCCTTCATGCAGTAGCATCACTGGCTGTTCTTACGCAGGACTGCCTGACACACAAATCTAACAGGTATGCAAAGAAAACATGGCGATATGAGGCAAATTATCACCCTCTCCTAAAAAAGGAGGGAAAGTAATTACGTGTGATTATTCAAGTGTCAAAAATACTTTAAGCATGCTATAAACCAAACACGCAGTTGCAAAATTTATTGTATAGCAACAGCACATAATACGCAATTGCACCTAGCTTTTCCTCAGCAAACTGATGGTTTAACATGGAAAACAGTGCAGCAGTACTTTTGTTTCAGGCCAAGAAAAAACTCGGCAGACATTCAACGATCAAACACTGTAAAACACCTAACAGTAAATTAAACAGCGTTATGCAAAGCATTATTAGCGACACACCCTACAGACCACAGACCCCGAGATCCTGCACCGAACACGAACACTTTCAAAAAGCCCCGTCACGCCAGGAGACCTGTTCCTAGGGAAGCCTCACGTATGTTAGGCTTCAGGCGAACAGCGCGGTCGGGATGTGGGACACGGCCCGGGTGCTCTTCATCCTCCTCCTCACCTCACGTTGACCACGCCGATCAGCTCTCTGGAGAGGTAGCGCAGAGTGAACGCGTTCAGCCCGAAGGTGACCACCCGGAACAGCACCTGTGAAGGAAGCCGCACGGGAAACACCTGTGGGCCGAGCGGGCCTGAGGCGGCTCCCGCCAGGCACCGCGGAGCAGGAGGGAGGAGGAAGAGGAGGAGAGAGGAGCCCGGGGCGGCCCCGCACCTGCAGCAAAGCGCTGGAGGAGGCCAGCCGGGTGGTCTGGCTGAGCACGTCCCACGACGCCATCAGCAGCTCCCCGCCCCGCCCCGCCGGCAGGAAATGGCGCCGCCGCCGTCGCGCCGCGATCTCGTCAGCGCGGCCGGGACCGCCCCGGCCTGCGGGCGGGAAAAGGGGCGCCGGGCGCTAAATCCGCCGCGGGTGGGAGGTAACGTTGTGCTCATCCCGCTCTCTTCTCACCGTTGCGGGATAAACATGTCCGTTTGAGTAATGCTTTTGACGTAAACGGTTAAACTTGCAAAATGAGCGGGCACTCCAGCCTGCCCAGATGCTAAAACTAACGTTCAGCAGCAGCTTTCTGCTCCGCAAGCAGGTGTTCCGCTCAAACAACCCCCACAAACCGCATGCCGGCCTATGAGAAGAGATACCATATTAGATAGCATTTTCTGACAAGCGCTATTTTCAGAAGATTTCTGAAAAATCTCTATGTGAGTTGCTCCAATTCCTTTCTAAACTGAGGGCAAATCTGCCTTAAGGAGAAAGACAACCAAAACTGAGGTAAAACACCCTCTCTGCAGGAATAAGAAAGTATCTTACTTCAGTCTGTGTTTAGGAAAAAAAAACAACAAACAGAAAACCCAACAAAAAAACCCACAAATTAAAAAAAAAGCCACTACACCTTCAAACAACAAAAGGTACAATTTGATTGTGACGGACTTGAATTTAATAATACATTGACTTGAAGTTTTCCAAACAGATAAGACTTTGGACTCAGTGTAAATCAGCACAGTAGTTCCAGACTATTTCAGATTATTATTTAAGCAGCAGTATACAAAAGATTGTATCTTTCTATGTTACAGAGCACTCTGTTCAAAAGCATGGCGCTTCTGGCTCAGAAGTCACATTTTTCTTAGTAATGCTACAGTTGAACTAAAACTTTTCATGTCTAACAGCAGCTGTTACAAAGAGCAGGGGGGAGGGAGGGCAGGGGAAGTATTTGAGCCCTACTTGATTTCAACTTAATAACAAAATATGAACAGTAACAGTTTAAATCACAATCTCACGAGAAGCTAGATAACCAACCAAAACTCTTCAAGCTCATGCAAAGAAGCTGTCTCTCCATCAATAGTCACCTATATATATTCACTGTTATGAATAGTTTCATAACCCCCTCCTACTCTGAGGCATTACACCCACTCCTTTATTCTTTCTGTGTTCACAGTGAAGTTTTTCAGATCTTTTTTCCTTTAAATAATGTTAGCAGGAAAAATGGTTAAGTAATCTGGAAGTGATGTATAGATGTGCATGTAGGTGCAAACCTAACAAAAAGATACTATCCCACTGTAAAGATGAGGACATGGGAACAAAGAGAAGAAACTAATCTGTGTTGGGTAATTGCAGAGACAGGAAAATATCTCAGAGATTTTGGGTTATATAAGGGTACTGTAGCTAGAGGGGAAGAAATGTTGCCATCTCCCACCTCCTTTAGGCAGTTTTCCAGTTCTCAAATGGAAAAGGCAATTAAAAAATTTGTCCTAACTCAGGCTCTGGGCCTTTCTTAGTGGCAGTAATGGTGAGAGCGGAAATCAAAAGACTTCTAGTATGTTATGGCTTGTGCTGATGTCAATAGGGGTGGTTGAACTGTGGGGATGAAAACCCTTCACAAATTACCAGATATGCTGCACAGGGAGACAAAAATGCAGTTGAGCACAAAGCATGCACCATCTACCAACACTCCACGTCAAGGTTTAATGGTATTCTCTCTCTCTCTCTTTACAAACACTTTCATGACAAAAGTAGGAAACTTCATGGAACAAAACAGGAGAAATCAGTGTGCTAACTGGAGGCAATAGTTCGACCTTTCCAGGCATCTGCCATGGGCAACAGTAAGTGACAAATAGCGATGTTTTGTTGGACAGTTTGGCTTATCACCCCATAAAGCTGAAACAGATCAGTTGCTAAGCATGGGGAGGTGGAAAAAGAAGGGAAACAACTGTAACTTCAACTGTTTTTAACAGGAACCAGCTTTGCCACTTCGCGGCCTTTTGGCATTAATGCATTTAGGCCACTAGATGGCAAACAGCCTTTGAGGCAGCCAGCAGCAAGACACACTGGTCAGTCCCCTCAGCACATGCTGGAGGTTAGACTGAAAGTATTTTTACTCCAGTAGCCTCTTTCAGATTCTGCTGCAGGTTACGTCAGAACAATAGTTAGAATAGGCCAACCCATAATAGCAATGTGGCACAACAGAAGTTAAAATCAGAGTAAAAGCAGTATTTCAAACTTACAAATTGATCTGTCAGCTAATCCAATTTTATTCGCAACTGTGTGAGAGCAGGCTTAACAACTGAGTTGACGGAAAATACTTATTTTTAGTAACATAATTTGAGAATAGGTATAACTTAAAGGAGGACCAAGTTACTGAACGTGTCAAGAAAGCTTCAGGAGAATATGCAGTCAAAACAATTGTTCTCCAATTCCCACAGCAGGCAATGCCCACAGGAACATTCCTGCATCCTCTCAACCACAACATACACTCCTTTTGGTTGTCCCAAGGTAACTGTTTGCGGCAGTATACTCTAAAACAGTTCAATTTCCTTAACAGCAAAGGAGGCAAGATAAACTAACTACTACAAAGGTCTTTACTTCCAGAGTTAGGCTGCATCTGGAACAAAACTAGGCTGGATGTTCCTCCAGCACAGAACACACACTCTTTGGCTTTGGACAATGGGATAAACCCCTGTTGTTATTAGAGGTATGTGGAACCTCTACAGCAGAGAGAACCTCTTCGACCTACTCCAAAACTGAGCTAGTCCAAACAGACCAGACAGTTGTATATACGACCTTAGAATGAGTTGGGACTGTTCCTTCAGACTTCCAAAATGAAAAATCTTCATGTTTCAGTAGCTCAGTAGCTGTGTTCCACTTGAGATAACTGTATTTCATTACCCCATTAATAAGGTATTTCAAGATGAAAGGTGGACTTTGACTTCACATCACAGCCTTTATATAAATTGACAGTAGTCCAGAAAATTTAAAACATGTTAAGAGCAATTAGAGACCTTCCATAGTATCACCTCCCTCAGAGGGGAAATATTCTTCAGCTAAAACATTATAGCCAATTTCCTTCAGGACAAAAATTCCCAAATTAACAACAAAGCGAGATTGGGAAGCAGGAATCTATTAAATCAGCAGTGAGACCTTGAAACAAGCCTGATCAGTTGCAACTTCTCATCTGTTCTAAAACAAAGATCTCATTGCAGAACCAAAATCAAATCCAGTATGAAGTATCAACAGTAAATGTGTTTTATTAACCCAAATATACACTGCACTTTATAGTTAGTAATATATTTTAATATCTTCATTTTATTTGTTGGTTTCCTTTCCCTTATAGGTCCCTTGAGGAATTAAGTTAGAAAACCAACTGTGCTATGAAACCATAGGCAAAGTTCTCTGCTGCTGCCTGATACCTCCTAGAATAGTGCATGATATAACACAAAATGACAGACTCGGCTGTGAGCTAAAGACTGTAGATTTCTGCAGCTACTGAAAAAGTTTTTAGCTTTGCAGTCTGGACAAGCAACACAAATACTCAAAACCCCCGGTGCTGCCTGAGCATCTTGCGCCTCAGCAGCATCCTCTCCAGTTGATTAAGTGCACAGAGACCAAGTAAGATCCCTGACAGCCACAGGGAGCAGCCAAATGCCGCTTCTCATGCACCCAGCCCTGCTCTGTGCCGCTGGAAGGCGAGGCCCTGAGGGATAGCATGTACTGCATTAAAAGATGGATACACACTCCTCTTCCCATCCCTCTGGCCTGCAGCATGATTCTCTCTCGTGGCTGGACGTGTGGATTCTAGCAAAGGAGACGAGTGGCTACAGAACTGGAGCTGTACAGTACTGGCTCTGCAGAGCTCACTTGTCACAATAGCCCACGCTTTGTAGGGAGCGTGACACTTGACAGAACTGCTCTGCCTCTGCTACAAGTCCACACTTTGCCATTTCATTAACAAGAACAAAATACTTTATTCCTGGGGTGGCAAAAGATTATTTTCCCTATACTGCTCAGAAGCCTTGTGCCTGCCCAGGACAAATTACGTTACATCTGGTTTTAATTTTGTTTCTTTTTTAAAAAGAATGCATAGAAGAGATCTGTCCCTGTGTTCCTGATCACATAAAGCTTGTTCCTTTACAGAAGTATCTAGGAGGTTGGGGTCAAAGCAAGGAGTCACAGGGAGACTTAGCAGACTAGGGACTAAATCTCATTAAGCTTTCTTCCCTCCTCTGAGCACCCCTCTCAGACCAGGCCTGAGGATGTAAAGTTTCCAATCAGTGCAGAACTGCAGGAAGCAAAAGAAAAGATTCACAGGCCATTCATCAGCAAAGGACACACTAGGAGTTACTGCTATAGCAGCTTCTCTTCCCACCAACCAAAGTGTCCCCAGAGGGCTTTTTAGATTAGTTTCCTCAGGCCTTGTGGACTGAGTTAATCTCTGTGCATATTAAATGGTTAAACAAAAATTTGCATGTTTTTTTTTCCTAGCTGCATTATTAGTTCAGCAATGATTTAATTTACATCCTTTCTTTGGGATGGAAGAATAAAGGGGCTTTCTGAAGAATGCAGAGGAGTGGTTTTTTCTGTGATACGCAACATTTGAAAAATGCACTCTTGGCTTTCCAGAGTAGCCTCTGACTTTGTAGTGTTAGTGTTAATTTTGCCTCACACATTTTCACAGTGCATTGGCCTTCAATGCACCACTTACATGTAATTTGATCAACTGTTTTTGCTGCCTTATCAATTTCACGTTTAAATTCAACTTTTATTTATTGAAAGATTTTATGTATTAAGTATATGGAAGACTGACACTTTCTTATGTGCAAAATGTAATGTAAACCAATGTTCGACTCAAAGGAAAAGCAAAAAAATGCAGCAAATATGCAAGTCAAGTAGTAAAATATTAAGGATGGGATAGTGCTACGTTTTCAAAAACAGTGCCAAATTATTACACTGCATACTTTACAGTGGATTAGACAGATTTTAAGAAATAGCATATATTGATTAGAGGAGCAAAAATGAGTGTTCTGCACAATGGTGTCTGCTTCCAATAAGCTTTACACTTTCCTTGTTCTCTTTGCGATTTAAGAATCTGTAACATTCAACAGACATTCTAAAAATCTACAAAAACCTCCAGGTTCTTTAATCTGGGGGAAGTAATAAATTCCAGCAGTTTTGTCACTGGAACTGGCAAGCTCCTTGCTTAAAATTCTTGCAAAATTTGTACATTCCTTAAACACGTACATAATCAATTCTGCACACTTTACTGTCCTGTGTGTTCTAAATACTAAGCATTTCCTCTGTATGTATTTATGTATGTTCAGCTGAAGATTATTTCTGTTTTGCCTTCCTCAAGGCTAGAAACTCCAGCCATTTTCGCTATGATCTGTCGCACCTGTCTCTTAACTGGCTTAGGAAACTCTGTATCAGCCCCTCACTTTGAACACTGAATAGACAATTTATCTAATTGCTGTGTGCTTTGGAAGCCTATCAATACATAAAATGAGAAAATTATAATGGAACATCTCTTGCTCTTTTTGTAAAGTTTATAATGTCAGCAATAATCATAAATAAGGAGTTCTCTTGTGGATTGTTTCCTTTACCTTGTAAAATACTAACTGCTTTCATTTATTGTTCATGTCAGACATATACAACTTGAACTATCACTATGGTAAGTACTGTTTCTGCATGGTAATACATCTCGAATTCTAACCTACAAACCTGAATTATAAAGGTGGTGATGAGTAGGTGCTGAGGCAAAACATGTACATTTTTCCTCCTTCCTATGCATTCTGTAAGATTAACTTCACTGTTATACTTGCTGCTGCAGATTTGGTGTTGACTAATGCATTACTGGTGAACAGAGAGAAGTGTTTTCTGGAGCATAATAGCCATAGTAAAGTTATAGAAACAGATTTTGCAGCTGTGAGCACTTGCACTTGAATCTCTACTAACTAGTGCTTGGCATCTTTGCACTACAAAATAATTCCATAAGCTCCAGGCTACCTCCCTTGAGGAAAAATATACTCGAAAGATACAGAGATGCAGAAAGCTTGCAATAGAAACTTCTACTTGCCATACAAACACATACACTCACAAATACTATTTGCTTTAACAGTCATGTAGAAATAAGGCTTTGTTCATTAAAACAGTTCACAGCTATTGAGTAATCATGCAGAGTGATCCTCCTATATTTCAGAAATCAACAAGAAGTGTTATTAAACTTGCTTTGACCTCAGCATGACTAGTTTGTGCATGAAAAGGCCTTAAGACTTAAAATCAACAGTGAAAATAACTCAATGAACACGGTAAACTACACACAGTGGAAGGACTCAACTGGCAAGTGCTTCTGAAATACGTATTAGAGGACTTTGGATTCTGAAAGGGCACTGAATACAAGATATTCCTGTAAAATATTCCAGTTTCTCTTTCCTTTTCTTCTTTGAGTCACCTGGGGACTTACTTTTGAAGTAGATGCAGACATGCAGGAGTTACACTTAACAACAGGAGGATATCTGACACAAAATGGAATGGTTTTGCTACTTTAAGTAATTCAGCATCTAGGAGAAGAATCACTTAATGGAATGCCTCATAAAGGTTGAGAATACAGAATTTGTGAGTCACCATACACTGCCTTCAAATTACATTTGTAAGATATTATATAATATTGTGCATGATCACCTGTAGAACAGAATTAATTATGGGTCAGGTATCTCTTCATGTCATTCATTTCCATCTCCCTTGTGAGCTGACTTCCACTCTTCACTGAAATAATCCCTCTGAGCAAGACAGTGATTAGTCTGACAAATTGATAGAATAAAATATCTCCAACCCCCTTTATGGGAGCTCATCTCACATTCATGACAGTTACGGCTAAGTAAAATACATTTTTTTTGATTCCTCTTATTCCTTATTGGCAAGCAAGGAATCTCTTAAATAAAACAGTCCCAGCATACGTATACCTGTTTAGTTTCAGAAACTCCCACATTATCCTTCAACAGTTACATTTCACTTGGTCCTGGTTTCGGCTGGGATAGAGTTAATTGTCTTCCTAGTAGCTGGTACAGCGCTGTGTTTTCAGTTCAGTATGAG
>JAVKLA010000036.1:6165780-6211477 GCA_034782735.1 Sagittarius serpentarius | reverse complement strand
GTTTAATTAAGGAGGGGGAGTGAGAGAGCGGCTTTGGTGGGTACCTGGCGTCCAGCCAGGGTCAACCCGTCACACAGGCTTACCTTGAGATTGGAAACAGCAGATTATATTTGCAATGATTAAACCGGAATCTCAGCCCACAGCCATCAGAAGTTGGTGTGTTTTCAAAGATCTTCTGATTAATCAGACTGCCTAATTAAGAGTGTTAAGTGTCTCTACTATAACAATTAAGTGCCTTTAGTATTGCCTTGTAACATGATTCAGTTTAAACTGTAACTGGATAGAAGCTTGACTATGCTAGTAATCCAGTGATGTTTAGGGAATTACTGTGTACCAGTTGATGAGATTAAGAGATGAAGACAGAATTAGGTGCCACTTGCCATAGCCACATCATTGTAGGCTTGTGCACGTGTCACAGGGTTTGCTGTAACAGATTATGAAGAAAAATTCTGAAGAGACATGATACAGGCAAGAGCATTCCTTTGCTGTTCAGGTTAATCTGTGAATAACAAAGGCAGGAATTTAAGGGAGAGGTATTATATTCTTTTTGATTAACAAAGAGAAACAAGGTGGTCTAATAAAAACATACACAAATCCTATTTTCAAAATTTTGTCCTGCTTCTGTCATCACCAGAACAACCAAAATAAGCCACAACATCAGGAATATTTCATTTTCTACTGTAATTACACCAAATAAGCTGTGTGTGTTTGTGTGTGTGGTATACTTTCACCAGTCATAGCTATACTGTCAATGCTTAAGAGTACATCAAAACAAAAGCAGCAAAAGGATGTGATTTTGCATGACATTAACCATGCACACTACCACACTACCAGGCATTGCATTTGCAGTTTTTACAATTAAATAAACCATAGGTAAATGTCTAAACTACTACTCTAACCTTATTCTACCTCACAATAAAAATCGCAACTGCTCGTACCATTTACAGTGGGAAAATTACATGCATTAATTATTGTCTTTTAAAAAAAGACATAATTTTGTTGGCAGGACAGATATCTGCAGCTAATTCGTGCAGCTCATTTGCTTCACATCACTGCGCATTTTTCAGAGGTCTCTCCCAACTATTTTAAGAGTGATTCAGCAGTAATTCCAAAACAATTCTCAGAAATTCTTTACCATGTATGGACATAAAAACTTTCCCCCCCCTTTTTTTTTTGGAGTATGCTCTGCGACTTACCAAATGAGTGTAAGATTTCTGATGCAGCTTGAAAATGGACTGTGTTCTAGGTTTGCAAATGATCGGTTATTTCAATTTGAGTTTAGCAGTTCACCATTTGAGAAGAAATATTACTTACTGGTTAGAGAGAGGGCTGCAAGTCAGGACACCAGGCTCGATTTCCAGTAGTGTTCAAGGACTATGAATTCAAGCACTCATCTACATTTTAAGCACCTTATTTTCCATTATATACAAAATACTTCAGCAAGATAATATAGCAAAGGACAAAATGTACTGTATACATACAAAAAAATAAACTAGTTAATAGTAAAAACTTCCAAGACTCACTATGAAATATCAAGAACCAAGTTATGCTTCTATTGTATAAAACAGTCATAAATGCATGGGGTTGTTTTGGGAAAGGAAAGATTTGTTGCTGAAATGAAAGCTCACAGCACACAGCTCTTAAATCTTCACTGACAGATGAAGATAAGATGCAATTTCTTTTTAGGCAAATTATAAAATGCCTGATTACTAAATTATGAATTAGTGAAATGCTCACATATTTCATACATTGCTGTTAAATAGTTTACTCAAGATGATCCAGGATCTATTTGTAAGCAGCCTGCAGTCCTGATATTTCTACAAGGTACATAAAAATTGGCTAAATTGTTAGCTATATGAAAATTGTATTTCAATGAAGAGTCTACTACAGACTTCAAAAAAACCCCAAAACAAACCTGTGGTTGTTACTGTCAGGAGAATGATTTTAGAAAAATAAACCATGGAATACTCTGCTTGGTTTTGTGAAAGGAACACTCTTGCCTGTTCACTACTTGGGTAATGGTATTTTGTCTTGACATGTATAGATGTAAAGGCCTCAAGCAACATTTTCACAAGCAACAGTTACAGATTTTGGTTGCAGTAACCCATACACAATACAGAACAAGCAGAAAATAACATATTTCTCTAAGTCACTGACCTCCCCAGATCCAGACAGAGGTAGTAAATTAACAGATGGCCTGAAGGACCATAAGAATCAATAAAAGACATAAACCACAGATACGATTAATTGCTAGACTTTGGGACTGGGCAATGATTTTTGTTGTCAAACTGCATTATTGCTGTAGGCACAAGATTCACTACAGATTTCTGTTCTGTATCGATTTTGCTGAACAGCAATCAAGAGTTCAGTATTTAATGGCACGCAGCTCAAACTGAAGTTCCCGTTTACTGCACAGGTTTTAATCAATTAAGTCTTCTCATTACATACTCTTATTCACTCTAACTGCCTTGCATAAAAACATAAAAGAATGATAATGTCATTTTGTTATCATTAATACTCCATGAAATTCCCTTCACTCATTAATTTAGTAACATTTATAAACCTTCAGTGTGCCAGGCTTTAGAAATAGTCTAAAAATACTGTCACAGATTTGCTGCATGACTTGTCATCTTTGCAACTTGGAATTACACAACTGCAATGAAAGACAAATTGATGTATTTGAAAGAATAATTCCTTCAGTTATTCAGCACTCTGACAGTCAACTTGCCCTTGTTGCATGGGGTCCAATTGAGATTCCTTTGACGTCTAGAGTTTAAGCAACGACTATTGATCACAGCATCGAAGACAATAAACCCTTTCTCCAATACATATTAAGTATACTTTATCTTCAGCAAAGATTGTGAAATCAACAAGATAAATCCACCACAAAGCTGAAAAATTACTGACAATGACAGACTTTGCTGTATATAAACTCTTCAAATCATGCATGAATACTCTTGCACATGTAATTACATGTACAGAAATTAATTCTGTTTTTATCTTTGCAACCTCTTCACAGTGATGATTTCTGATAGAGACAATTTGTTACTGCCATAAGACCAAACTAATGAAAACCTGAATCCATGCTCATACACTTGCTGAATCCACTGCAAAAGTAAAGTGAGATATAAAGTATAATTATGTGGTGGGTTAGATTTTGAGGAGATATTTAAGTAATTAAGAATTCCCGTTGATAATATGAAACAGAGGAAACTATTAAAAAGCATTTGTGTGAAAAGCAGGCTAGAGAATGGTTAAAATATAAACAAGATATGAGCTTATTCCTCACAAATAATATGAAGCAAAATACAATAAATCATCACATACCTAAATGTTAAAAGGAACTAAAGCAAAGAGACTAATTAAGGTTTGCAGGCAACAGATGAGGGTTGTAAGGATATGAAGTGACAGCATAGTCTGAAAGAATTTTGATACATAGGTAAAAGACAGTACTACAACAGGAAAGTAGCTCCCTTGATACAAAGTGAAAAGTATGAAAATTAGCTAACTAGATTAGGTGTAAATAGCTTTTCACACCTTCCTGTTGAAATGGCAATTGGGATCACTTTACAAAAATAGCTGCTGATAAAAAAAGCAACTAGTGGACTCTCTGGGTGGTCCTCAGATTAGCCAGCCTGAATGTTAGCACATAGATGTGATAGTAAGAGTTTTGATTGTATGAAAGTAAAAATTATTTCGGAAAAAAAAAAGGAAAGATGACTAGAAAAGAGGAAAATTGGAACAAATGACCACAAAAAAAAGGAAAGAACGGTCTTGTCCCTTAAGTCTGCAACCTCTGAAGAATTAGAAATGTGAACAATAAATAGCAAGGAGCTTCCTGAAAAAACTAAGTGATAAACATTTTTTGATGCTGAGAAAACTAGGCAACAAACTAAAGCAGATGTAATACATTTTCTATTTAAAAATACAAACCTGCTTTCCAACACTATTGAAACTGTTTAGCTCTTTCTCCTCCAAGAAGAATGTTCTCTACAATGTATCTCATCAAGCATTCTTTGAAATTGTAGGTGCTGGAGATATGAAGCAAAACAGAGTAAGTTTCTGGTAAGAAGTGATAATTGGCCACCAGTACCAAGGCAAACTCCTACCCAATGTTGTGTGTTAACTACCAGAACTTATCACCTCCATACCCAAAGTTTTAAAGTTTTAAAAAAAGACACATTCAGTTGTTTTAGTGTTCTGAAATTACTGTCAATGGAGTTAAAAGCAGGAAGAGCTATTACCAAGAAGCAATATCTGCAAAGTGCAAAAGAAAATACATTTCTGGAAAACAAAACAAGAAAAAAAAAGTTAAAAACAAAGATGAGAAGGAAAGGCAAGTAGTAGAAAAAGAGCTGTTTGTTGCTTTTTCTTTGAGCTCTGTGCTAACTGATGCCATATACATGGTGCCATTGATTCTATTGATCATCTGCAGCACAAAATAGGGAATGCTTTTGTAAAGTCAATTTACCAGTAATACAGATTGTACGTTCACATGAAATGGCAAATGCTAACAACCGAGAGCCAAGGCAGGGGGTCATTCATTCACAGCAGCTTTCCTCAGCTTCATTTGGCTAGGAAGCAGGGTAGATTGCTGCAGACACGGCAATTGGCCGCAAAAGTCAATACCCAGATTACCTAAGTCAGTGCAGATCCTTCTTTGTGGGTACCTGCCAATAATTTCAAGAAGCTTCAATTATTTGATCATGAGCAAACTCCAGCCAATAAACATAATCAATAACGCAGATGTTTAGGTGTACTCTATTGGTTCCCTATCCAAGACAGTTTGTCAAAATCCTTTATGAAGTGACATTCTAGTGACAGCTACAGGCTCCTAGAGCTACAGGTATCAGGAACCTTCATGCCACCAAGGACTCCTTGGCTAACAAACATTAAGAGTGATCACTGTCTGGATGATTGGGGTTATTAGTCCATTTAGGGATAGATAATAATAAACATCTCTTTGCAACTACATTGCTTTCTTATTCAAGACAAGTCACAATGGACAACTATAAAACACAACAAGAAGCTTAACTATGAAACATGTGCATGCCTATGAATTTAAGTAAGATATGAAACAGTATGAATACCTCCCCTGCTGCTGTAAGGTTTCTGTGCTTAAACACTGGATAAGTGCATCTAAACACATGGCTAAATTGATCAAATTATATAATTACTGAACAAATTATATCCTCACTCCACACAAAGTGCATACTCTTTCCCCACAGCCCTCACTCAGGAAGTGCTTCAAATTAAACTGCCACAAAGATGAAAATAATCATTCTGCTCACACCTCACAAGGTCAGAATGGCAACAAACGTGCTCCGTTTATAATGTGGCATTATCTTCTGGAGGCAGACTGAGATACTCTAAAGGGTAACGATTCTAAGTTAACATTCAACCCTATGTTCCTTTGCCACAGCCTAAGCTGTCTACCAGTGAAGGGATTCAGAGACTATAAATTATAGAGTTTCAATGAAAGGAGCTTTTTCAGGCAAAGCATCGAGGTCAGGCACCAGAACTGGTCAGCTGTGGCAGTCCAGAACTCAGCATGGGCCAATAGGTTTTAATGGGTGAGAAATATTACTAATATGAGCAGATAGTATGCCACACATTAATGTTCATTAGAAATGCACTTAGGAAGCCAAACTCTATCAGTTTTGTAATTCCCGTCAGCATGAGCTGGATTTTGCTAATGCCTTGCAAACTGACTTGCGCATGGTCCTCCCCATGTTTCCTATTTTAAATGGCTGAAACAAATGTGAAACACTAGACAACTCAAGCACGTGGAGCCAAATGACTATTTTAAGGGGAAAAACAACACCACGGGTCCATCAGGTTATTCAAGAGTGATAAACGTTTCCATATGTAATGAAGCATGAATATTACACTAGCCATACAAGGCTGCCATATCCCACTTGTGTCACTAAACAGTACATACAGAGAATCTAATCCAGTATGCTAAGGTGATGATCAAAACCAACCTGAAAGTACCTGGGGAAACCCAAGCTGCACATGATACTTCAAACTTCATAGAAGAGTGATTTGTTCTTAAAAGAATTTAATTAAACAAACAGGTTTTGGCAGATGATCAAGTATGATACATTCACAAAGGCTGGAAAAGAGTTGTACAACCAATAGGGCTAAGAGGAAAGCAACACCACCTTTTTAAAAGATTTAACTGCTCATACCATCAGCAAGAAAAGGCCATCAAAATTTGGCTGCTCGTTCAGATGCATTCTGCTTCCTTTCATCTTGAGTAAGCTCTCCTCAGGCTCCCATGGAAAAGCAGCTTTTTATTGGACAGGAATAAAACAAATAAACTGTGAAGCTAATATAAAATTCAGCTCCTTTTAAAATCTCAAAATAAGACCTGTTCCCTTCCTCCACCCACTGAACCTTGCCAGACAAGAGCTATTGGGTAATACCAAGCTAGGAGATTGAGCTTTTCAGGGGAAAACATTTTTGCTCTTATTTTCTGGAACCATGTTTCAGGTTACCTTTACAAAAATGAGGGGATGATAAAAAAAAAACAAAAAAAAAACCAGTTTCTTGCAGCCAAATTGAAGGACACTCAAAGGTCAGTCTGGCAATTCTGTGCCCAAGTCATAACCTACACCCAAACCAGGACTTCACTATCCTTTGTTTTATAGGACAGCATGGAAATTATCTGTGCTGTACATGTTAAATTAGTCTCTGTTATTGCATATAATTGTGCTTTATAAATGAAAAATTAGACTCAGAACACACAAAATCTGTGTGATTCTACTATAAACAGTACTTTATATTTTAAAAAAATCCCTAAAACAGCATCCATACTCTCTGTAAAAAAAAAAAAATAAATCTGTAAAATCACCCAAAACCTCCCAATCTCTCATCTTTTCTGGAGTTGCTGCTGTTGCTTTTTTTTCTTATCAAGATTGTTCTCTATTGTATTAGAATTAATTTACAGTTCTAAATACCTTTTTTCTTACTGTACTCTTTCTGTGAACAAAGGCAATATTACTCAGCACCGTCTGCTACCTTTCATTACTCTGCAGAGACTTTATTCATTCAGGCATCCACTTCCACAGGAGGACAACATATTATTCTCTATCCCTTAGTTTCTCCAAAACAACGGCAACAACAAAAATATCCACATCGCCAGAGATGTGGCAGTGCAGCTCTGAGGAAAAATCCATGTCAATAAGCAAGGATTAGACATACTTTACCTTTGGGCTAGGAAAAAAGTGCCAAAGCATCCCTGACGCAAAGAAAATGAGCCACATTTTCAGATGCTGCTCTGCCTCTATTCAACTATGTAATGTAAAGGAGGGTGCTCCATCATCACTGATATTTATTTCCAGTCGTGGGAGTGAAATGATAACTGACACCTAGTGGGAAATGAAGCACAAAGTGTTTAATTGCCCACCTGTGCTCATACCTACCTCATGCTAAAAATGCTGAAGGACATGATAGCCTTGTCTACATTCCTGTTATAATCCCAAAATCACACAGTCAGCAAGGACAAGCTTGCCGAGAAATGAACTTAGCCAAGTCAAATGTCTTTCCAAGCATAGATGTGGCCATACGGTTTTCCAAGTGATACATCTATAGCTTAAATTTTCATCCGATGTACTTTAAGACACAAAAGAATAAACTCATGCATTTTCTCACTGATATGCCTGAAGGATTCTATCTGTATTAGTAATATTATTGTCCCCAGCAAATAACTGTTACCTTCTTGTATACACCTTTGTAAATGAATTTCTAAACTAACAAAGAAAAATCCGACTGAGAGCACAGGCTCCCCATGAAGCATTTCCTGTAAAGGAAACTCACAGAAGCATCACTAGTCTGACTGGTCTGCGTACAGCACAGCAACATTCTGGACTTGATCACTTATTGCTGACGATCTTTTCCAGCACCTTAGGGCTCTGCAGTCTGTGCAGAGCATTAACAAATCACAATGCTCTTTGTTTAAACCAGAGTAACATATTAAACCTAAACCCTTGCTTTACATACATGTAAGTGACAATAAGGTGTGCATCACCTGAAAATCAGATCCTAGAATGAGTTGTGGAAATAGAGGTAGGAAGAACTGCTGAAAAACATCAGGAAGGAATGATGATGCTAGGGGTCTTCTTGGCTTTCAAGAAGCAAAGAGGATATTGGGAAGGAAAGAAAACAAGAGTCAGGTAGAAAAGCAATGCTGAAAGCACTCTACGGTGAGGAGTAGGTATTGGACATGCACTGTATTTGATATCAAAGGAGTATTTAAAGCTGTATTTGCTCTGTAAAGAACATGAAAACCACATAAGAGAAGTGGATCTAATTTATACAGACATCATTAAGATGCTGAAATAAATTGCAAAATGTGTGTAGTCAGTACTAATATAGAACACATACAAATAATCTCACCTCTCTCGTTACTAAGACTTGTAGCAGGTGATCTTGTGAAGGCTGAAGCAAGAGTACTTCACATTGTCTAATCTCAGCTGCAGCCCTCAAGCATTCTTCTCCTATAATCATGGTTTGCTGTGGGAGGATGTGGGGGGCTGTAACTGTCCCACCAAGGCCTTTGAGGGATGACTGTATTTCAGGTATCTGGGCCTGCAATTCTGTAAAGTTTACTTTGACTTATCATTGCATTAAAAATAAAACAAAGCACTCAGAACACTGCCAAAAAAATTGTGAAAATGTCTGCTCCTAAAAAGATGCACTGCAAAAGGAAAGGATCATTTTTACTTTCTTCATGTAATTTTAAATAAAATTAAAGATACCAAGTAAATAGTCTTGGATGCAGGAAGTCACCTGCTATGAAAATTAAGCTGAAAAGTCAGTAGATTGTCTTTGACAGGAGGAGTCCAGGGGGTTTCTTTCCTGTATCACTTTTCTTAGGTGGACTTTGCTGAAGTGACTGAAAAAAGAACTGTCCCAAGATACTCACACTAGCTCTTTGCCAGAGGTTATAAACAGAGTACCAAAACCAGACATACGCCTATGCCTCAGCTGTTGTTGTGCAAAGCCTAGTACACAAACAGAAGTGAGTTTGTTTTCACCTAAAGCTTTGAATGGATTGGCAAAGATATGGTGAGGGGCAGAAGTCGGTTACAAAATTTTAAACAAGTACATCTACTAGAGCTTTTCTCTCTGAGCCCTTGGCCTAACTTGAGCACTTAGGTAATGAGCATTGGGTCCACAACAACCTGACTTTGCTCTTAGTGTCACAGAGTTACGTAATCTGTTGTTCCTAAGCTGCATTTAACCACCTTAAAGAGGAAAAAAAAAAAAAAATCACAGGATCAGAAACTATTTTGTTTACACTGCTAACTCCATAGAAATCAATAGGTACTCCTTATTTTCAAGCAAAATCCGTCCCAAGCTATTTAAAGTTCACGACATGCACAATTGAGCACTTTGTTTTGTGAGATAAACAGATCAATAGATGACCTGAAAATGGTATTCAGGAATAGAAATCTTACTTGCAGAGCTATTCTATTGTAAGTCTCTTTCTTCACTAACATAGAGCACACCAACTACTTACTGTTTACACATAACTTTCTACATTAAATACTGAACTCACAAATCCACCTACCTACCGTATGTACTTTGTAGCATACACATGCCAAGCCACATAAGGTGCCACTGTTTTTTCAGTAAGTGACATTTTTATGGCACCCTCACAATAGCACAAAGATCACTTCACCAGAACTCAGTGGTTATCATTTGCCAAAAGAGAAAATAGCAATGGTTTGCAATCAGAGCATCGTGCTCATTGGGAATATGATGTATGACACTGTAATGTCTATCCAGTGGCACAGGAAAATATGCTAGTTTATAACAATATTTAAAATACACACAAGAGTGACTATATTTTAAGGTTTCAAATGTTTATACTGTACACAAAGGTGATATGAATATTCATAAAATCTAGGTCTCCATTTTAAAGCTCTACTCTGGCTATTTCTCTTAACAGAGACTACTGTTACAAAATTGAAACCAACCAGCTCTGGATGCAAATTCCTAGCAGTCAGTACAGTTGCCCATACATACCTTGAAGTTATTGTTTTATTTTGTTCCCACTGTTTTGATGAGCATCAGGTAACTATTTGATGATGTTACATATGTTGTACATATGTGCTCCAAATTAAATCCGTACAAAAAAGCAAATAAATTTTTTAGATTAAACTTTGGAAGAGGAAATGAAGTTGCATTCTTGGCCGCCTTCAATATAAGACTTGTCCTTTTTGGAAATGTTCATAAAGCAGTCAGCTAGCTCAAGATAATGCCATATGTTCAAAGTGAAAAAACACTTCTTCCCCAAAGAGGCATGTTAGGACTACTGGTGTTGGAGAAGGAAGAAATACTTGACTCGCTGCCAGTGTCTGAACTCTCAGAAGACTGCTGATCACAGCTCTGAGAACTGAGCTCAACACCAGAGCAGCTATTTATTTTTGTTAACTTGTTCATAGTTTCCCAACTTTTTCAACTCACGTCGCCATTATGAAATTTTAGCCTTCCCATCTTTCACAGTCTGGCTACCCCTTTTCCCCTACCAGAAGCAGCATGAGTGATGCTTGTAGTTTTACCGCACATTTATAACACTAATTTTGTAGCATTAGCATCTGTAAGTGAGCATGCACTTACATTTAATGAATGAGGTTAAGTTTCTTATTTATAATTCATTAACTCTTTAAAACATTTCAGTGCCTAGTTTTCATGGATTTAAGGATCCTGGATAGATGCCTTTAAACATCTTTAATCTTTAATCTTTCAAACCAATATTCTGATCCATAAAGCTCCTTTTTCATCTGAAACTTCTATTACCTTCAACTGACATCCTGACATGCTAGTTCCAGCCACTGCAAATACTTGAGAGGCATGGAATTGACTGCTGTACCCGGTTAAGGTGGGAAGAGTTTAGACTGCAGCAGTTCAGGAGAATGAATGGTTTTCTAATACATAAATAATCACATACTGCAAATTTTTTTTTTTTTCCAGTTGCAATCCTACCCCACCCATTTCTACTACTGGCTGCTAAAAGACTGTAGCAAGGCTCCTCAAATTTTTCCTCTGTTTTTCTTCGTGGTGTCTTAAAACTATGAGGACTGGCCTACTTTTAACAACAGTATAGCTCTAAGTCAGTTAAGAGCATGACTTCTTTTATCCTAATGATCGAATATAAGACATAAATAGATGCTCTCATATTGTAAAAAGCACCTACCACTGGTAGCTTATTCGGCTTGCCAACATGGCCTATCAACATTGCACTTGAGAGCTTAGTTCGTGATCAATGAACAAAATGCATTCAACTAACTCCAGGCATACAGCAGGCTACGTTATTCTAAAATTTCTCAAATGGCAGACTGAAATTGCTCCATTCACAGAGCATACAGTTGAAACCAACAGGTAATAGTTTCACTTAGAATATAGTACATTTTCATAACCAAAGTATAACACTCATTTGTAAGGGTACCAGTAACAGTACCATTTGTGGAGCACTCTCTATTAAAGTATTTTCCTAGTATCACACATAGATCCGTCAAGCCTGTGAGCGTAACATTAATCCTTCTCAGGAACAAACACATATCATGTATTTTCAGTCTTGACTGGCAGGCTATACATAGGCCACTGAACCAAAGGGCATAAACCAGCATCTGATCCACATGAAGAATCTCTAAATGCTCAGCACAGCTGATTACATTACGCTGTTCTAGAGTTACTCATCCTACCCCATAAAGCTTCTGCTTCCAGCTAAAAGCACATTTTTTATTAATTTTTCCAAGACAGCTCCTGGGGAAAAAACAACCTTTTCTTTCTGTTCAGATTTTTAACTAAAACACAACCAAGCAACAAAACCAAGACAGGAGATACACATGTGACCGTGTTTAGATATAAATGAAATTTATGCTTTCTAATTCAGGGCAGGGTAGAAAGTCTCTTAACTTGCTATGAACAGTTTGCCTGAACACTATGTGTTTTTAAATGTCTTTTCAACATCCTTTTTTGATGGCATCCCACCAAAAACAATGGTGCATTAAATTAGCATATCAGAAACCAAAAGATGGTAAGAACTGTGGATTAGAATCTATTCTCAATAAAATTATTGGGGTTTAGATACTCTTAGCACAGCATCACTAGGATTAAAAACCCTTTTATATATCCATAAACCATCACAAGCTTTGAAGATAAGGAAACGGTACACAGAACTGCATGTCTGCTTGCCCGGCCCCAAGGATGCTGCTGGCATCTGGGTCTGACCTGAGGTTTGAGCAGTGACAAATCCCTTCAGAATCTCATCCGCCTTCTGTTCTTCAGCTCCTTTTGGAGTTGTTTTGGTGTTCATGAAAACGTATTAAAATCTTACATTTACTGTTTAAGCAGGTTCTTGAAGATTCTGAAAACAGCCTTCCCTTTCTTTCCCTCTTTACTGTTTGATAATCTGTACAGATATAGCCACACTGTAGATCTGGCAAAAAATACTCTTTGAGGCTTTGCAGGCCCCTCACCTGCATCACCGCATTGAGATGTTGCTTAGACTTCTGCCTCAGCCCCACAGAAAATATTCTTTTTTTCCACCCCCTGTGTTATGGGGAGAATGTCAAAGGGCTTTGTGATAAAGAAATGTGGGTGGAAGCCTAGGGCTCTCCTTTCCCAAGATACAGTCCAAATATGTAGCTAGCTCCCATGCAAAATTAAAAACTTATTATTAAAATATTTTTGCAGGGTGCATCTGTTTTCAACACCCACAACCTTGCTCCTGCCTTGATACTACTGCCTACTGATGTGAGTGTTCTAGCTTTAGATAGAAACCATCTTAGGGAGGAGGGCCAGTAAGGTTAATGACAGCTAGATTTTGAAAGTTGAATATGGCCGAAGTTAAGGACTTCTCTTTGCATAATAGCAAGATCTCTTTGCGTGTACACTCATATCCAGTTTTAATAACTAAACAAGCTCAGCCTGTGGTAGTAGACAAGTTCATTACTGCAGAAGAGAACTGTCACATGAGCTTTAGTGACTCTTCCAAGACCATGCAGTACCTTCAGCAAAAATTATCGGTTTTGCTATTGCTTACTGATGCTGTTTGATGTCTTTGGGAGGGCTGGACAGTCTACTTGCTAGGGTAACTCTGACATTAAACAGGTCTGAACTTTTAAATCTGTCCATGATCCAACTAAAACTCTGAAATGACAAATTTCTGTTTCTGTAGCTCTGCTTCTTAGACATACTCCACTGTTAGTCTAAACATACCAGTCAACTTTTCCAGTTGCCCAGGCAGTTAATTCCAGAACCACTGTACTGAAATTGTTTTTAAGAGCTATTAACTTATGTAAATGTACATTGTCAGTTTGGATTCTTTACAGCTGTTGAATATGTAGAATGTATTTTCTAAACCATGTTGACTGAATTTTACAGTCAGCTGTTAACTGGAAAAATGCCAAGGGGTGTTGTTAAAGTGTACAGGACATCAGTGTCTTTTTTAAAGTTTTCTACAACTTCTGCTATTTACATAATTAAATTTGAACCGATGCTTTCTCAAGTGCACTGGTTTGAGTGCATGGGAAATAAAAAAAACAACGTAAAAGTCTTCAGTCCAACAGTCCCTCTCACTAACAGTTTCTATCACTGCTGAAATGAAAAATTTACAGCAATCTGGACAGTTGTAATTAAACATCATCTTTGATGTTCTTTGTCAGGAAAAGTAACAGAGATTGAACACGAGATGAAATACAACAGGGGGAAAACAGGGTAAATGTGGATGTCATCGTTCTAACAAAACATCCAAGTTTATGTATGGTTTTCCCCCCCACAACTCAGGAATGGAAAAAGCAATGGATTTTTCCCCACATCCTAGATACTTGAGGTTGGCCCTGCTTCACGTGGGAGGCTGGACTTGATCGTTCTACCAACCTAATTATTCTGATTCTAATCCCCTTAGCAATGTACTTCAAAAACGGCTAGAAACTGCAGGATAAAAAAGGATTCATATGACTAAAGTACCTTTCCTACAGTAAGAAGTTTATTTGCTTCACAACTCTACAATTTAATTTTGTTTGTTCGCACCCAGATTCTACTGTAGAAATGGGGTGATGGCAGAAGCCACACTTACGCATTCTGACATAGCAACTACAGTGGGCAGTCAACCGGGACCCTGCTTCAAGGGGTCATTATAAAATAAGAAACGTTAGCCTACAAACCAGTCACAAGCTGGAAGTACTTGCACCATGAGACGAAATGCTGCTTAAAATCCTAGACAAAGCACCAGAATGAAGAAACACTTGCTGAGAAATAGCCGCCTCGGTTCAGGATTATGCTGTCAAAGAAAATGTATGTGAGCAAACAGTGAACAAGCGATTGTCAAAGATTAAGTGGATTTATCCATTTTGTTCATTAAGGACATTTTCCCACAATGTAGAATAATCTTAGCCGTGCCAACCCCATTTTCTAGACTGTTTCCTTAAACTCTGAGGTCTTGGTATTCACAAGGAATACCAACATAAATTCTGAAGGACAGCTACAGTTAAAGATCAAGCAAAACCAGCAGGTAAGAGCAGTTTCATTGTTGTCTAGCTTAATGAAAGAAAAGTCACCTGACAGAAATACATTTCTTACTTTTTGTCCTCCTTGCAACAAGATAAGAAACAGTTCAGTTTATTCTACTACTCTGGATTTGCACAACGGTAAGTAACTCTAGTAACATCAGTTGAGTTATTCTGGCATGAACCCAGTGTAAGCAAAAGCAAATTTTAGCCTCGTTTGTTCTTTATAAGGCTCCTGACCCTTAATGCATCAGACTGTTTGGAAACAATCCCATAGCCTTCAAGTTAGGAAGGCAAAAAATCTGACTTACCTAAAAAATACAAGTATGCCAAGTAATATTGGTATTGCTTTATATTTTACTGACTTAAAAAGATGCAGAAACATTTGTTTTAAAAGAAAGTGTATAGGGCCTAGCAAGAAAACACTCTTGGTGGGTATATTCTACTACTGAATCTGCTGCTTCTCTCCATTACTTTTGGGCAAACTGCCTTTTTTTTTTTTTCCTCCCTCTTAAATGGAAACCACAGTTCTTGCCTAACTGCTTCATGGAAGGATTAGGAGTTTTGATAGCTATTATAAAGGGTTGGATTTTATGATAGATAAGAAAACATTTCTTTATGAGGTTTCTTAAAGCATGGCTGTTACGAGAATAACAATAAAAAGTCATCCTGTGTGCCACAGTGAGCTCAGCACAGGATACATTACATATTTTGAAGCCTAAAAGTAGCACAAAACTTGTTAGTTTTGAAGTCAGGACTCAGAGAGAGGGACAAGTGGACCTCCTTTTTTAAAGGTTTCTCCCCATGCTGCCAATTGTTGCCTTAAATTCCTTTTCCAGCTTTATCTCTTGAGCAGATCTCTTTATAAAACAAATAGGAAGTGACAGCAATGGCACCAGTGATGGAGTATTAGTGATCCACAATGCCTTCCTGCTTCTCTCTGGGGATTGGGCTGACTGACAAAATTCAAATGCGCATTTACAGTCATATTCCATTTGTGGGGCTTGAACACCAGAGATCAGTCATGAAACATAATACCAGATATTTTTTCTCTTTTTTTCAAAGGAAACAGGGCTAATTTGATAACTATCACGGTTCTGACTGCAGTCACTCACATAACTGCTTACTTGAGCCAATTTAGTCATTGGGAACCAAACTTCCAAAGTCTGACAGTATACAGAAACTGTCTCTGGAATGCAGACATCTTTTCAGATGTGGATCCCCTGCCTTGCTGCTCCTGCTAGAACTGAAACTGCAGAGATCCATGACCTCAACTAAAAGAACATTACCAGTTTCCTTCACCTTCTCAGCTGTTTTGTGCACTTCTTTGTAGAGACACATCTTACAGATATTTTGGCTAAAAATATTTTCCTACAGAAAGAGTAGAAACCCACTATTAGTAGAATCCAGACTTCACAAAAGAAATAAAAAAAAAGTTATTTCAAAAACGTACAAGAAATATTTAGATTGAGAAAAACAGCACACCTGAACATCCTAGAGACATTGGAGAAAACACAATCTTCTAATTTCATTTAACTCACTGCTGTAAAGTTCTCCTTTTCAAACAGACATTGACAAAGCACCCTGGCTATCTGCTGCTCCATGTTTCACAGATACGCAGAATAGTTCTGGTACAGCAGATGACAGTTGCCACATACCCTGCAACATTTGATAATGTACCAACTTCAGGAATCAAAGAGCATCGATAAGCTTTATGCAGAGAGATTTCCCCATACTGTGACAGGGGTGACATTTCTATTTGTAAAAATAAAGGTAAGAAGTCTTAATAGAATATTACTCAATAAACATCAGTGCTACAGTTAGTCTCTAGTAAACCAGGCTCTTGTTTTACCAAAGGGTTCTGAGCTACCAATTGAAAAAAACTGTCAAGCAAACAGCTTTAAGAGTGGCTTATTTATCCTATTAAATTTCACTGACTAAAAGTCTTCAGCACTGTGTGGCACATGATGGCTCTGCATTATGCACGGCAGCTACGTCAATTACCAGAACAAGGTTGTGGGAGACACTGAGTTACCTAATGTGTGCTGATAGTTCTGTGCATGTACTAAAACCTTATCCAAGAGAATCATGAAGTGCTGTGCTAATGGAGCTAATCAAGAACTTGAGCTGTCGAAAGAAACGGAGCTGTTGTTAAACACTGCTATGCAACTATGCAGTCATTTTAGTGGTAATGACTTTTGTCACCTGCTATAATTTAATCAGAAAATGCAAAAGAAGCGAGAAGGTAATGGTCCATATAAAGAGCTATTCAAGATGTCTTGATTTAAACACTTGTCAGTTTTTAAGAAGTTCCTCAGCACTGATAATGACTGCAGTTATTAGGACCTTCTTAGTTTTTCAGTTAGAACGCAGTATCTTCTAGCCTAATAGTCACTCACAAAAAGCTTACACACTTGCTTGATAAGGACTGCAGCATTCTTCCCTTACCACATATCATCAATACTATTCAAGCCTTTGAAGCTGCTGTATATTAGTGATTTAACATATGGTGATAAATTGAAGGTAATGAAACCAAGAGGTCATTATGTTTCTTCCTTTACAGTTACATTCATGCAGCACATGTAGTCTCTTACAATAGTAAGCTCTGCACAAACATGCTTTTTAATTATTGAAATCAGAAATACTTGAGAGAAAAGTCTTAATTAACTTTCTTTGTTACATTTTTCTTTTCAAAATCACAGCATATCATGAAAGCCTCGTTCATGCAGGCAAAGTTGGAAGCCAACAGGTGAAAAAACTGATGTATGACCATAACTGTATCAGAAGAGGACCAGATACTTAATGAGATCAGCTGTTGCCCTCACATTTTTACCTCTACATGATGCAGTTAAGGTCAGAGTGGACCATTTACAGTCCTGAAAACTCATATGGGGACACATGTTATTAAGAAGGCACAGGCAGCCAACAGAAACACAACTAGGTATTAAAATCCTGCAATAGCTGTAAACAGTCAAAGAACTTGGACAGAAGTGATCAAACACAGGACATGTGCAGAGGCCACACCTCCCCCAGATCAGCTTGGGCCAGCTAAACTCTCACACAGAAGCCAAACAGCTGATTTTACGGAAAGACATATACTTGCTCCTTAAAAAGCGAGTCTTGCCACAAATCTTTAGTTCTGAATAAATAGAAAAGTTACTTAGAGTTTGAACTAGCATTTGTATAGCCCTACAAAGATTTCTACGAAAACCAGCATCTGAGAATAGTAACAAGACATAAAACCTGTGTTTTAAAGAAGTACAATTGTTCTCAGAAATAACTTGGCTAAGAGCCAAAACAGACTATTTCCCATGGTAGTGATTGGTGAAATCTTGCCAAAGTGTTCCACTGTAACCAGAATGGACTAAGAACTGCTGACAATACACCCATATATTCTAAAGAGAAATTAGGGACTGAGCGATCTAAAACATGTCACAGTCGAGGCAATACATCAGATATCATTAAAGGCCATATAGCCTCACATAATTTTGTTCTAGTAAGGCTATAAATCACTGCATCTTTCAACCTTCTCTCTGCTTGGCTACATTTCTGTAGGGAATTTTTATTCCCTATCCCCCCTCAACCAAACAAATGAAACATTTACTGCTGGAGTCATCAGGAATTATGCATTAATATCTTTTTGTAATTTCAAGAAACTGGAACACTCCCAAAGTACCACATCAGAAACCATCTCAGAATTAGGTCCGACTGTAACCAAGTTGGAAGCTCAAAGCAGAATGTCGATCCAGTCACAAGTTTAGAGAAACTGATGCTGGCTTCTTACAAAAAGGATAAATAAAATGAAGTTTTTAAAAAAAGTTGATACATAAGCGGGAAAGAACAGCACAGAGCATATCAGAATTAAGTGTGCTTCTAAGCAATATCGACAACTTTCTACACACACACGCACCCCCCACACTCCCTGCCAGAAGATCTACACAGGCAAAAGATAACATAAGTTTCAGGAAAGCTTCCGATCTAGATGATTACTGTATGCACAGCTTTAAAAGTTAACAGATCTATTTTTACACCTTTGAGAAGAGGAAAGACAGATGGAAGATTTAAACATTTCTGCAAAATGCTAGCAGTAAATGGTTTTACTTTTCCTCAGTTGTGTTTAAATTATCATTTTCTCTTCCGCTCCAATTCTTACAGATTTTAAATACAGGGTCCAGTTAGTAGCTTCTAACTGCAACTTCCAGTTAATGCCAATTCCTTTACAAATTGTTTGGGATAATGTTTCATGCACTGATACTTTACAGAATAAGACCTGTGCTTTCAAACTTCTAGGCTTCAGTTTACATGAGAAATGGGTAAAATTCCATAGTTCTGTGTGTTCAAGTCCATTACAGTACAGGAAGACCTAAATATGTAACTGAAAAGATAACATGCATCTCTAACATACAGCTAAATGAAACCAGAAGTAAGCCCACACTCAATGCCCGCTCTCCAAATACAGCTATTTGCCTGTCTGTTCTTGAAATCAAAGTTTTATTCACAAACTAGAAGAAAGAATTTTTTTTCTCCACAGAACTTAAACCCATGTAAGAAAGTTTAAATGCTTTAAACCTTTGTGCTATATTAATCCTAAAAATAAATAGCACACATGGTAACAGCTTGCAGTCTTACGACAGGAGATGGAACTCTCCAGGAGATTCAAAGCAGAGTCATTTGAAATACTTCTGTTTTGTTCCAAACCAACACTTTTTCTTCTCAAGTGATTGTTTGGGTTGTGATGCTCCAGACTTCAAAATGAGTGTCATCCCTGAGAGTGTCACAACACAGCATCTTTGAGTTGGAGTCTTCCACCATTCACAGGGGGACCAAACCGGCGCTACTTATTCTACCTGACCTTCATGCACAAGCTTCTGATTTTCCCCAAGGACTTGAAGAAAAATCAGGTCTACTGCTTTTACCTTGGGGGACAGAAAAGAACACCTCCTCATTCCAACCAGCCTTAGGGGAAGAGAGTGAAATTTGACCTTCCTGTACAATGTATGCTGTTAAAGATTATATAGAGATGTGCAATCATTATTACACCAAATATCAGAAGACCATGACTACTAATACCATCTGAGAAAGGAGCTTCCTTTAAGATTGGTACTGTATCTAGTGTTTTGTGAGTCAGAATTTGTTTAACCTCTCACCCTTAACAAGCAGATCTCAACACTTATGTGAACTGTCACCTGTGGATCTGTGATCCTCTCCTTCCCATCTCTGTAATAACTACTTAAGGACCCTAACATAAGTGATGGTTTTGCATCTGCACTGGATCAGAAAGCAGAGACACAGCTTTGCTGGCATTTTCTGGAAACGGATGATTCTTCTGACTAAATTTCACTTCCATTAATTACTGTCTGCTTCCCCATAATCATCTGCAGTTCAGATCAGAGAAGGACTTTTCTACTGCCTTTGAACAGCTGTACACCAATGCAATACCAATGGTTTATTCTCAGGTAGCTAACTTTACTAGTAACTTCAACAATACCTACTAAAGGCACCTTACACCTAACACAAGACCTCTTTGACCCTTCAACTTTCTAAATTCCCTTTATGTTCATATGCCTTTTGTGAAACAACTAGCAGAGCGAAGCCGACATAAACAAGCACTTGCATTGAGACACCAGCAGACTGGGTTAGTCTGTAATTTGTATACTTGCACTGTTACTCCAGGAAGATTGCATAGCTATTTGCAATGCCATAAAAAGGTACAAGATACCCAGCCCTGCCCTTCTTGGTCAGTCACGACCCTGTAATTTGTGGTAGAAACAATCCTAGTATAGCAGGAGGGGTGTGATGGCACCATGCTTAGGTGTTTCATGCGTGCCAATAAAATAGAGCGAATGAAAATGTTAACCTACAGTGGGAATGAGAAGGGTTGCTGGCAGAGCTCAGGTCTGGCAAATCTTCCAGCTCATTAATCATGTGTATTCAACTCTGCAGTAAAGACGTATTTTCTCCACAATTATTCTGCATTTAAACATGGCCTTGTCCATGTCCTGCTATGTAACATAGTACCTGGGACTGTTCAATATGACAGACACTTAGCTGCTTTAAGGGAAGTGTCATTCCAAGACATTTAAGACATTTTATTCAGCAAAACCATTAGCACAATTGCTAGAAACACTTACGGAGAGCTGAAAGCTAAATACAAAGACTTTTCTTAAAGAACAGGTTTCATAACTAATTCAAGATGCTTTTTAAAGTAATAGAAAAAAGTAATGAAGTAAGTAAGACAAGTAATGAAGCAATAGAAGTAAGTAATGAAGAGCAATTTAAATGTACCTAGGGATGATTCCTGTTTCAAATAACAAATTAATGACCTTCCAATCACACATCCTTTTATTCATCCATGATTATAACTTTCTATTTTCTTCTTTCTTTGCTATCACATTTCTTCAAACTTTGGAAAATCAGTTGAAGATGTTGGCAAGATAAAAGCAAGTACAGATTGTATAAAAGACCCACACCAAGCCATCAAATATATAGGACAAATAAAGGTGAGTTAATGCAGTTAAACTAAAGCTAAAATCTGTCCAGAATTCTTTCATTTTTAGTATTGTTCATCTTTACTGTGTGACTGCCCTAAACAAATAAAAACAGCATAGTTAGGTGTGTGACTTGACAAGGAAAATACAAGAATGTTCACAAAATACATGGCTATCTTAGCTGAGGAAATTAACCAGGCAGAAAGGCAATAATGAAGAAAATTAAAAGGCATAAAGAAAAATGTCTGCTGGAACAAGTAGTTTGTGAAAAGGTAGAAAAAAGTTTCATAAATTTCATTCTGCATGTGTACAGAGATCATTAAAGTAGACTTCAATCAGAAAATTAGGTTACAAGTTTTGTCCCAGCTATCACTCTTATTAAAAACACCTATAACATGACCGAAAGTGTTCAAAGTTGATGATAGTTAGCTTAGAGTATTTAGTTTCTAATAAATTCAGTATCTCGGATCTGCTTCCTATCATGCTGTAATCAAGATTACTGAACTACAAAACAATTTTTCATCTAAAATACCTAGAATTTTTGTGCTATATTAAAGGTTAGCAGTAATACCTTTTTTCTTCTCTAAGCATTTAATCAAACCCTTGCAACGAGTGCTCAAGTATTGCCAAGAATCTTTTGTTCCAGTTATCACCACCTCTCAAAGAAAACTTTTTTAAGAAACAAATGAAGTATGAATAGTAGAATTGTCAGCATTAACACAGCGCAGACTTCAGAAAACAGAACTGGATTTTCTATTCCCCTGACCTTCATGAAAAATGGCTGATAGTCTCACAGAGTCACAAGTCAAGTATTTTTGCTACATTATTTCTTATTATCATAATTAAGTGTATAAAGGCTGTTCAAGAAAAAAAACCAACAATTTCTTGTGGAAGGAAGAGGGTGTCAGTACCATAAAGTGCATGCAAGCTGTTTCTTTCAGGGCAGGGCAGGGCAGGGAAGGCAGGGAGGGAAAGACAGAGTGATTGAGAATGGTAAAGCTTATTCCAGTGAAAATGTAAACACACCACAAAATGAAGTGTGGGTAATTCTGGTCAATCTACCAGGGAACAGTGATCCTTTAAAAGGTTAGACTACAGTTTGTAAAGTACCAGTATCAATTTGCGTATGTTTATAGCCTAAACCAGATACTAAACACTAGTGAAGTGCTGGAGATCTAAGACAATACCCCAATAGTGGCTGATAACATTCAAAATGACTGAGACCAGTTCTGCTAGGCAGGTGTTCAACTGTACCTTAAGTTTACTTATTTCTTCTTTAAAAAAAACAAACACAAAAGCAAAAACAAGAAATCCTTGCTTCAAACACAACACTCACAATGTTCTCTCTTTACTTCCTAATACAGTAAACTTTGTTACCCCAGGGAGTTGATCTATCAGGCTTTGTAGTCCTTAATTGCATGTGAAACAGACAGACACACTGTGATGCACTCTGCATGTTGAAACAATACACATAGTGAAATGGTCTCACTATATATATAAAGAAATGCTGTGCTAATGTAATCCACTGATTAGTACCTCCAGAAACAGCAAGAAGCTGTTCTCTAATGCCAGGGGAAAAGATAGGAAGGAAAGAACTATATGACTGTACAGAGAACAAGCAGAAATCCATTAAGCCTCTTCATAGTGCTCCTGAAATAGAAAACTCACTCAAAAAGAACAGATGCCATGGCTTTTTGATACTCTGAAACAAAACAGTTTGCTTGTGCACCTAGGGCTATTTTGTATTCTACCTCCCTATCTTCTACCTAAGGAAGACTGCCTACACAAATGCTGAAACAACAACAATAGGATCACAGCCGAGGTAAGAGTATTCATCATTCAGGCTCAGGCTCAACAGGAAACCAAAGTATAATTAACATTAAAGAGAAACTGTAGCCCAAGTTCTGCACTCAGGGTGTCTGGCTCAACACTGCAACAGTAACAGCTTCAGTTTATGTACTCCTAATTCTTACCTTCAGAAAAGTACAACTTAATCCACATTTTCAAATTAGAACTTCTCCTGCTAGTATGACGCATGTTTATGGTTCTGCACTCTGTCAGGCCAGCAAGGATAGATTAGCTGGGAAGCACAGCGAGTAGAAAATACCTGTGTATGAAAAACACCATGATGACATAAATTGTGGCATACAAAAATTGAGTTAATCTGAAATCTCAAGACAACTTCCCTTCCCATAGAAGTATCTTAGAATAGCCTGTAGAGAATGAGGATTTAAGCCTTTGTTAGCATTTCCAAGGTGGCCTTCTAGAGCCTGCTTCAGAACAAGGGTTAATCTGGCCTCTCTCAATTTGCTCTCACTCTGTTATAATAAACACCTTGCCATCCACAACAGGAACTGTCCTCCCCGTTAATATACTAGAGCTGCAGCACATCAAATGATACAAGAAATGGAACAGTATTCACTACACAGTTGAGCTCTTCCCAAAATACACTTTGATGGGTGACAATTCCCTTAAATATTTAGCCAACATTTAAGAAGCAACAATTTGAAAACCAGAAAAAAAAGCAAACGCTCAAAGACTGTCATGAGCACACCTTGTACAGTAATGTATCATTTCAGTTAAAATGTTGACCCCACTTAGCTCAATATGAAAAAAGTTCATATATATATATTAATGTTTTCTGTAATGTCAGATTTCCGGTAATTGGTCTTACTTCTTAATTTATACCTTATCTAAGGTGTCATAAGTTCCTTCCAGCACATTTTAACCTGTATTATTCTGACAGACACAACATCCCTCTTCAAACAGTGGAGCCTAAGTTCTGTTTTCTAAATAGAGAAAGGACCCTTCAAATTCAGTCCAGTACAGGAGGATGCTGTGATGGAAACAATTACCATGATTTCCAGATGTTTTCCAGCAGCTCTGGAGATAGTTTTCCTGTGAGTGAATGAAGATACATTGAGAATCTTCTGCCAGAAATGGAAACTGAAACAACACTGTGAACCCTCAGTAAAGGCCTTGCACAGTTTCATGACACATTAGCAGCAAAGTCAGCTTAAGCAGCTACAGCTGGGTCATTTGTCGTGCCCATGTGTGGCAATGGACAGAAGTTGTCATTTATACCAGAACAACCATTCATAGAGCTGTGCTGTAAAGGGGATTTGAGTTTAAAAAAAAAAAAAGAACAAAAACCCAACAAAACCAAAAAAACACGAAGCAAACCACATGCACATACTTTACACACATACTTTTTGTGGTAGTTTCAACAGCCCAGTATAGAGCAACACTACACAAACAAACCCTGCAACACATGTGAACAGTCGTTGAAGTAAGGTGAAAACAAAAAAGCTAACTGTTTAGGGCAGGTCTGCCAACCAAGTCAGTGGCTCATGAAATAATATCAACTTTTGCTAAGATGGGTAGTTATTACATCAAAGGCATAAACTAGCTAATATTATTGTCTCAAGTGATGGGCATTAAAAGTTGCCTCACCTTACAGCTTCTCCACTGTTACAGGGAGGATAAGTCATTTGTTTCAGTTCATAGAGAAGACTGGGAACTGGAATAGACTCTGGAGGTATAAGGTCCTAGATCACGCAGAAGAGATCCAACGGGCAGCAAAACACCCCTTTCCAGCTGAGATCTTCTGGTCTTAGCTGCACATGGTTTACAATACTAAATGGGGGAAACTTGATTTAAGGGAGTGAGGAGTACAGGCACAGCACACAAAGTACCTCGTTTTATAACAAACCTTGAGATGTCTGCTGCCCAACTCCGCACCCTCACCTGATCAGAAAGTACTAACCTTGCTAGATCATGTTTGGTTTTGTGAAAGACAATATTCTCAGCTGAAATTGGGATAAAAACCACCAGCTCATCCCCACAGTCTGACTAGACCTCTGAAAATGACAGGCTTCATCTTACTCACTGACAAACCACCCCTGTGACTTTGGTATTACTGAAAGTAGCCAACACTCCAATAATTTCTTAATTCCTAGCTTTAAAATGTCCCAAACTAACCGTTTCAATAACTGTGTGGTCTGAGGGGCAAAAGGCATAATACTTCCCTTTTATTTTGCTTTTACCTCTGTTGCTTCAGCTAATAATGTTGTTAAATGTTGTTAGTGACACTGGCACTTTACCTCAGAAAACTATAATTTAAAAAATGCACTTGTGTTTTTCATTTTCCTCTCTCCTCTAGGAATGGATTCTGTGGAAAGCAGAACTAAAAACTGCTTTCATTTTGTTACTCAGAAATGTTTAGGGCCGAAGTGACAAAAAGGACAGCTTACGGTACTCAAGTAAAGCCATTCATGTCACTGAAAGTTTGGGTTTGGTCCCATCCTCCCCCCATTCAGGTAGGGCTAATTTCCATATTTTCTTTACTGTACATACCTGTTCTAGTACTTTGCTATCAAAATATGAACAGGGCAAGACTGAAAGCAGCTGCATTATGACAAAAGATATCTCTACAAAGAGATACCGGGAAGAGAAGAGAGCACTATGAATCTTGAAGATAATGATAGCACAGAAACAACTTCTTGGAATCTTGAAGTACAGGCCTTCAGCAGAGATGACAGGGGGAAGTCTGTCTTTCACATATTAAGAACATTAAGAGTTTCAAATTTTTTGTTTCAGCTACTGCAGAACACGAGCAAAGGTGGGAGCCAGAGAGAAATTCTCCCACCCAGACTTAAGCTGTCAGAATGGAAATGAAGATAAGAAATCAAAGAAAAAAGAATCCATGATAACATCATATGACTCACAAGCTTTAACAAACTGCCTTCAGAAATACTGTTGGGAAGGGTAAAGGCTCCCTTGTCTTTCTCTTTTCCATTTACACATCCCAAGATTTGCTGCAAAAGGAAACACCGATATTTTCCTCCAAATCTTCGGGGAGAAACAGCTTCATGTTTTTGCAGCTGCACTTGCCAGAACACTGTTCCCACCAGTCCCTTGGCTCTTTCCTCAAATGTCCCATAGTTCAGATTCCTTTAAGGGTAACTGTCAAATCCTCATGTCAGTCCCCAGAACACAGAGACATAACCCCTGTCTTAAAAGACTTCAAACAATTCTGCCATCTTGCAGTTGGTATAGCTCCTGCTATACAACACTGCCAAAAAGAACCCAACACAACACAGTGACCAAGTCAAAAACATGAACTTTTTTCTGTTTCTTTTTCTATTTCAGGATCCAGAAGCTGTCAAAGGTTACATAGTCTGTTCAAACCAGCAGATGGGTACACATGCCTTGAATTTAGAAGTTGCTTACATGGATCTATATGGACAGCTTTTAGAATTTCCTTCACAAAGCTGAGAACACCAGAGCAAGGCTCAACACCAACAAAGAGAATATTTTCCTTTGTTCTCCTTGGCAACATTAAGCATGTTTATCCTGTCAGTGCTCATAGAACAGCCTTGCAGTATTCACCCCATAAAAAGATTGTACCTCATTAAAGAAAGCGGTAAGACAAAACAGCCCTGTAGGCCAGTTATCTCATCCATGTCTTTTGCATGCCTGCCCATAAAAGCAGTCAATCTAGTAAATGGTTAAGAATACAAATACAGATGGGCTAAATTTAAGGGGGAGGTGGGGTAGGAATATTACAAGATGACAGCAAGTAAGAGACACGTCTACTTCAATTCTTTTCCCTTGTAGCTACTCCAACTGAATTAAAAAAAAAATATTAAAGGATCCTGAAAAAAATACCTGCAATACCTATGGAGTGCTACTGCTGCACATTAAGTTAACTAGGTTTACTCTGATCTATAATGCTTGCCCAACACTTTTACATCTGTAGGGACACTCCAACATCTAAACAAAAGACTTGTTTACTGTGCTGACCTACACTCCACAAGCTTGTAAAAAGTAATTGGTATTTTGCAGCAATTAAGTCCATATACAATATACAGTGCAAAGAACAATAATGTTCTTCATTGCAGGTCGGTCCATTTGAAATAAAAAACTGTTGGAAGCACTCTGCCTCCATATTGTTCCAAAGCCCTTTCAAAACTCTCACTGCCTAACATCTGCCTTAGAAGTAACAATTTAAAAATCAAAGCAGCCTTGGTTGCCTCTGCAGCACTGAACAGCACATAAATGCAGTTCAGTGGCACAGCACACACGACATGTTGGCAACCTCAAGACAGGTGTCAGACAGGAATACCACTCTTACTGGCAGCGAACTTCTCTCTCATTCTTTAAGATCCATTTCACAGGTACTGCAACCAAAATAATGCACTCTGTATTTATAGACCCACAAAGCACTCCAAAAGGTTTAGTCATCAGTGTGTGATGATGGACACACCTCTCCTTCAAGGGCTAAAAATAGGAGACTATTAAGGACTCCTGAACCAGATTTGGTGAGTGATGTAGTACTACTCACCATGAGCAGAGGCATTTTGTTAGCTCAAGGTTTTCTTGCAGTTATTTACCCAGTGATATCTGAGTCCTCCTTAACTACTTGCCTTGAGCATAGCTAATGATTACAAGATTAATCTGTATAACCCTTGACTCTAAACAACTCTTGTCAACTCTTGTTGACAAGAGCAGTTGAAAAAACTGCTTTCCTAGCCCCTCCAACACATAGCAAGTCACACAAAACAAATTCTTAGAAGGCAGTGGCAAGGTCATCTGAGCCCTCTGTATCACTTAATTCTAAGTATATGTATTAATCCAGCCAGAACAGCAGAAAATGTCTTCACTTTCTTCAAAAAGGAAGTGAAACTTGACCCTTGCTTCAAATAAATGGCAACAGGTTACACAACTGGTAAAATGTTTCAAAATTAAACTTCAAATGGTAATGAATCCTGAGTTTTACATGGAATCATTTATCAAGCCAGACTGATGAAACCCATCAACCCCTGTTTTTCAGCTTTTTCATAAAACTCATGTGGTATTTCTCAGCTTGTTGATAGCACAGACTGCATTAATCTGGGGATTTCCACTGTTCTTTGAAAGGGTACGCCAAGATGAGATTTCCAATAAATCACAGCTGGTGCATTTGCAAATGAACAGCCAAAACACATATGAAGAGAATGATTCCATTTAATCCTCTGCATAATATCTATTTCTGTCTTTGTTAGCGGAAAATACAGAACACAGACTTCAGCTTTTGTAAAAATGTATGCACCATGCCTAAAACTCCTGGTGGTACCAAAAGTTCCACTGCTTAGCTGCAATTAACTGATTTCAGCTGCCCAAAATCATCTTGAGAATAAGTGCTCTGCATCCTATTACGATTGCCTCTCCTTCTTCTGTTTATGTGCCAATGGATAAAGAGCATTTGAGAGCAGAATAGGGAGACGCAAGAAAGAAAAACCCCAAACAAACTACAAAAAAGAAAACACAGGCTTATCACTTGTTTCCCTGGCATATTCACATTTGTCTATTGCTTGTCATGCTCTAGAAAAATATGAAAGTAGAACTAAAGAAAGAAGCATCTAATTTGCAGCAGTAGTATTAAAGAAAAATGACTTCTTTCTAAGCATCTCTATTTACTAAATCACTACTTCCACACAGTAGTACTGTAGAACAGTTTGAAACCAGGACAGTGGAATGAAAAATTAGACAAGATTATCCCAAAGCATCTCAATTATTTTCCTAGGCATTGCTTTCTGTAAAGAGTATCTTTGCAAAAATCCCCAAGATAGAGAGGTCTGTGTTTAACTTCTGTTGTACAAGAAGAAAGTAGCATAGGATGATAGAACACTAGAAAGGTACATAATTAGTATCCTAAATAAATTTTCTGACAAGTCACCTCAAATGGAAAGAGAAAGAGAATAAGAATATAAATGGTCAAAAACTTTTCCATTCTGGGGATTAGTTCTGATTTTATCCCTTAATGACCAAATTGCTTAACTCTACCAATTTGTATTTTTACTGCTGACAGATGAATTTGACATCACTTATAAGGAAGGCTTGAGAATCCACTTTCAGGCATTTATTTTCATAAACAATCTAGCTGGAAGGTGGCTGCACTGGGTTTGCAACTGTGCACAAAGGTGTAAACAATATAGATTTAATTTTGAATCCTTTTCTAGCACACACATATCTAAATGCATTCTATAAAAAATAGTTCTTTTATTTTTTAACAAAATGTCTTCCTGCTACTTAATTTTGATCTACACATTTGAATTTCAGATGCTGTCTGATAAAAAATCATTTTTATTCAGCAAAGAACTCTTTCAGAAAGGTTTTCTGGACGTTGCTCCACTGAGAACAGTGTCAAAAGGGCATAGACTTAAAGAATCTTTTCCCACAAGGTGTGTCCCTTCCCAGGCTGTCATCCGACAGACACATGAGAAACACCCACTGCCCACAGAAGAGAATAGTTTAAGGGACAAAGGTGACAGCTGTACAAACATATTTTCAATGCCAGGTTTATCCAGGACAGTGAAATGCTTGGTTCTTAACCTTCTGAAGCCATCACATACAGTCTCTCCCTCTGTTTCCAAGAAAAATCAAAGGCAAAGAGCTCTAGTATCTGAGTTCACAGAAAAGCCAAACATCTTGTAAAATGAAGAAGTCAAATTTTGCCTGTGGCAAATTTTACAAAACCTCTCCACGCTGCTTAAAAGGCTGGTTTTGTTTTGTTTTCTGTGTTTCTACCTCTTGGCTCTTGCTTGCAAATACTTGGGCAGATCTCAGTTTTAGCATCCAAATTACAAAGTATCCATGGTGTGTTTGACACAGCTCCAGGACAGCAATGTCATGCAGGCTTCCCTGTGCTGCAGAACGGCAGTCATCAGAATCTGCTAGGACAACTTCTCTCCAACAGTGATTCAGAGCAGAAAGAAAAGCAGAAAGATGTAACCTAGAGGGGTGAAGCTTTGTCTCCGTTTGGTGCACAAGGGAAAATAAACTCATTAAATAAATAAAACCAAAGAATTAATTTAGTGCAGAAATGGGGACTCCCTTCGGTGCCTGGCTCATCAATAACAAGGAAATAGCTGATGAGTTAGAATCAGGTAAGGCCAAAAAAGACACTGACTTGCTCGGGTACTTATTCGTCAGCAATGTGTGTTAACATTTGGCTTACATTAAGATCAATTTGGAAACCAATAGCTTAAAGGGGTCTGCAAGTAATAGAAGGGATTTTCAGCCATGGGAATACAAACCAACCTTGTCCTTTATTCCTCTTGCCTTAAAGACCTTCAGATTGTCTGTGAACTACACTACAGGAATCAACAGAACTGGAGCAAAAAAATTCTGCTGCTTTCCACTAAGATAAGTCAAGGACAAATCATGAATATGCAGTCAGTTTTAGAAACTGAGGTTGATGCAAATGACAAGAACATTCTTACAGCACAGGACCATGACTCTGTGGTTCCTTGCTAGGGTTTTCCTAACACTGTTTTAAGCAGTGCAATTCATTTCATGTAAGACTAAGAAAACCAAGTAGATTTGAACAGAAAACAAGGTACACAGCAGAGCTGGTCAGGAATTCCTTGGTGAAATACTAAATAAAACTTCTGATCTGATGTGGGAAAAAACCTCTTCTATCTGGATGATGGCACTGGTGCCACTTTGCTGGCCAGTAGTGAGAGTCACTGCAGCACACCTTGAGATGTCAACAACAGCTTGAATCAGCCAGCAGCAGTGACAGAAAAAGACACAATTTATTGTGTGATAAAAAGGAAGCATGAGCATAAAGGAGAAGTCTCACAGAGATCTAAGAAGTTTGGATCACAAAGATTTTGGGGCTCTGGCAGCTTTTTTCAGGTCCAAGAACACATCTTCCATCTCCATGGCCAGACCATTCCAGACAAAGCAAGCAGCCGAGCAGGCAGTGGGAAGAGAAACGCTGCAGGTATAAACTGCTTTCAGGTGCACCAGCAACTGCTGCCCAGACAGTATGAGCATTAGCTTACACGTTTTGTTCTTCAACCCAGATAAGGTCTCTGACTACTCCTGATTTAAGTATGTGCTCCATTTAATCTAGAGTGACTATTTCTCAGGTGAGAGCAGGCTTTAAGACTTGCAAGGCTTAACATTTGGCAGATCTTCTGGATTTCTCAGCTGAAGGTATAAACAAAATGTAAATACCAACTTACCTGATACTAACAGGTATCTTCCTGTAATTGTTGCATTGCTTGCATTGCACCTGAGTCACAGTATGGAAATCCCTTACCAGAAGAATCAGTCCATCAATAGGAGTATCCACATGAAACCAGGAACATAAAAAAAAAAAAAAAAAAAGAACAACCAAGAATTACACCTGAGTCAGCATCATCAACCAGACTGAATCACTGTCAGACAAACAAGGAAGTTAGGAAACTCTGTATGACAGGTATTTTGATTGGGAATTTCCTCTAACTTATTTTAAAATATTTTTTTGTTGCAGAAACTGATTAAAGGAACATGGATGGAAAATCAAGTGTTCTTGAAAGTTAGGTATTATATTAATAGCAGTAAATTACTAAATCCACTCTCTTGACTGTTGACATATATAGAAACACTTTCATACTTATTTGATACATAACAATGCAATTCATGAACTTATATGGCTAGGACAGTTTGCCCAGTATGCGTGTTATTACATTATGTGTGTTGTCACATTATTTGCTAGTTCAGATTAAAGCACTCTCAAGTTTTTCCAAAGTAAGAAAAACCTTCTTTCCTAGTAAAGAAAAAAATTAAATGCAGATAATATAAATTCATAAACTGCTCAAGGTATATTAACTTGCATCTTGAAAGGTGTCAAATGCACACGGAGTGAGATGCGGGTGTCTATTTCACTACTGGTGTGGAGGACAGTATGTGGCCTATTGAGCAGACAAAATATTATTGTGCAAGTACTGAAACTGGAGACAATGATTCACCCTGCTGAAACCACAAGATAGGAAAAACAGGACATTAGCATCGCACAGTTACCTGTGATATACTTTGGCCATATAACTTGCGTTACAGTGTATACTATTCTTACTATGAAAGCATCAGAGGATTCTAATCCTAATTGCCGTAATTACGGCTGAATTTATTATCTTTGCTTTAGATGATCCTGACACTTATCCCCTACTGGTTAGGCCAGCTAAAGCACCTGCTGAACTCAGGGATTTTTTTTTTTTCACTCTTCAACTCAGCAGGTCATCCGCTTGGCTCAGCACTTGACCCCTCTATAGCCTTCGTGTTTTTTAAAGGTACTCTGCATCACTGAAATCAAAGGATGGAACTGTCACTAACAGCACTGAAAGAGCTTTGTCACCTTTGGGCTCCTTAAATCTACAGCTTGGTCTCTGGCAACCCACTGCACAGCACTGTACAGGGCTCTAGTTCTACACATTAGGAAACCTCCATTTGGTCATGATATTTTTGCTACTAGATTTTAATGGCAAGAATTAAAAGTAATTTTCAGTGCTACTAAGTTAATTTCATTAAAATTAAGTATACCTAATCAAACACATTAATCCCTTTTGAAAACAGTGCACCCATGCACAGGTGACAATATAAAGCTTTCATGGCAATTTGGACAGACAGGATAAAGAAAACATAATTTTTAATTTTAATCTGATTGACGTTCATAAAGGATTCCTGCCAACCCTAAACACTCAAGGGAAAGAATAACCAATTTCCCTACTGACTTCTGCTTCAATAGGATATAGAAAACAGATTAAAACATTTATTTTTATAATCACTGGCCTAACCAAATGTTTCCAGCAGACTCTCTAGCAAGTGAATGACTATAAAAAGAGTATTTTAGTGTTCTTCGAAAAGTGCATGAGCTAGAAGAAATGAGATTTTTAGTGACTCGCTCTAGATATTTGTGTAACATTAAATAAATTTTGTCTAGGCAATACTTAGGAGAAAGCAAACTTTTTTTATTCCATACTTTCATCCTTTAAATGGAAGTATGAGAAATAACCATCATTCACACCCAATTTATTTTTGAAGAATCCTACAGCTGGCATTTTCAGCACTAAGGAGCCTAAAGTAAGCAAATGGACAGATCACAGGTAATGCAAAGAAAAAAGTGCCTAGTTCCTTCTAAAAGCCTTCCCATGTAAAAGACCCAACAATCTGTATCAGTAGTGTCCAAGCCTGTGATGTTACTGCAAGTTGTTCTGAGTTTTATAATTTTTTCCCCCGAAATAATCTAATTCCTTGCCTGGAGGAAAACATTTCAAATCTCCAGCCAGCAGAACCCATTAAAGAAAGGCCATAAAGATAGTCTCAGATCATTCTAGCTTGAGCTGTATTTTCTCCACCCTAGTCTGTAGATTTATCCCAAATCTCTCCCTACACCCTTATCAAGATATTGATATCAACTTGATTCCTCACTTGCCTCCCTCACCCATTATGGTAACTCACCTGTTCCCTTACCAAAGGGCATCCTTCCCTTTTTATTTATGTGAGCCTCTCCTAAATAAATTTACATCTCAGATTGAAGAAGGTATAATATTAACATGCCCACTCCATGCCATTCATTATCTTGGTCACTCAGCCATACATCCTACTCTTCCCCTCTCTACAGTTGTCATGTCTTTTCAAATCATGAATTTTATAAATTTACACAGGGTTGTGTAAAAAGGACTCCTTTGGGCACAACTACAGTAAACTACATTAATAACTGAAGATTTTTTCCTCCTGAAAACTTCGGTATCAAATTTAAATGACCACATGAGGATGTCAGTTTTAATTGAAAAAAAGTTTCTAGCTACCACATCTGCAGGATAAAAGCATAAAGCTGGCCCAAATACACACCAAAGGTTCAGAAAATAGAAGAAATCCCTGCTTTTCATATATTTTAGATAACTTTTTTTAATCTTGGTTTCTAATAATTTGAACAGTGAAATTATCAGCTGTCATGCTGTGCCTGTTTCAAGCTGAAATTTGGCAGTTATTTGGCAATAACTGTGATAACAAATACTGTAGGGAAGAATCACGTAATAAAAGTATGCTCCTCCACATGTCTGTAAAGGCTCACTAGGTTTGAACATAACATCATGTAACATCCTGATTTTTTTTCCTTTGCTATTTCAAATTTATTTCTTCTGCTTATAGTAAAGCACAAAGAGAAAATAAAAGGGTCCACATGAGTGGTTAGGAAACCAAGTGTACTTTGCAAAGAACATAATAGGATTAGGAAAACAGTAGCATTTCTTGTTAAACAGTCACCTTGCTCCCTATTTGTGATGTTTGGGGTTTACTTGAACTATTCAGGAAAGCGACTTAATGAACAGCAGCTGATCACAAGTGGAAGGCATGGAACACAAGGGCATGTAAAACATGCCCTAACCCCAAGAAGGACCGATGAAGTCCCTTCACCTCTTCTGTGCACTACCAAAAGAAGAGAGTAACGTTTAAAGTACTATTGCGGATTCACTAAAGCAAAATATTTCAACTCATTCTGCAAAACCCTATTCAACAAAGGAAAAAAACAGTAACAGACAGAATCACAGAAAGCTTGGAAAGAACATAGGACAAAGAAAGCAAGCACAATAATATGGATGCAAAAGAATTTTCACATTTAAATGAGATTCAACCTGATTCATCAAGAAATCCATCTCACAAGGACAACTTATCTCAAGATATCTAATTACTTTGATGTCCTTTAAGTGAGACATAAATACAATTCCTTCTGTTACATTGCTGCTGTCAAAGACAAACTTGATTTTTTTTTTTTCCCCTGCAGCTACATTTGCAACAACTATACAAGACAGCTTTCCCTTCAGGGAAAACAACAGAATTGTAAGCCCAAGTCATTCTGTGAGACAAAGATAAGCAGCCTCTGCTTCACAATGGACATCATTCTGATTTTGCAATTGATGATTTGTAAAGAGTTACAAGCCAAGTGATGAAACCTGACACCCTGGACAACCAGATCTTGACAGAGAAAACAAGCTTCAGCAGCTACAGAAGTGAACTCTGCACTATATTTCCATTTGACTTCAAACTTCCTTGTGGATAAAAGTACTAAATGCATTTTAATACGTGCCTGAGCACCACTGTCTTAGGTCATTTTCTACAGAGCATCTCGTTTTAGATGTTTCACTTATAATGTAAATAAAAAACAAGAAAAGGTCACTAACACATGGTCTTTTGTCTAAAGACGTTGTTTGCCTTCACCAAGAACTGCATTCCTTCATATCCCCTGGGGACTATTCACATGACTGGTTTTGCATCTGAAGTTCCTTACCTGTATTTCACGTATGTCTGAGCTAACAAAACACCAAAGCCTAGTGAGTTACTCTAGAATTCAGCACTTTGAAATTAAGTTTTCAGCAGAACTGGGCAATGATACAGCTCACTGTTCTCCATTCTAATTGCTCTTGATCACTGTTTTCCTCACTGAAGAACATTTTCGTTCCTCACTGAGGAACAATGATCCTGAAAGCTAAGCCTGATCACATACTTTGTTTCACTAGAGTGCTCTGCAATGTCCAAAATGGGACTTAGATACTGACATAATAGTAAGATCCCTTCCTTAAAGGTGCGCTTTTCAGACCCTCTCCTCTATGTTGTAGCTCCTGGATTCAAAGCCTGGAAACCCTGGTATTTCAGGACCGCACTAAACACTGGCTGAATTTCACCAGAACTTGTTCTGGGACAGTAAGTGGTCCAGAACTGAGTCTGAAATTACCAAGGTTGTAAGTCACGGATGATATACTAGTAATATGCAGAGGACAAAGCCACAAGAGAGTGCAGAGAGAGGAGCACCCATGCCATTCTTACATTCTATGTAACACTTATCAGATTTCACTAATAAAACCAAATTATAATCTTTGCAACTAAATATATATAATCCTTTTAATGAAAATTTAATCAGAAAATGTCAAATTACTTTATGCTATACATGCAAAGATCCTCCACATGTAGCAAGCTAGTCTGAAATGCACGTTTATCTGCAACTAGACATAGCATATTCTGCAAGCATGTGCTCTATGGATGAACACTTCAGAACAGCAGCAGCTCAAAACTTAAGCAATTTCAGCCATTGCAGACCCAGGCGTGGTTTCTTTATCTTTGCAGTTCACTCTACTTGCCCTGCAGCTGAACTTAATCTATTAATATATAACAGTAAGGAAAGATTTCCTCTGGAGACAGCAACGCACTTAAAACAATAGGTAACATTCTTTCTATCTTACAGAGAAAGCAAGTAATCACATAACAGCTCTCTTGGTCTACTGATACCTTATCCTGTAAAACACACTCCATTTTATTGGGCTCATAGAAGACAATTTCTCCCAAATCAGGCATAATATTGGTGCAACCAGTGTATCCTCATCTGCAGTGTTAAATAAAACATGAATCAGAACATCAAAGAACAGCATGCTTCTTTATGTTCTGAAGTATCAAAAATTTCTACAAAACAGGGTAGAAACATTACATGAAGACATAAGAAACCAGCACAAGAACACCAATTAAACTGCTACTTTGGTCAAGTTAATTAACAGGCTGAACGATCCTACCACAGTCAGTCTTTTCAACTTCTCCAAACCTTCAAGTCAGAATGGTTAGAAACACACAAATCTAGATCTATTGGTCTTAGACTCAGGAGAAAATATTCTGTTAAATAATTTATTAAAAATGTTCTTTTATATAGAAGCTTAAGGCTTGATGTGGGTGTATTAGTCAGCCACAACCAGTCCCAGGGGATAACAGTACAAGCCATTCCCCTCAACAGTTTAGCTGCACCATTATTCTCACACTGATGTTACACTCTCCTATCACCCCTACAACCCCACACCCCCAATACATATATGTACACCAATATATGCTTATATAAAAACACCCACCACCTTTACCAAACTGAACCACTTCATTACTGTGGTAACCGCATATTTAGCTGGAGAGTTAAGAAAAGATGAGCCCAACCTTTTCAATCTATTCCATGTGACAACTAAGAAACTTCTTTCTACCAGCTTATGCCAGAAATATGACAATTAAATTACCTACTACACCAGCTACATGCATTAATCAGTGTTGTAAAGCAAAACAAAGCAGTGCTCAATTCAGAGCTGCACTGAATCTCAGGTAGGTAGCTTATGTGCTTCTCTGGATCACAGCTAAACTTTCAGCAGCTTGCAGAGTAAAACTTGAAACTGGGAAAATGATGTACAGTTTTATACACACACATCTGAAAGTAATAACCACCATTAGTGCACATTCACACGTATCTGGAAATAAGGCAGATTTTCAATAGAAATCTTCAAAATAAGATTGGGATGCCTCTGTGCTGTGGTATAGTAAGTTCTTAAAAATAACAATTTTAAGCCTTTCTATGAAATTGATTTATCAGCCTACATTAGTTTCCCTTCACAGTACTACTATATTGTAGATGTCAATACAGATCTAATTAGCTATATTAAACCCAAATCACTTATTTCAGTATCACTGATTTATCAAGCTTCTCAGAAAAACATATCTGCTACTGAAATTTGAGCCAAGACTTGTAGCCCATGTAATATTTCCAGGATCTGAACAACAGCTTTGTACTCACGTCAAAACAAGAAAAGCAAAATGATCTGGAATGACTCTTTGTCAATCATGGCACAATTTAAGATGTAAAATTATAATTGCGTGCTGTCGTGCAAAAAAAGTGCTAGCCAAGAGTTTCTTTAGGGTTTTTTGTTGTGGTCTTTGGTTGGTTGGTTGGTTTTTTTAATGTTCCTGCAATATTTTCAATGAAGTATTTCTGTAACATTCTTTTAATGAAGCTACAAAGGGGAAAGCAGAGTACTTTTCCTGGCAACAAATCACTACCTGGCAGGACTCTATTTACTGAGGTTTTTTTCAGTTGCTGTAACTAAACCGCACATGATGCATTTTGCCAAAACCAGAACGTTACTGGTATTAAAAAGGGGATTAAATTAAAATTATAATTATTCCTAATGGCCAAAGAAGTGTCCCTCAATCTGCAAAGACAGTTAATAGCTGAGAGCACAATCAGTCAGATTGTCGTGAATGGGACAACATTCCAGTTGACCTTCTCATAGTTATCGGTAGTTCACTTTTCTCAAGAAAAATAAATCAGAATCAGATTTTTTCCCCTCCCTTCCAGTATTACTAAAAATGCATTTCTAGAACAGTTTTATGAGCTCCCTTAGAACTCCTTAAGCAAATCTTGCATATAGAAAAAAAAAAAAAAGATTTGTCAAAAGAAATTAAGCTGTGAAAAAGTTCTCTCTTTATCCACTAATTTAAATACTTCGGGATTTTTTTATGTACAATGAAGTGAATTAGGTCATCCTAGCAGACACAGTTACCACTTTTCCTTTCATTGCTCAGCATAACAAAACAAACAGAATTATTCTTCTATGCCACTTTCTTATGTAATTCCAGACAAATGCATTACTACCTCCGTAAAAAGAAATCCTTTATATGTATTTCAGAAATAAGAGGTTCAGAGTGCATCAGCTTATTTCTGTTGACAAATTATGTGCTGAAATACTAAGTTCATCGCTGACAACTTAGCAAATTAACAATTTGTGTCACACTGACCAGGAAAAGGCTATCATCTAAAACTATTTCAGTTAGATGTAATATCCTGAAGAGATAAGCAATAAGCCTCTCAAAACCAACAGACGTTATTGCTTTAGAAACCTGCAATCATATTTTACATGATTTTTCACCATGTAGTTCGCATCAGGTAAACATAGGTAAAAAGTGTACCAAATATTCTCAGTATGCACATTGAATATTGTACTAAAATTCCAGTTTGTTCAGGAAGTTTGTTCAAAGTGGCCCAAACTAACCGTTACTCTCTCCCTGCCCCTCCAACATCCCAACCACTTGGAATGTTTCCAGAATTTCTGCCTACCTATAATTTTAAAATAGACGGGGGGGGGGGAAAGTAATTTTGAAAATATCATTCAAACACACCACCACAGTTATCAGGTACAATAAATATGACTTCATCTCAAGAAGGATACGTAGCACTTCCTGATATGTGCAGAGTTCATGCTTTAAATTAAAATATACACAGGCTCAGTATTCTGGACAAATAAAAATGTTTAAATGAACAGCTATTAGACAACAGGTGAACCACAGAAGTTCAACATATATAGACCACAATGTACACCAGAACTACTAAGAGCTGGTTACAGACAGCAGCTTAGTCATATACTTAGTCCCATGTTTTACAATAACCTGCCAATTTTTTTATGTCTTGGCATTTGCTGCATACTGTTAATCTTTTGAATGACCATGTATGCAAGTAGGTGGAACACACAGTTTCAGGGGAATTCCATTATAACTTATCACAAATGAATCTTGCCACCTACTATACCATCAAGTTCCTGTTGTGCCTACAGATTAGTTCATTCCAAGTATTTAACTCATTTCTTACTAAAGCATTTGAACTCTGAAATTGTACACTTTCTAAAACTTGATAAGCACCTACAAGGAATTAACTTCAGAAGAATCAGTCATATTCTTGCATTTTAGTTTGTGATGACTGTACTTGTGTGCTGCTATTTTTATTAGGATATTTTGTAAATTACTAATTATTTGTATACCTTCCCTGATTAAATAAAGGACTAATAATTAAAATCACAACTTTATGAAAAATATAATTTAAAACATCACAGTACCAAAACATTTGAAAAGCAACTTTCATAAACAATATATCTACATTCAAATAATATGCCCAATAGCACATACAATTTTGTCTCTGAATATCTTTACACTTCATCTTCATTTTTGGTATGGAAGCAAAAAACCGGTGACAATTCACATTTATTGATGAAAAATAAATTTACCTAGACCTTGCTAGAGAGCACTCAGGATAGATTCCTTCAACTAGTTCAAAACAGCCCTCCTGTTTTGGCACAAGCACAGATCTTGACTAACTGTGGCTTACAGATTAACACAGCAATGAAAACAATAAAAGCTATTCTCAGCAGACTTCATTTTTCTTGAAAGGAGTCAAGTTGAGATTAAAGCAATACAACATGAAAAGAAGCCACACAAGTGTCCTGCCACACCATTCTGGCAATATTCATCGGCTCTAGAGGCACTATGTCTAGCAGTAATTCAAGAGTTAAATATTTTGCCTCTGACAGGAACATCTGTTTAAGCCATCTGCAAATTTCTGTCTTGTGACTATTTGTCCACCAGAACCTGGGCTAAAGCTAAAGGTATATTGTATATTAAGAAATACCTGTAAAAGAAGGAGCAAAGAGAAACAGAGGAAAAGGAAAAGACAAAGAAGAAAGGGCAGAGGAACACAGAAGCATACAAACAATAACAACATAAGCAATATCCAACAGAAGGATATTCCAAAGAGGACAAAACCAGCAGGGACAGTCTCAGAGATGAAAAAGACAAGGTAAAGAATAGACAGATCCAAACTGGAACATTTGGACCCGTGTGCAAAAAAAGCTAGTTGAAAGCATATGGCTCTGCCTGGGAGCAGACCTCAGTGCTTGAGTATCCACTTGATTATTATTGTCTGGAAACAAAATAGGCTTGAGTTCAGATTAGGATGACATTAAAGCTTTCTGTTATTATACTTCCATAATTTGCTGCAATATCACAAGCCTATCAAACAAGTCCTCAGTTTCAAAAGGTGACTTCTTGGTACACCCGATACATGAATTAGGATTCAAAGAACAAAATGTTTTCAATATGCTATACAAAGTGGCTGTGAACATTTTCTGAATTAGCTTTTTTAAACTGAAGACTTAAATGTTTCTGAATGGGAATAGCACTTCAAAAACCTTTCTTCCTCCTATCTCCACATACCTGGAGTCAGAACTCAATTCATGAGAAAAGCAAGCTGGATCCTGAAAACATTCACTATTTGGACTAAGTTTGGTGTTTACAGCTGGATCAATGAAGTGCAGCAGTTGGCCCTCTGATCAGCTTGAAGACCCAGACCTAGGGACACACAAATGCACTTAACCTTAAAGAAGCAATTGCAGTGGATGTGGCTATATGCAGGGTTCTACTTTAGTATATACTTACATAATATCATATTTAAAATTCATGCTTATTTGCACATGCCCAAAAAGACATGGACCAAATGCAATTTAACCACTTCAACTCCACATGTGAATGAAATTTAATTTCATAGAATCATAGAATCGCTTAGATTGGAAAAGACCTATAAGAGCATCTAGTTCAATCATTTAACCTAGCACTGACAAGTCCCCCACTTAAACCATGTCCCTAAGTGCTACATCTACACGACTTTCAAAAACATCCAAGGATGGGGCCTCCACCACTGCCCTGGGCAGCCTGGTCCAATGCCTAATGACCCTTTCAGTACAGAAATTCTTCCTAATATCCAAACTAAATCTCCCCTGGAACAACTTGAGGCTGTTTCCTCTTGTCCTATCACTTGTCACTTGGGAGAAGAGACCGAGCCCCACCTCTCTACAACCTCCTCTCAGGTAGTTGTAGAGAGCGATAAGGTCTCCCCTCAGCCTCCTTTTCTCCAGGCTGAACAACCCCAGTTCCCTCAGCCGCTCCTCATAAGACCTGTGCTCCAGACCACTCAACAGCTTCATTGCCCGTCTTTGGACGGGCTCCAGCACCTCCATGTCCTTCTTGTGGTGAGGGGCCCAAAACTGAACGCAGTACTCAAGATGTGGCCTCACCAGTGCCGAGTACAGGGGTAAAATCACTTCCCTGGTCCTACCGGCTACACTGTTCCTGATACAGGCCAGGATGCTGTTGGCCTTCTTGGCCACCTGGGCACACTGCTGGCTCACGTTCAGCCGGCTGTCAATCAACACTCCCAGGTCCCTCTCTGCTGAACAGCTTTCCAGCCACTCCTCCCTAAACCTGTAGCGTTGCTGGGGATTCTTGTGGCCAAAGTGCAGAATCCGGCATTTGGCCTTATTGAAACTCATATAGTTAGTCTTGGCCCATCGATCTAGTCTGAACAGATCCCTCTGCAGAGCCTCATGTGAAGGCCTCTCAGTCCTCCGTGTACTCATCCGCACAGCGTCCTGCTGTGGAAGGCCACGGTGGCTGGCGTTATTCCAGCGTGGAGCTGAGGCACAGATGGGCTAAAAGTGACCTGCCCACGGCCAAACAGGAACCGTAGCAGGGCAGGGATTGACCCCAAGTGTCCCATCTTCCTCCAAACAGCGGTTCGTCCTGCTATAGCGCAGACCAGCTCAGCGCTAAGCCTGGCTCTACCACCACCCGTGCACGAAGGAGCGTCTACCTCCAACACATGGTGGCAGAGCTGTCACTGCCCGCCTGCGTGGGAGCACGCACCGTGGGAAGGCCAGCTCTTCTCTCAGTGGACAATGGACAGATTGAAACCGAAAGCCTCTTTTATGTTTTTTTTTTTATTTTTTTCTCACCCTACAAAGTGCTCAGGCCAAATTAGCTGGCATCAGTTTTCCTCCTGGAAAACAGGGAAATAAACCTGAACCCGACGGTGGGAGAAGCAGAGTAGTTCCTGCGCACAATAAATGGCAGCTCGCCAGCGCGAGGGACAAGAACAATAACCCCGCATGGCCGTCTGCTTGTGAACAGCATTGTTTTAGGGAAACCGTATCCCGGGCAGGCTCCCGAGTCAACCGAGGGTGACGCTGGCAACAATTGTGCTCCGTGCCGTGCCATCCCACTGGCGGAGCTGGGTTGTGCCGGACCGGAGCGTGTGCGTGGTGTGCCGGGGGTGGATCGGGGGTTACGTGGGGTTGCTGAGCGTGAAGGTGGCAGAACCCAAATATCCTACAGTGCCCATGTATAATAAAGAATAATAAAGGCTTATCTCTGCTGGGAATATGGAGTGCTCCCTCTGAGTACCACAAAATCACTGTCATTCCTTGGCATCTAGCTGCAAGTAGATGCTGGATTATTATGGCTGTGGTTTGGGATAACCTAGTCTTCAGGGAGGCAGAACGACTCAGTCCCCTGCGCCCTGAGCCCCGCTTCGCAACCTCACACTGGTCCTTTTGCCACTCTGTGCTCCAGTTTCCCCAGGCAAAAAGAGTCTGAGACGGTACAGCCAGCTCCTGTGAGCAGGGCAGAAGCGAGAAGTAGGTGGGGAGGCGATGGGTGGCTCACAGGGAGCGGAGAGGACCGAAGCTGGAGACCCAGTCCAGGACAGGTAACGCTGTTTTCGCCCTCTTTCCCGCGGCAGCAGCTCCTTGCCGCCCCGAGCAGGGTGGAGCGGGATCTCCTGAGCAGACCTCCTCTCCCAGAGGAGAGCTCCTCAAAGAGGGCCGGTGAGGCAGGGTATGTCCCCCCATTCCCCATCCAAAAGCCCTTCCCCAGCTGCCCCTGCCAGGGCCGGGGGGTTACTCAGCTGACTGAGCTCCCTGTCTTTGTTTTCAACGCCAGGGCGTGAGCAAGTGCCTGTAAAAGACCTAATTACCCCGTGCTCTTGAAGCTGCCTCTCACTCTAATCCCAGCTGGGGTGGGGATAGACCAAACCTGGAGGAAGAGGCAGCTCCCAGAGTCCAGGAGCCAAGGTTTACAATAAATCTTCATCCTTGCTGTAAACAGCCCCTGAGAGGGTGTCACAGGAGCACAGCAGAGCTCGAGGCAGCCAGCAGCCCTCGCCGGCGAGAACATCTGCCAGCCCTGCTGGCTCCGGGGCTTGGTTTGGCAAAGAGCATCATTAGCAGCGAGTCCTGCCGAGGAGCCCGGGCTTGGCTCCCGCTCCCTCTGCTTGAGCTCAGGGCTGCTTGGCAGCCCCGCAGCCTGGCATCGCCTCTCGCCTCGCCAGCCGAGGCGGCTCAGACCCTGGCATCCCCTCTCCGGCCTCCACGCACAAGCGCATTGGGATTTGGGAGAACGACTCACATCCTTGGGGGTTTCCTGTTTAACTCTCAACCTAAGGAACCAGAGTAAACGACCCCTGTCTTGCATCCTTGTGGAATTCGGTGAGATTAGATTAGGGATGAATTCTTCCCATATTTCTTATAGAGCTGATATCTCTGCCCTGGCTTTCAGATTGAATTCCCCATCCCCGGCTCATAAATCACAAGGGTGTTTGTGTCTCTGTCATTTTCAATACCGTTAACTCTGCAGGAGAAATCTATACGTTACAGCAACCCGTCGTGTTGAGTCAGTGACCCATCAGGGCTGCCAGGACCCCAACCCCACCCCCACCCCCACCCCCCGCCTCCATTTGAAGGCTGTGCGAGGCCCAGCCGGAGGAAAGCTGGGACATGCTCCACTTGGCAAAGAGACAGCTCCCCGCAGCTTGCGTGCGGGTCGCGTGGCCTGCATGTGTGCGGGAGAGCTGCAATTCTGCGACCGACTCTCCTACAGCACTTTCCCCTCTTCCCCTGGGCACGGGGCTGCATCAAAAAACGCTGGTTTCCAACTTAGCAGAAATTTCATGCCAGTGCTCAGCAGCCAGATTAATGCAGCGATGCCTTATGAACAATTAAAGGGCTTAACCAAACGCAGCCGTGGCAGCAAGCTGAGGCTTGGGGCTCACCGAAGCCGGGCTACGCCCTGCCCCTTAAGTGCCTCCTGATGATTTCCAGCGGACAGTGCATCCCTCGGCCGGGCTGCCCGGCTGCCGCACAGGGCTGCCGCACACTTCCAGGAGCCGTAATGCAGGCCAGAGGTGGTCTTATTTCAGGGACAGGAAGAAATAACCCTCTTTGTCTTGATTTCAGTTTGTCAAGGGCTTTGTCATTTGTTTCTAGGCGTAAACAAACATGCAGTCTTCTCCTTCCCTCCCTCCCCCCGAGTACCACAAGCCCATCGCACTGAAACAACCGCCCATCGCTTTCAAGGCGCTCGAGGCGTGTAAGGCTCCCGACTCCCAGCCGTCCCTCCGTCCGTCCCCAGGCTCTGCAGTGCTCCCGAGCAGGAGGACCACTAGTTAAACAGCTCCTCTGGAGAGCACCTGGCATTTCTCAGGCTCTGTTTCTTTCCTGCCGGCTGTGTTGTACGTCCCGAGGTTTCTGAGAGCTGAGGCGTTGCAGGGAGGGAGTTGAAGAAGTACCATTTCCCTGTCCCGACAGATTTCACGCAGCACGAGCAGCGTGATTTCGCGCGGCCCCCACGGGCTGGGGAGGCTCTTTTTTTTTCTCCTCTGACCAAGGCTGTCACAACTGCTTGGAGGCAAATGACTGATTTTTATTGGGGGGGGGGGGGGCGGGGAAGGGGGAATCCAACAAAGCTGTCTTTGAGCAGTGGAAAAGTCCCCAGCATGGGCTAGGCGTTCTGTGACAATCTGTCCAATACGGGGTTTCGGGCTGTTGTTAAACCTTAGCAGCCAAGCGGAGCATCGAAGTCACGGAGCCCCCGAAAAGCAGCTCTGGAGACAGAGCGCTTTGCCGTAGCCATAAAACCTCCTGGAATCCCGGTTAAGGCATTAATAGCTATAACTATGAAAGATTACTGCCACAAACTTTTCCTTGCGCACTATGGCAAACCGAGTGGCCGAGCAAGCTCTGCAGGAGCTGGGAAAAGCCAAGTCACTCAGGAGTTGCTCTGCACGTGGGCATAAAACGCAACGCAGCGGACCGTAAAAGCCGACAAGTTTACGGCGGGTCGGACCCAGTTCCCGCTCCCACTGGGAACGCTACTCCAGGTCGGCTCTCCGGGGCAGAGAAACAAGGCAGCCTAGCCCAGCCCGGGCTGCCGAGCTTATGAACAATTAAAACCATCTCTCCGTCTACTCACCGGCCAAGGAGCCTGCGGGATCTCAGCGGCGATGAACCCACCTTGCTGCCAGCCCAGCAAGCCTCCGGCAAACCCAAAGCACCTGGACGGAGGCTGCGGGCAATAGGGAGGAGCCGAGGGGGGGGGTGGGGGGTGGGAATGGCAGCCGGGGGTGTGTGTGTGGGGGGGGGGGGG
>JAVKLA010000036.1:6155585-6165680 GCA_034782735.1 Sagittarius serpentarius | reverse complement strand
AACACCACTCGTGACCGGCCACCAACTGGAATTAACTCCATTTACCACCACTCTCTGGGCCCGGCCTTCCAGCCAGTGTTTAACCCAGTGAATTGTGTATCGATCTAAGCCATGAGCAGCCAGTTTCTGCAGGAGAATGCTGTGGGCTTTTAATGAAATCACTGTAGGTTAGGCTCTTTAATACATGCCAGAATCATCATAACAGCTCCATCTGCCAGAAGGGAGAAATTTTGCTGCCTTGCCCCTGTTGTGTTCTGCACATAGCCTATGTCTCTCTCAAGCACAGAAACCCTTCATTGAGCCTATGTTATTCAATAGAGGCAGAAAATTGACCATGTTTGGGGTTTTTGGTTTGTTTTTGTGTGTTTTTTTTTTCTGGGACAGTTTGCTGACATTTTAATGAGTTAAATCAAAACATGGAGTATTCCAGCAAGCATCAAAGCTAGCACAAGGTACTTAGTGAGAACAAGTAGGCAGGAAGACAGGAACAAGATGGGGAACGATATGACTCCCTGTTTCAGCAGCAGTGAGCTGTTAAGTCTGTTCACCCCGTGTTAAGAAACATGCAGATAGTAGGCAAACATTTAGCAGTGTTTCTTTTATTTCACAAAAGCATCCAACCAGTTAAGTCACACTCAAGATGCTTAAGTATCCATAACAGAAAACAGTGCCTATGCAAAATAAGTATCACCTCTCCTTCACCTTTGTAAGTTCTGTGTACAAAGTATGTTTGTACGCAGAGATAGGTCTGCTCAGACTTTCTGGCTATTGTCAAATAAGTTGAATGAAAATGATTTTATACATATTTGTTAACAAAGAATTCCAGCCAATGTTGTAGTCAGAGAAATAGAGATTTCTTTTTTCAGGGGAGACTTAAGGAGGCATTCCGAACATTTGCTTTAATCAACACACTCTCCCTCTAGTTAATGCAAAGAAACACAGTCCTCCATAGGGCAATTCAGAATATCTGGGTCAGGTGCTCTGAATTGCTGGTAGAGGAACCTTGCTTTCTGAAGAAGCCTAGGAAAGAACTATTTAAAAAAAAAAAAAAGAATCTGAAATTGAGTATATCCCTACAATCCACTTTCCAACATGCAAGTCATGTAAACACCAAAATTCAGATGAATTCCTAAAATGAAAAAAAAAGAATACCACATATATGTACACAGCATAATTATCTAAAAAAACCAAGAATTTTAATTATTTTTTTTCAGAGCTCCTAGGCAACGTCAGTGCTTCTATCACCATATTTCCTCAGGATGCCTAAAACAGCATTAACAACTTCATACTTTTTACAAGCATAAATGAAGTGCAGTCTAGGAGTGCTATTATTCTTCCAGTGCAAAACAATCACCTTTTAGCTGTGAGCTTGCATGCTTTAAGTCTCATAGATTAAGGGGTTTTGTCTTTTTGAATGGTTTTATAATGACTAAAAGAAGCATTTCTCTCCTGCTCTTCTAAAAACCAAAGCCTGTAATTTATTATAACTAAAAAAATGCAAAATAAATTCACATCACAAAAAAATGACATTAAGATACCTGCGTGCATGTTTATCCTCCTGCTTTCTAGATAATAGAAGACATGAAATGAAACCTCAAAGAGAATATAGATTTTATCCAGAACAACTCAACTGCGACAATTCAAAAAAAGCATTTTCCTTTCCTTTCTGCTTACATCGAGGTTGTAATTTTTTTCCTCAGTAAAAAGCCAAATGCAGCTGTTTCGAGGGCAGGTCAAGTTCAGGGAAGTACTCCCAAACGTCATATTTACCCATTTATCCTCAGAAGGCCATGTGAAATAGGAACGTCACCACTGCTACCTATGAGCAACTTTTCAGAACATTTGCTCCTAGTCCTACTATAAACTAGATGTAAACTGGTGAATGAACAAGCCAAGTTTTTTAATAATTCTGCTTCATAATCAACTAACAAAAAAATGCAACACAGTAATATTATAGATTGACTATTCAATATCTGTACGTTTAGGAAGTGTGATCCCGAAAAGGAAATTACAAAATCCAAAAAGGAAATTACTAAATTACTTTATCTTTTTGCAGTTCAGTGGGGCTTTTTTTCCCAGACATATAAAGACTAAAACAGCACATCTAGATTTTGATCTACACTCCCCTAAAGGACAGCTGTAAATACATGGATCTGACCCAGGCACACCATTAATTTAGTTTGTTCTTTTTTCACAAATAGTGGTATTTATGCTTCTTTCACAGTGACGCTTACTGCTTCTTCTGTAGAGTGCATTCATCTACATTTTATCAAAGAATATAAGGCCTTCAGTCAACCAGAATTTGCCCTACTCATTTACAATATCCACCACTGAGGCGGAAGATATAAAATCATTAACAGAGAATAAACAATGGTTCCAAAGTCCTTAAATTGCTCCAGAGTTGTTCTGAACTTATAATTTTTCCTAAAAGCGTGAGCAGGAAAAAAAACGATATTTAACTAGGCCAGGAATGACTTCCTCATCTACTATGGGCCTACCTGAAAACAGAAAGTTTGGATAAACATTAAGAGAACTATTACCTCTTCTCTCACCTCTTCCTCCTCCAAACGATTTATATCACTGGCCTCCTCTGTATAACCACCTAATAAAAGCTTCCCTATAGGTCTAAATCTTCATGTAGAAGATATCCTTTCCTACAGCCAAAAGTAAAGAAATGTTAAAAAAAAACTGCCTCCAAACACGTTCCTGAAACTTTTGCAGAGTAAAAATAGTTGGAAATATGGCAAACCTGTCCTTCTCAAAGTTCTGTTCTTGTCTTCAAGCAAATCAAAACCATTGGAGTAGTGTGACCAATAAAGAAAAATAGCACCTATTTGTCCTTAGCAATCCAGTAAAGTTTACTGTATTGACAGCATGACAAGGCAGCTAGTTAATATTTGAACATTGGAATCATTCTTCTATTTGCCTTTCTGTCACAAAAAAACACAGGCACCTTTTTAATCATGAGAATGACAGGTAGTGAATCATATTTATTATCAGACTGGAAAAAAAAGGATCTATGGTGGTCTACGACACAAAGCCTACTAAAACATCCTACACATTCAGGTGTGTTGTAGAACATGCAGGCATGAATTATCACACATACTCAGGTATGCTGTAGAACACAAAATACGTAAATAATAGTTAATTATATGTATATTACATAAATAAAATATTTAATTATGCATTAAAATAATTAGTTTACAAAAATGAAATGTATCACAGACCAACTGACTTAAATTGCATATACTTAAAAATGTTTCCAAGCAGCATTACCTTCAAACAAATACAGGGTCAGACCAACACTAACAAGAAACATGGGTGTGACCCCTTAAACGCTTTCCAAGTGCTGAAGAGCAAGGCCATGCATTAGAATTCAGCAGACACAAGACACCATACTTGCATCAAAAAGCAGCAACTCTACAGCCTCTTTTGAATACAAGAATTGTAATGGCCCCCAAATTAACCTTTTTGACAAGAGACATAACAGATTGCTGAGTTACAGCAATGCTCCAGTTGCAAAGAGGTCAGATATGCAGCAGAATTTATTCAGGAAATATGTCTAGAACACTGGCTTTAGTGCCTCTAGCAACATAACCTATCTTCAGGCACATGTTTTCAAAGCAGCTCTGCTGCAAATGGGCTTTTCTTCAATTCTGCTCCTAGCAGCCTCTATTTTTATACAGTTAAGTCCTCAGGGAAAGAATCGATTTTTAGCTTATTACTAAAAACTAGAGTAAATATTCTCAGTGTCTTTATTATTTTATCAGATTTTAAATGGCAACATCAAATCCTGCCCTTCATCCTGCTACCAAGAGCAGTGAACAAGCACAAGTAATAGCAGTTCGGTTCACCCATTATTTGGCAAGCTCAATGCAGAACTATTTCCACCAAACACTATCTCTCTAACCACCATGCAATGTGGGGAAGAGAGGCATGTTGACATCTCTCTCTGAAGTTGCATGACTCAACATCTGTGCCATGAGTCCAGACATTAACTGCACCAAATTCTCCCTGTGTGGTTCAACAAAACTGTGACATGCCTAGGGCAGGTGACTTCAATCTTCCACCCTCCTGTGCAAACACACACAGTCTGCAGTTTCATTACTGATGTTTGCTTTCATTTTAAAGGTTTACCAGGAGTTATTTTGCATATTATCTTGTTTCACCAATACTATGCTCAGCTTTTGATATAGCACTTGCTGTACCAATAAAAATAAATCCTACTAATTGATTATCATAACACAATAATGGTCTAAATAATATATGCCCAAATACAGGTAAGTAGATTGGACTAAGATGGACAGCCTGAAAGACACGAAAACAACAGTATTAATCATAACTTTAACAAGGAAAAATAGCCAAGCCTACAGCCCAAGTAGAAAAGAATTCATACTTGAGAATTAAGTGTTAGTTAGTAGCACTAGCTGCCATAAGTCAGCTGTTCATTTGCAGTGGTCAAACTATGCTTTAAAATTACACAAGTAACCAATGAAATTAGGATTCAGGTACTCCCATACCCTCACACCAAGTCACAATAGGACATATTTTGCTCTCTGCAAACAAAGCCTTCTTCCAGTCACAGCATAGGACTGATCCATGTTACTGTTTGCACAGTCTGATAGTATAGCTAAAGCATTTTAAGCAGATAAAAACACAAACCCACACACTAATGCCACTGCAGTTTGCATTTTTGGATAACCATTTACACTGATGAAAAAAAATTCATTAGTAACTTCTGACCATCTGAACAATAATCTGAAAAAGAACACTAGCCATTTGTCCCAGGCATGGGGTGGTCCAGGTACTACAGCTCTTATTACTGTGCCTTGCATGCCCTGCTCATTCACTGAAGAGAGAGCAGCCCTTCCCCTTCCCTGCTGCCTACTGCCAGCAGCAGGGGAGATGGGGGTAAAGCACGACAGGAGCAGACAGCGGAAAGCTACCATACTCACATGCTCTCCCCTAACAGCCGTAGCTTGCTGCCACTGTGAGTGCTAGACAGCAGCATGACCAGCAGGCCTTAACCTCCTGTTCTAATCCTCCACAATTCACAATGAACACAACTGTAGTCCCTGGAAATATCCATAAAAGAGACTAAACGAGGGCTAAAATCAAACCAAAATCTGTGTGCATTACCCTGGTGTCATTTCACCAGGTACTATCATTTGACAGAATTTCCTGAATGTTGGAGCTCTGGATACCTGACACCCTTGAAACATTAGCTTTAAAGCAAAAGCGTATTCAGTAGATTTGTATGCCTCAGGTGATTGCACAGTAGTTGCTGAGATTCTTCCTTCCTCTCAGATGAGCAGCAAAAGCATAAGGTACTACCAGCTGAAGTCATTTGATGGTTTAAATTCATTGACTTGATGGTCTCCCGTTTGTTTTCATTGATGGATGAGACAACTTCAGCTGCAAATCAAAAGGGATTTAGGGAAAAAACCTAACCCTCACTCCCCCTTGCCCAAGCCAGCGCACACAAGTGTGAATCACCTCCCTCTATGATGCCTCTGTTCCGCGCACAAACAGAACCTTAGTCTCCTGAATCTTACACGAACACCAAAAATCAAAGGGAATTGTTTCAAAAGAGAGCTTAAAAACAAACCAAGAAATCAGAAAGCGATGCTTGTGTTCTTTCACAGCAGAGTTTTCTTCAATACTCACAGGAATGCAAAACCAACTATGAACAGGACTGTGGTGAGCAAGAAAATTGCATCAATACATACACTTCCTTGTTCTACCATCATATTAACTTTGCAAAGTAAAGTTATCGTACGGGGAAGTACATTGTTCAAAATCAAGACAGGCATCTGGCATGTTGAAACCAAATGTAAGTGGGTGTGTGCAGTAAATTAAAATAAATTAATAACAAAATTATATTTTAATATATTAAATTAATTATACAATTTAAAATAAACAAATACATATTTTTTAAAAATTTAAGTTGTTCTGAAAAACATAGATGAAACTAAGTCTACTACAGTCTCAAGTGTCTGAAATGCAAGAATCAATCTCCTACCCTCAATAAAAGAATGCAGCAGGGGGATATTTGTAAAACCTTGAGAGATTTTTGGGTTCCTTTTATGTGTAGCCCAGATTTTCAGTCTTTTAGGAACTCAGAGATTACATTTGCAAATCTTCTATACAAACATGTAAAATAGATTTTATTTAAGAAAGAGGAAAAAGTACCCAAGATTTTCATGTAATTACTTTCTCAAGGGAGTAGGGCTTTAAAAACATCAAACATCACAAGAACTGGCAATGCTCTAGGCAGACGTCTCAGCAAAACTGTCAGGAAACTATTTTCTTGCCTGGTTTATAAGTGAATCATAAATAAAAGTTTCTTCAAATGAGTAAAACTGCAGAGTGGTTGGGACATAAAGAATATCGCACTTTTAATCTCAAATTCTTAAGACTCATATCTGATAACAAAAACCACTCTGCAGTAAGTTGCTTATAAAAATATGTAGAGATTTGCATGCTTGCATCTGACATCAGAATCTTCCCCAAAACTGTCGACTAGTTTATACATCTCATCCTTCAGGAAAAATAAACCCATAATTTTATTTAAACTCTACTAAGCACGAACTTATTTTACATTATGCAACTGCAAGTTCTAAAACACAATAAATTTAAATAGAGATGGTAGCTCCTCCTAGATGTAGTGCCTAACGACAGTGTCTCACCTGCAGATAGCCTTCCTGACCCAATTAGAGCTCTACACAGGCACAGCAGCTTGCTCACGTGCAACGTGCACAGAAGCAAACCCTTGAAAAGTAGGAAAGACAGACTCAGCTGCAAGTCACAATAAATGGTATGCTGACTAATACAAAGAAGAAACCCTTCCTTAGTCAAGATAAAAACTGCAAAGATAAGCAGTAGAAATTAATTTATGTCATTATCAAAAGAACCTCCAAATTTGCAAGACTTCAGAAAAGGAAGGCTAATTTCTGTTTCACTTGAACATCAGTCCAAATGTATATGGCAGCCAGACCTTCATATGACCAAATTCAATATCTCTCATTGCTGATCCATAAAGAGCTCATGCCCTTCAAGGAGAAAAGCATGAAAAACTGGAGGAAAAGCATTATAGGCAATGCAAGCCTTTGACCTCAACCATAAGGGAAAGCTGAATAAATGACAACACAATGTTCAAAACACTTCAGAAAAGGAATCTACACAGTAGACCACAGACCCATGTAGGAGGTAATGGGTGGAAACTCCCATCGCCACCAGACTTTTCTTTTCACACCCCCACTACTATCAGAAAAAGAGGAAATGAGAACGGGCATTTGGTGGTTAGGCTTGGGAAAGAGAGACCAATGAAGTCCTGTTACAAAGCTGGGCTGTGAAAAAGAACTTGGCAATAGCCACCATGACTGTTTTCTGTTCTGAAATGACACTTCTGCGTAAGTAATCATCTTTGCATAAATCAAGTATCTGCCATCAGAATTAAAACCAGGTTTGTTTGCTTAAGGTAACAGGTACTGTAGATACAGCAGTTCAGCTCACAAAAGGTGATTACACATTTTTGGAAAACTGTTTTGTACCAGCCTAGCTCTGAAATCTTCAGGGAACAAGTTTTTAAATTCCATTACAAATTTTTCACTTACAGTTGCTGCAGAAAGTTTTCTCTCAGGTCTTTTGTTTTAAATCTGTGCACATGGAAGGCCTCAAAGTCACATCACCTTGTCATCATGTCATATGGCAAAAACTAAGCAGCCCCAGGCAAAGCATGTTTTCTGGATGTGAAAATTCAAGAGAAAAGCCAGCTGCAGGTAGTCCTGGTGGTTTATTTTCTCCCCAAAGTTTTCATGTACCAAAGCAGTGCTTTACCATGGGTTTGGGAGGTATTGGGCTGTCTATCCAGCTACCTGAGATGAAATGTAAAAAGAAAACAGTCTCGAGTTGGTTTAAAACAAAATATCTAAAGGCACATTTTAGAAAAACGGATCACAGAGAGTAAGGCCCACGTTCCCTGTGCCCCTGTCCCTCTCCACATCGCTGCTTTTGTGATTGACCTTTTGCTTTCCAATAGTTACCCTGTAATCTCAATGAAATCCAGCATGCCTTGCCATTTACCTAGGAGCTGACCCAGAGCACAGCTAAAGGCTGTTCAATAAGAATGGATTTTCATCACCTTCTCAACCCCACTGCCTGTAAAATGTGTTAATAAAGCCTTCTGAGCTGCATTAGAATCTATTCTGATGAAAGACAAATCTCCAACTGTAAGAGCATTACCATGCATTTTCCACCGCTGAGTTTTAAAAGCAAAATTACAGAAAATAATCAGTCAGCAAGAAAGACTCAGTACCAGGAAACACCTCAAATTTCTAAAGCCACATTTCTCTATTGGTTGAGAAGATCTTCCATTTTATTTCCTGTGGATCAAATTTTTACATCTTTACTGAGTCCTAATTCAACTTGAACCCATTGACTGAACAAAGACCTAAGACGCAAATCTCTTTAGGCCTTGCAAAATTTTCACAGTCCAAACAAGAAAAGCTTATTTGTTTCAGAAAGACTTGGACTAAAGTGATATTCTAAATAATTGAAATGCAACTGTAGTTAACAAATGGCTTGCTGCAACATTATACAGTAAGGTCACAAGCCAAAATGGACTCTCTCTGACCACTTACACTCCATTAAATACCCAAAGAAAATAAAATTAAATGAAATGCATTTTAAAGCACTTTCTGTTTTGCCAGGCTTCACTGGAAGTATCGAAATGAGGAAAACTGCTTGGCCACAGCTACCTTCTGCTTTTTCCCCTCTCATTCAAACTAGTGTTAGTTTTGCTTTTATAACACAACATTCATGAATCGCTCATGCATATAAAGCCCCTCAGGTTTCAGCATAACTGCAATCTACATAATTTTAAATGAGGGTCCTCATGCAATTTATTATAGCATTACAGTTAATCAGATGATATTCTGTCCCAAAGCAGGAAAATATTATTTGTATTTACCAATCAAAAAAAACCCCACCGCACTTAAACATACGTAAGCACATGTATCTGTACAAAACACTACATAGTTTAATTTGCAGCAGAAGTAAAAAGGAAATGAACCAAGACAACTCTGCTCCATTGCTTTCACCCAAACTGTAATTATCATTATATCCACTAGAGATCTCAGCTGATGGTAATTTTGTTTTAAAATACATTACTTCAAATTAAACTCTCCACATATGAACAAACTATTGACAAGGCTGATTTATACACACATTATAGCCAACAGCTGAGGAACTTCCATGTTACCTTACGAGTATCAAGTGGAATGCTCTGGAAAGAAGCTGGACACAAACCAAGTGGAATTTGACTTCTTAGAGATGGCTCCGCAGCCACCTAACAGCTAGGTCACAGCCCCTGCCAATGCTCCGGCACCCTCAGCTGCACACCACAGCCTGGCACCTGCCTGGAGAAAGGCCTGCAGTTACCACAGCATCACGGAGGCACGAAAAAACACTGGGAGTTCCATGACTGTTTTCAGCTAGGGCAGAGTGAGATCATTTAAGATGAAAACATGAGAGTAATTACACCTGACCTGTGTGAATTAAAAAATTATGACAAAGGTCTGCTTTGGATTCCCACAGGAGTATGGCAGTGTTTTCTCTGGTTCTTACACTTCACACATTCCTGTGCTGCAACCCATCCCTGAAACACCTCATTTTAGCACTAAGGACTGCAGTACCTAAGCTTCAAGAAAAAAGAAGCCCCATTACTTAGAGCAGAGCACAAACTGAGGGAAAGCCCTGGCCAGGACGCTGTATGCCCTATGAAGGCCTCTAACTTTGGGCACATCAGCAAAGGCCACCTCCGCGGTAAAGTCACTGCGGTGACTGCAGTGCTCACAACAGCTACAGCCTACCCAGCTTTGGCCCCATTACTAAAGCAACATCCATGGCTCTTAAGCCACCAAAGGTCATTTTAAATAAAAGTCTAGAGAGAAAAGTGTAGCAAAGGGGCGAGGAAACCCAAGTGCCAGTCCTAAAAAAACCACAAAACGCACATAAAATTATAATGCTCATCATGAAAACCTGCAAAAGTTCGCAAATCTTCACATATGGGTAAAAAAAAAAAAAAAGATTCAT
>JAVKLA010000036.1:6095966-6154170 GCA_034782735.1 Sagittarius serpentarius | reverse complement strand
GCTAATACCAACTTCTTCCCCCCCCCGCCCCCCCCAGCCGCGTTGATACTCTGTCTCCTGTACGACAGTGAGTTTCAAGCAGATAAAATGCATCATCTTTTAAATGGTCAGGTTTCCAGCTGAATGGCGACAGACAATAAGAAATGAAGGAGCAGGAATGCCTGTTGCTTTGGTGTACATGCCAGGCATGCATCTCTTAAAAAACAATTTTCAGTTCATTGCTAGAGAATTCCCCGTTTGCATTAGGGTATGAAACATTAAAATATTTGGATTATGGCATTCAGTGGTTTACATCTGACATCTGTTTACTTGAGGGCTCTGACTGTTGCACCACTTCACTTCTAGGTTATTCAAGTAGCACAGAGCAGGGCGTTAATCTGGACCTAGGAGCTCTTGCAGGAGATTTATGTGCAAGAACAATATTGCCGTGTATCCTGTCTTGACAGTTGGATGTTTCTGAGGACAGAACTGAATCTGCAGAGAAGACAGGTGTGGGATAATCTGTTCTCATGCTAGATCTTTTCCTAGTTTTAGAGACTTGTTTAAAGCCTGAATTACAACTTGTTTAAAGCCTGAATTACAACATTTAACATCTCTACAAACAGTCTGTGTCAAAATCCTGGATGCACTTGGTGTGTGTGTAGTTTCTTTTAAATCTTATTTGGGCCTTGGCCTTGTACAGTCATTAGTCTATTAACAACGTAGTAAGCCAGCAAATAACCTTTTCGGCTTTCCATCTATCAAATAGTGCTGTGCAGCATTGTACTGATCAAATAGGAAGCTATAACCAAGTATAACCAATACAGCTTTCTGAACAAGAGACTATGAAGTGTTTCTTAAGTCGTTAAGCAGTAATTCATAAACATCTTTTTAAAAAGGGTATATGCTGCATTTCCTGTTAATTTTAGTTCCTGAAATGGCTGTATTAAAAAGTTAGATATTTGTTTTTGGACTGGTAGATTTCAGTCACCCCAAGACACGCTATTATGGGAACTTGCAAATACTAAGGAAAGAAGCAAACATAAGGCTGCAAAACATAGCTTTAGATTTATTTTTTTTTAAGTTTCTTACCCTCACCTTGGGTTTCATAATAAAATACAGGCCTGTGCTTTTGTTTAAGAAATTATTAAATGCCAGCAATTTCAATTTCCTTGATCCGCATATTTTTACTCAAATTTATCTTTTTGTAAAATTGAATATAGCAAACTTCTAAGGAAGTATGACTACCAGAATGAAGTACATAACTTTTGAAACTTTTAACAGTTTAAAAATTGAAACACATAAACAAGGTATTCCACTAGGCATTATTTTTATGGTTGTATGTAATGCTAAACGTGAAAGAATTTAGAGGTAGCGTAAAAGACGTAAGAGTTAGCAATACTTTCAAATTTTCATCCTACGTCTCATAATTCAGATTTAGGTATGAAGGAATTGCTGCCACTCAGTGGCTGATACAAACGTATAGAAAACTATATTGTTACACAGCTATGATGTGTGTGGTTAATGAGTACATCATAAGGTAATTCTGTTTGGTGAATGTGTGTGAGGTAGTTGATTAGGAAGGTGCTCGTATTGTTCTCACCAGACAAAAGCTCATTTTCAAACTTTTTTCCAGTTTGTATTTCATGAATTATAACCCACCTTTTCATTAGGCATAATTATACAGTAGGGTCATAATTTTCTTATTGAACGGAACAGTCAAATAGTAGAATAATTCTGACTTTTTGATCACACAGCATAGTTGAAAAGATACTCTGTAAAGAAGGAATTATTTTTAAACTAGAAAGTATTTCTAAACTAGAAAACTTAGGAAATTTTGTAGCTAGTTTTGTTGAAGAGAAATCTTTAGAAGAATCTCTCAAAGAGAACTTGGCTATTTGATGCTATACAGATCGAGGAAATAACAATAAAACCTGGAAAGATGACATCTGTTATTGAAATAACTGCTTTCCTGGGAAAACCATAGAAGCTTTCAGGCCTCTGAGTCTATTTTGATGTCTAAAAGCCACAGTCACTACAATTAAAGCTCATGTCAAATTGAGTACTTCAGGGCCTAATAGTTTAAATTAACCATCCATCCTTGTTTCCGTTTGAAGGACTTCACTGTCACCCTGCCTCTGTGCAGAGGCACAGATCCTCTGCCCTGTGGATGTGTTGCCTGTCCATAGCTGGAGCTCAGCTCTGGCTTCTTCTCCCAAAAAGAGGCATCCCTTCATTACCTCTCTCTCTGCAGCTGCACTGCGACTGGAGGTGGGACTGTAGCACATGTGGGTGTGTCAAAGTTCACTTCAGCCCAGCTAATCTGCAGTGAAACTGCGGTGGCACAAGCCTCAGTGTGGACTGAACAGTGTAAATACTTCACAGGTGTTAGCCAGCACTGAGGTATGTGCCTGTATTGGATTCATTGACACAGGTATTTTAAGTTCCCTAAAGCCAATGCAGGTGTGTCTCTTCATGATGCAGTCCAAATGTGTTATGTACCTATAGTCCACCATCCCCTTTGTTGCATTTATGAAGTATATACTTAACCTACTGTAAAAAGAATGGAGAAAAAAGGAATAGGCTAAGGGTTGAAATGTTTGTTGCAGATGAGTCAGAGCTGAATGTGAAAGATGACAAGAAGGGATTTACCAGGGGAGTCTGGGGGCTGGCTGACTTCATTAGGAACCAAATTCCTTGGTTAATCATCCACTGATGAGAAAGGTTATGTGATTTTTACTCTGGAATTATCCTTGCATTAAATGCAACTTTTCCATCCTGATGATCAGGTTCTGTCCAAAAGCTGCCTAAAAGCACCGAAACAGTTTGTGTTCCAATAGGTTTTGTAACTGTTTTCCTTGCTCCATGACAAAACTTGTCATCTTTCTGTGAATCCTCCTTTACCTGCATAATCTGAGTACAGAATTTGGTTCTGTAGAGCTCTGTGTGGAGCCAAAGGACAGCAAACAGGAATAGGAAAAGGGGGAAAGCTACCTGTGTCCATTCAGAGCTATTTGGGTAGCACATTAAAAGTAATCATTCAGCATCTGCTTGGCTGTGCTTTGCAAAGATGCAGTTAACAGAGGTGAGCCTGGGAGAGCTCTTTACAGCCTTGGTAAAATAACGCTGAAATGGCTTGTGTTATGTTCTCATTTAAAAGGCAGTTATTTTTACTTGTAAGAGAGTTTTCACACTTTCTTAAAGAGGCATTACCGCTCTAAGCCAGAGCTACCGCCTTTGGTTTTTGTGATATTTGAGTAATTTTGTGAAAGTCTGCTCTATAGGAAGTAGCGTACTGTCTCTAACTCTATAGGGCCACCTAGATAATACAGCTGCACCAGTGTGCTGCTGCTGTTAGCAGACATCAGGAAAGCCAGAGAAATGAGAGATCTGGCACAGGAGTACTGGGGACCTCACAAATCTGTCCTTGGCAAGAGTGGTGCAAGACTTATGTCTGGTCTGATCTAGACCAGACTCTTATTATTACAAGTAACACTGATACAGAGAATGGAAATCTGATATGTATATCTGTGTGTTTCAGACTGTTTTCTGTTGGCTTTTTTTTAAATTAAAATTTATGCAAGTGAGACATTATGTCTGCCTTTCAGTGACAGAAAGGTGCCCTGACAGCCATGAAGTTATGTTTTGAACCTGTTAAATTTGCTGTTGCTCTTTCCTGATTGACGATAGATTTGATTTTTCTGACTAAAAGATGGAAGTGATGCAGCACAGATGTACAATAGTTGCAAATCAAAGGGGCAGGCCATAAAATCAATTCTTTAAAAATATTTCTCAAGCTAAGAAAGTGCATAAAAGCACAGAATACTTTTTACAGTATCCTCTTACTGAAATTAATGTGTTTCCTGGTAATTTCTTTGCCATTGAATGTAATAGTCTATCTGGAAAAATGTTTATTTAAGGATATGTAAGCATATTTGGTATTCATATGATGATAATCACCATCCATAAAGTCTGGGAGTGAACATCACAGATAACTTCATGAAACTGATGCACATTAAGCTTTTAAGCCTTGTATGGTACTTGTCTGAGCGCTAAGAGAGGAGGGTGTGTGTTTGCCATCTCCTCCAGTTTGATCAGCCAACCACCAAACTTCTTAAAAAAAAAAAAAAAAAAAAAAAAGGCAGCACCTCTTTGTATGCCCCAGAACAAGATTCTTTTGAATTCCAAGGTGCTACTCACTTATGAGAACAAAACAGATATGCAATGCACTGTGGTCTTGTTTGCTTGAAATGTAACTGAGTAGTTTCACTTTTACCTATTGGTAGTGAGAGTGGAGTTGGGATAGCTCCTAGGAGACTGGTTAATAGATCAAGGTGTCATTACAACAGGCGTTGTATGTGTCTGTGGCAAAGAGACCCTACTAAAACAAGCTCTTCCCAAACAGCTTGGTAAGGGTGCTCCTTTTTTCTGAAGAGGTGCATGTGGGCTGAAGTCCTTTCCACCTCACTGAGCTCAGAGGAGTTGTCTGAGTTATCTGAATTAGTATCTTCTTTCTCAACTCTTGGATGGCTGAAGACCCCTATAATGGGATCTACATTTTTGCACGAGTGGCTTTGATTTGCATTATGTTTAGTCTTTTGCAGTTTCATAAATGATTTAAGTATTTATAGACTTGGTTTAACCCTGGCTACCTGCTATAAATACAGCATATCTTGAAATGTATGCAGTAAATCTAAAATTCAGCCTCAGCTTTTTTTCCCACCCCTGAGCTATGAAGTCATGCATACTACTGATTTGGAGCTGAAAGCCTAGACCTGTGGTGGTTTAGCCTAGTTGTTTGTTGTGTGTCAAATCTGTAATGATGAGATGACAAAGAGAGAAAACTGCATGGTTTTTAGCACTTAAGTGTCAAGTTACTTTCTGAGTGTTTGATTCTTTACCATATTCTCTGGTTTCTTGAGGAATTGCAATTTAATCTTTGCCATGGTTTTTCTGCCTAAGGAACTCATGAAATCTTGAGTGTTTAGTCAGTGCCACTTTGTTCCTTATCATACTAATAGTATCTAATTTACTTCAGTGCATTGAATGTATCAATATTCAATATGAGGAACATCTTAAGGGAATAAGGATTTTTGGTTGTGATACCAGATTTGTCTTTCTGAGAGTAAAGCTTTTTTTTTTTTTTTTTTTAACTTATAGCCAGATTTTTTTTTTTTTTTAAGATTGAGATGCTTGAACATGTAGATAGATGCTTGAAAAGATGATCAAAAATGTCTAGCAGCCAAACTCAAGGTTGAGCTTGGCTTCTGCACTCTGCCTTTTTCTGGGAAATCCCCCAGTGATTACAAAGACAGTGTAGCTAAGCTATTGCTAACACACTGTTCGATGGCTGAACTATGCTTTTCTAGGAGGAGACTGTATTTGATTCTTGTTTGAACAAAAGAGGAATCTTGTATTCCTTTCTTAAAAGGAACAGTCCCTCCTTTTCAAAAAGCCCTCTGTGTGAAAATTTGGTAGGAACATAACAGTCCAACCAGTAGCAAGAAGAGCCTGTTATATGCTCTTAACTTGTATTCTCAAGGAAAATTAAGATGAATAGACATACTGCAATAACTTTGACAGACTGCCATGTTTGAAATATGACACTGACTGCCCTGTAAGTTTTATCTCAAAGGATTTTTATGATATGTTTTTTAATGCCTCTGGGTGACTGCATTTTGCTGGCGTGACTATGTAATCAAAATGAGTATTTTGTACCGTACTGATTTTGTTAGTGCATGTTGAACTGCAGAAAACACTTAACTTGCTAAAGAACACAGTTGTGTGTCCGAATATTTTACTGGAAAACTCTTGTGAAAGTAAGATTTATTCTTGCTTATTTTAAAAAATGTATTTAATGTGTATTCCTGTAAGAGAGAGCACAGATGGTTGTCTTACATCAAGTAGGTGCTGCCAGGATCTTTCATTTTGATAACAAACTCTGTTCCTTTTATAGATTAAATAAAAAAAACTGGATCTGAAACCCTCAGTCATACAAATATCTCTGCAGGTGAAGGAGTAAGTTTGATTATAGATACTTTCAGTATTTCAGGTTTTGCATTTTTTTAAGAAACTTTTTTTTTTTTTATAGTCTGGTTCTTGCACTCACTGAGCAATGATGATTACATTTCTTCACATCCAGTGTGCTGGTTCATTAATGCTGTGTTCATGCTGAGCTGTGAATTGCTCAAGAGTTTAGCTGTTTTCTTATGTGTCTAGTGGCCTTCACTGAACTCAAATATTCTTACTAATGACTGGGGATGCTGATTGCCAAATATCCAGAGCAGATTTGTCTGTCAGGAAATCATGCAGGCTCTCTCATAATTATATTTGCTTGTGTTCCTCGATAACTGACAGGAGCTGACACGATTTCTGTTTGACAAGTTTATCTAAGAAGCGGCATCCCAGTGGCAAGAACTTCTTAATATGGACCTAAACTCTTCCAGGTAATTTAAGAGCTAAAATGCATCCAGTTTTGCTTTGATCTGAATTCAGTGAGGCATTGGCACTTGAACATGTTTTCTCCCATTCTCTCATCTAAAAAGGAGACTCCAGCATCCCCAGTTACCTAGTTCCTTCAAACCTGGCACAAGGGTTAGGGAAGGACAGGTAAAACCGGGGTCAGTAGACAGCACTTGTGTCCTGCCTAGAAAAAAAATCCTGTGGGGGAACTAGAGATCAGGAAGATACAGCTCGAAGCAGTATTACAACTTTGGCAGGTATCTTGGCCCTAACTCTGCCCTGTGAAAGAAGCATCTCTTGTTGTACAAGTCCAGTGAAGTTGTTCCACTGTGGAACTTCCTGCCTTTACAACAGCAGAAGAGAAATTTCATGAGGGGATATTGCCAGATATTTTTTCCAGGTAGATTTTTTTACTACAGGCCTTTTTGAAGAAACATGTGATTTGGACCAAAGGATTTATAGGTCTCTCTTAATCCCCACAGGGCTTGTATTAGGTTCTTAGGCTTTTTTCCCTTCCTCCAGTTCCCTTAGACTCTTATAGTGAGGGAATCTGCAATCAATTTATACCTCTCAGCTCATCCATAATTGCAGAGCAGCTATTTTGTTGGCAAAACTTGCTTCATTGCCTATACACTTGAGAATATCTTAAATATGGAAGGTTCTCTGGAATCTAATTCTCCCGGTTCATTTGGTCTCATTTCAGTAAAGGTTGGGTTTTTTTCTCCAGGAAGTCAGGGCATGTCTGTATCATTCAGGTTTCCTTCCCAGTGGTCTCAGCTGTGATTGCTGACTTCCCTGGCTGAGCCATCACAGCCTCCCTGCAGGTTCACCAGAACTGCATCTCTGCAGGACAGTCTGTTCCAGTTAAGGGTGAGTTTTGTTGCAGTTGTGCAACACGCTGTTACAGTGCTGTCATTGCATCTGACATGCATGCTGTTGCATGCAAATACCTCTTACTGCTATCCTAGGTAAGCACTTTTGGTGTAAGTATATATTTATTTTATTTAAAGTTAGAACAAGTTTCATCTGAAGTGGATGATAATGCTCTGTTGCAGCCTATACTGTTTTTTCAGTAAGCCTTTCCACATTGCTCTATTACTTCAAAGGTTAAGTTATTGGATCTGCATGACCAACTTCTTTAACCGTAGACACCCCATGTGCCCATTGAAGGGAATATGGGCGTTGATGACGAGGGAAAGCTGGAATGCCGAAGCTGCCATTAAGCAAGGAAGTTGATGGATTACTGTTGTAAGGCAAGAGCAAGTGGGAGACAAAGCAGCAATGTGAGTATAGAGATAGACCTGGAGTGCAGCAGGAGCAGCATGGTGCAGATTGATGAGAACTGCCAGGCTATATGATGTTGCTTGTCCTTGTTGCACCACGTTTGTCAGTGGTTACTCTCACTTCATCCTTGTGAACTCCAACTCCTCTCCAAAACTTTTGCAATACAACCGAAACACCCACTGGCCAGGACTGAGGCAGGGAGAGGAACTGGAGCTCTGGTTTGTTGCTGATTCTGTCTTCTGTTTCAGTTTAATTTGCAAGCCTGCTGCTTTCTAGCAGTGCCACTAAGATTTTCAAGGCAATCCCAGAGCTTTAATGTAATCTGTACTAGTATCTGTCAGATTGGTTTTCTGACCTATTTAGGGTATTGCAATTTGGAATTAAGGTTGCTTTCCTTTTCCAGTGGGTGGCAGTTGAAGCAAAGAGAAATGTTTATCTGCTTGGAAGATATATAGGTAAGTATTTAAGGAATGGGAAGAGAAGCCAAAACAGGCCAGCCCTTTATTGTCTCTCCTTATGTTGAATTCTTTTCTTTTTTTATTGCATCTCCTAGCTGGAGAAAAGGACAAATCAAAGGACCTCTTGTGACCAAAATCCACTTTTAGTTTCAATCTCCTCTACTTTTTCTCTGTTGTTCTTTTTCTTGTTTCCTTATTCTCTTATGAGTTAATAACTGTGAGCCCTGTCTTTCTGTCACTAGAGCTTTGCATTGTGTAAGCCTAATTTCAAAACTTTGAAGCAGGGAGCTGTTAACTTCTTGCAGCAATGTGTTCAGCTTCTCAGACCTGTATTTTTATTTTGAATGTAACATGTAGTAGCATTCCTTTCTCCTTTTAGAAAGCAAATCTTGACAAGGAGTCTTCCATACTGATTCTTAGAAATTTGATATATATTATAACCCTAGTATCTTATTTCCTTGAAGGGCCAAATTTTGACTGAAAAGTACTTTCGTGCACATTTCTTGAATGGATTTAGTGTGTATCTTATTCACAGCTGAGTCTTAAGCATATATTATTAAAATAGCATACTAGATTCCAAGTACTGCTTAAATAAAGTACCCATTAGTGCATTTGGTGAATATATAATTATAAGTAAAACATAAGTGAAGTATTTATTTATGGGAATACAAATATATTTTTAGATGTATAAATCACCGCATTTCTAAGTGTAGTAGAGATCAGGTTAAATCTGTTTTTAAAAATTGTAAGAAGTATGTATATCAGTGCTGAATCCAAAAGTCAGGTTGAGAATTTTCTTGGATCATGGAGCATAATTTGATGTACTTTAAGAATAACTAAATTTCACTATTTTGTTTTCTTTCCAAGCTTAAAACAGTGATAGGGCTTTTCCAGCACTTCCCAGTGGTTTACATTGTGGGTAAATACTTAATGCTGCATAAAAAGCTGGACCAGTCTTTCATTTTAATGATTTTTCTTTTCCTAGGGATGAACTGGCAGTTCAGCTTCTGTAATATGTGATTATAGCTAACTTAACCAATTAATTCCCATCTTCTCCCTGAAGAAAATGAGGTCTTATATAGGTATTTAATGTAGCTAGACCAAAATATATTTAGTTAAATTGGATAACATTATTATAAATGCATTTCAGCAGTTTTGCTGTGTCCAGATTTAGTCAGTTTATCATAGCTAAGCCTTGTCTAAGCGTATGTGGTGTTCCACTTTTAGTCTGTTCTTACACTGATGCAGTTAAATACAAAAGCTTATGTAAATACAATCATTCTGAATGCTTACAAACTGATTTGCCACTTGTGTGGATACAAGTTCTGCTGCTGCTGCTGTTAGAGCAAAGTTCAACTTGATTGATAGATGAAACCTGTGAAATGGTTTAGGACTCTAAATGGAAAAACATCCAGGAAGAAACCTTTCTACCCCTTCCAGCCACATGAAACAAATGATGAGAAATTAATTATGAGAGCAGGAAGGAGTTGAGCTTCATCTGGTTGATAACAAAACTGATTTTACTTATCAGCAGTACTCTTTGGCTGTAATGACCTAAAATGGAAGTCGTCTTTTAAGCTAAAAATACTCTGAAAGCCATGACATAGTATGTATTCAGTTTTGTCAAAGGGACACAGTCAAACAGAAAATTACTCTTCTTTTTTTTTCTGTGATGACTGTAATGTAAGTCAGTCAGTAGGAAAAAAATATTTTCAGTTCCTTAAATTTAACTGGCAATTACTGGACTGTCATTTGCTGGAAAAATTGCTGTACATTTGTATAGATGGTGAGGAAAAGGCTCTAAATGCTTTTAAAATATTTTGATACATATACATGTAGTGATGGTATTCTTTCTTTTTTTAAATAAATCTGTTTTTTTTACTACTACTGCTGCTTTCTAGTGAGTAAGCTGATCCTAATAGTAAAAAAATTTTTGAGTCTCAACAGAGGGATCTATTCTTTGCTTGCTTTAAACAAACCATGAGAGTTATACAGCTCTGTTTTGAATTAACAGCTCTCCAAGCTAGGCTGCACACTTAACGCTTCTCAGACACTGTGGTGAGGCAGTAGTATGAACATTCAAATACTTCAAAGGAGAGACAGCCATATCTAGCATTTTATCTTCTTAAAAGCACAAAAAAGGATGCCAGACTCATGTAATTGAAAATGTTTGCTATAGGCAAGGTGTCCCAGGCAGACTAAGATGGAAGAATGTATCCTTGTTTTGCTTTAGTTACTAAGAGCACCCTGCTTCCGTATAAGTAAGGGTTAAGGACAACTTAAAAACATGCCTTTTTGTGTCTCTGTGCTTTTGGTATTACTCCTGTGATCCTTTAGCTCATATTTGGAGTTCTAGTGGATGAAGTTGCAGAAAGCAAATGAAGAAGAGTATACTTATGATCTTCTGATCAGGGTCGTATTTTCCAAAGTCTGCTTAATACCACTACTGAATTGCCTAACCATTAAATCTCCCAAACTAATTTGTTAGGAAATTTGCAAAGCTACAAAAAAGATATACTTTGCAGTACATCAGTTTCTATACTTCGTAAGTCTTTTAAAGCCTGTGTATAAATACCATAGCATAGCCCTATCTACCATCTGTGCTTAGTGCATGAAGCAATGGAGGGAAGCGGGGTGGTGGTGGGGAATGATTGGAGCTGGATGTGGGACTCTGAAGAGATATGACAGCAAGAGTGGTTTTGTACTGGATGGCAGAATTGTTCTGCTTCTGCTTGACCCCTAATGTGTTGGATAAATTGCCTGTTTATTGCTTGCCCAGAAGAATGTGGGTAATGCATCATGTTTTCTTTAGTTGTTTGCTTGCTCTTCCTATTGCAGTAGCCTGAGTGCGGGTGCCTGGTTGGGGGACCCCCCCTGTGGGCTGCCATCTTACATGCTTTGGTGCCACGCAGGGCAAGTGCTGAGCTGTCCGGCTGGGTTCCTTCCCTTAGCTCTCATCCAGCATCATAGGACTGACCACATTGAGCTCAGCCGTGAGTGTTGCAAAGCAACACCCACTTCTAGCCTTGCACAGCCTGAGCCCTTCTCTATTGGAAACTGGAGAAATTTCCATGTGATTGACAGTGTACAATATTGCATCAAGGCTGGAACAAAGATGAATGTTTCTGCCCGCATCTCAGGGAAAAGCAAATAGTCTTGAGACTTTGTGAGTTTTCTTGTGCATTCTTTGGGACTTTATGATGTGTTGTAAAGTTTCTGAGAGATTTCTTTTCCTTGAAGTTAGGTTTTACATGAAGAATTCACATCTTTTTGCACCTGGGCAGGTATGTTAAAATGAAGAGAAAATGAGTGGAGTAACAGAGAGGGTTTTGTCATCTCGGAAAAGAAGCTGGAAAAGCTTTTTTGGTTCATTTCATCTTTCCACAGATTTTGGTTAGGCTCTCGCTCGATATCCCTTGGAGCCACGTTCTGATGTTGACTGCTTCCCTCTGGAAGCAATTGCAGAAAACCAGAATAGCAACATCATACCATCCTCATGTTTACCTGAGATTATGGTTGGCTGAGCTTGCAAATCTTTACACCCAACTAAGCAGAATTTCTCTTTTTGAATCTTCTGAATGCTTGATCTGATAAACTTCAAGAAAGGCATATTCTGGTTATCAGTGAGCATAACCTTTTCCTGTTGGAAAAGGAACATGGTAACAGGGAAGGCGGAAGCTATGGGGAACCCCTGTTGCGTATTTGGTGCAGCCGCAAGATGGACTCACAAGTTGTAGATCAGAGAATGGGAGATGTAAGACTGTCCTCTCAGCCTCTGAGTGTTTATATGCAATGCAATGCAATGACTTCAGCTGTTGCAGCACTTTTTTCTTAAATTTTTCTCAATACTCCCATGCCATATAGAATTAGCACTCTTGTAATTTGTGTTCAGCTTGAGTTGGGTAACTGGAGGTGGAGGAGGTTGGCTAAAGAACCTTTGCACCATGTGTCCATTAGTTGCATCTCCCCACAAACTCAAACTATACAATTGCTTTTTTATTTTGCAAAAGTATAGTGCCATATGACATCAGATGCATGTGACATTCACAAATAACCTGTGGTGAAAACGTTTGTTCTTACAGCTGAGTGATAATAACACCTACAAGTAAGTAACAATGTCCCTAGCAAGCAACAGATTAAGAGGGAGTAGGCTGGTAGCTTCTGTTCCTTTAATGTGGATCCTGGAATCCAGAAGCTGGTTGGCTCCGACTGTGCATTTGATAAACACATTTCTAAGCTGGTTCTCACATCATTTATGTGTTGAAGTTGTCTTAAGTTCTGAATTGGCCTTTTGGAGCACAGCACTAGTGTTCTGGGCAGGCTCTGAGTTTTCAGATGCTAAAAAAAAAAGTAAGCTTTGACTTTGAAACAGTTTTTAAGATGTTTGGCTGTGTGTTCCAGCTGTGCAAATTAAACCATTGCATTCTTTATGTGTCAGTAGAAAGGGCCGAACTGGTAGCAGTGATGTGGCTAGCATGTTACTTCAGGGATCTCGCAGCAGCATAAGGGGCTTGCAGCTGCACCGATGAGAGATGTCAAGGGGCCGAAGAGGCAATCACAGATGAACTTTATCCTGTTAGTTATAGCCAGTGCTAACAGTGCTAGAAGTAACCCAGCAGGAAAAGCAAAATGCTGTTTTACTTCATAGCCCAACCAAAAGCCAGAAACCTCTGTATGTACTTCATTCGGCCTTGAGCCTTTCTCTGTTGCAGAGACAACCAAGTTTATCTGTTGCTGTTAGACTTTGGTTTGCCTACACATACTCAAATTCTGTACTTTAAAACACATTTTCACGTGACATATTGTGGTGACACCAGTCTTAATAGAGCATATTTTGCAGAATTGTTTCAACCTCATTTTTCATTTTTTCACTTTGTATACCTCTGCTCCACTTTCTTATCCTGTGCCTTTTATGTCTGTGCTTTGCTGAAAAGCCAGCTGCAGTTCAGTACTTTTGTCTTTAAGAGACATTTTATACATATAAACTCCAAACAGCTTTGTTTCTCTGTTGCCCAGCTTGTGCTTTTCCTTGACCTTTGGTTTCTGTGATACGTAGGATACGCAAGTAGCAAACAGTCAAAAACCGATTGTAAGAAACTTTACTAGGTTACTTTGATTCTCTCTCTTATTTTATTCCTTCCAGAGACTGATACTAATTTGCTTGCACTCCTAGGAAATTTAACATTTCCACAGAGAGTCCACTATTAAAACAAATAACCAATTCCAATGGTAATACTAGCAGGAAGCAGCATACTGCAATTTAATGAATTTGAGATCAGTCATTAAGTCATCTTTCTGTGTCCTTAATTTGTTATATGGAAACTGATGGTTTTACAGGTGTCCCAGTTTTGGAGGAAAACCAGACTGATGGATCTCTGAAAATGTGTACAACTTCAGTATCTAGTTTATTTAGAAATGGATGCTAAAACTCCAGAGAAAAAAATGTGATGTGATAAAACGTATTTTGTCCAAAATTAAGTTTCTTGATCATCCTAAAGGAATGGGAGTGTATGGTTTTTCCCCCACTTTTTTTCTTCTGAACAAAATCCATTGTGCTTTTGTCAAGTTCTCTGCAGTTTGCAATCAGATGTTTCCAGGATCTGTCACAATAATTAGTTTGCTTGTCTGAATCTCTTCAAAGGAGCCACTTAAAAGATTTTTCTTTCAATTGCTGGTTTTGTATTAACCTTCCCAATGGGTGTTTGTTCAGTAGCTAGCAATACAGGTGGTAGTACCGTGAGATGACATTCAGAAGTTGCTTGTAGCTGGAGGTTTTTCCCTTTCAAAATGCTTTGTAAACTCAACAGAACTGTGGATACTCAGTGTAATATTTAGAGCAACTGTACTGTGATCAAACAATTCTGCAAGTGTGTACAGGCCTTTACTTTGAGTTTGTCACAGTTTATGCTTGTTTTATTTAGTGAAATACTTTAAAAGAACTGATATGATGACATTAGTGTGAAGTGTAAGGGTATACAAATAAAGTCATGTATTCCTATAAAACCCCACCTTTGGAAACATGTTAGGGTATAGAAGTTTTGGTTCTTTCACAGTAGCTGTTTTGTCCTTCTTAGTTAGATTTCCCGTGTTTGAAAGGGTCTTTGTTATACTCTTCAGCTCTTCTTGCCATTGATATACAGGGCTGAGGTTTTCCTGTTCAGGGAAAAATTGGCTAGACTCACCATGCTTTTTCTGCTAAAGCTCGTAGAGCAGAGTATTGTCTTGGAAAAAGTAACAGATTGGGTTTTATTCAGCCCATGTATTTTGGACCTTTACCATGTTCCCGTTTATCTCTCACTCACAGAAACACTCTAAAATGGCAACCATTTAATCTTTTTTAGATTATAAAGCCTTTGTTATGGCTCCAGAGTTTGATGGCCGACGCTTTACTATATGCTTTGATCTACATTTTTTTTTGGTTTGGTTTTAGTTGTTTTTTCCCCAGTGCTTGTGGAAACATTCAAAGTCCTGACTGATACAACCTTTTATAGAATCAAATTGAAAAAGGTCTCTGTTAGATTAGTGCAAGCATACACGTGCTTTACTTCATTTTGCAAAGTTGTATTTATTGCTAAATCCTAACTCTTCTCTATGAAGGCACAGCTTTAATAATTTTGCTTTCTGCCTCCAGGCTGGCTCTTTGTCTGTGTACAAGGAAAATATTCCCGGTGATGCTTCATACGAAACGTAAGGGTTCCTCTCTTGTCTGCCCTCCAACTTGTTTTCTGTCATTCATACTTTAGCTATTGTCCGAGTTCAGGATATTTAGGTGCGATAAAGTTACAGCAGTTGCAAGAAGCTTGTGCCTCCTTGTCAGGAGCCACATGTACTATTTCAAATAATTGTTTTTGTCAGTGCTCAAGATAGTGAGGATCATGCAGTTCATTTTGATTGCTGCTCCATTTACAATGTGGAAAGCTTGTCTCCTGTGGCTCTGCCTGGTTTATCTGGAAAAGCAGGAAAAATTTTCAAGCTGCAAGGCTCATTTAGATGGATTCTTCTCAGTTTTGCTCAGTTGTCAGCTATTACTTCCTGGCAGGTGCAAGCGCTGCGTCTACTCCCTGAAGGACTCAGTCACTGTGACTTAGATTTGCCACAGCCTGGGTCTTAATTGTAGGCTATCCAAAAGAAAGCTCATGTGTCTGTGAAGATACTACTGAAGTAAAAAAATCAGAAAAAGAGGTAAACAGTGAGTCTGCAAAGTATTTCTTTTGTTCTTTATTATTTGAGTTAAATAGAGTTTAACTCAAAAGAGGTAAATTCTTGTGGTTAGGCTGTGCTAGAAACAGGTAGGAAGTGTAGATTGTTGCACTGGGCTTCCTGAGAAGGGCAAACCTGCTGGCTTGTTGGGTTAGCACATTACTCATCTACTACCTTGTGTATTCAAGGAAAAATCCCAGATATTCTGATGATGATGTGACTGTTTCTGTCTTGCCTAAGCGTAGTTAGATGCAGCCCATATCCAAGAGTTTTAGAAGACAGAATGAAATCCTTGCCAAGTATGAAAGACAGGTATGACAGGTAAGTACTCTTGGCAGACAATTTCATTTATTATGCAGCTATTTGAATTGGCAAGCTTCCAGATTTCCACTTATAAAGGAAGATAATTGCCTAACAGGGTCACTGGGAACAAGGAATGCAGTGGGATAGAAATTATGTCCTTCTGTCCTTTGGTAGAACAGGTCCTTTTATTTCATGACATGCTGGAAAGGCCCACTGGGCCAAAATCATGCCAGTTCCAGACACTGTGTGTATATCATGTCTCCCATTGCCTGCCAGAAAAATGAGTTTACGAAATGTTGGAAAATGCTGAAATAAAGATTAATATGCAAACTACAACTGGGCCAGTCTGCAGTTACGTGGTAGCTTCCTTAAATGTGTAAAAGCTGGAGGAAGGTGGGGATTTTTTTGTTCTTGCTGTCCTTTTAATTCTGTGGGAATTGTATCTTATTTTTGATTTGTTTGTTTGTTTGCTTAAACTGCTCTGAAGACATTGTCAGTAATTTTCTTGGAATTAGAGTTTTTTCAGAGACTTTTCACAGTGTCATTGAGAGATGGAATTATCCTTGTTTTAAAGGAGGGAATTTGTTATAGGAAAAGTAGAAAATTCTCATATACTTAAGATGCTAATCTCATATTTTGTTTTTAACTATACCTGTGTCTCCAAAGTACATTCCAGGTGATTTCTAGCCATGTCCTAATAAAAAGCTGAAGTGTTTTGGGTGAAACTTAAAAACTCGTCTGTCACTTTGAGGCAGAAAAAGTGCGAAGTCTGTGGAACTTCAGTGTGATGGTTAAAATTAGACATAGTTGTAAGTAACTGAAAACATGTCTGCTTATCGGAGAGGTTAAGCAATTTCAGTGGAGTTTGCTAGCAGTCATGCCTGTAATGCATGTCAGAGGCTATTATTGCTATTTTGAATGAGTCATTTGGGTAATAGAAGTCATAACTTAATTTGTAATTGTATACGTAAGTACACAGAACATGGGAACCACCTATTAACTACTTCTGCATTATAATATCTTTTTACTGTCTCATCATTCCAAGATGTATTTTCAAGGAAGAGGAGCAATCTGAAAGAGGTGTGTGCTTATCTAGGTTAAACCACATGTATGCGGATGGATTGTTATCTTTTTGATGCCACACTGAAATATTTATGTGATATTCAAATAATGCATGTGGAACAGACAATCAAGTGTACATCAGCTTCCAGAAAAGTTGCTCAGTGTTTTCTCAGAAGGCACCATCCTTCAGCTTCCTGGCAAAAGAGGAACTACTGTCTGGAAATGAGCCAACGATCCATCTAATGAAATTCTGTAGCTCCAGTAATAATCAGCACCCAGTGGAAGATAAAAAAATACTGTAAATATCTGGTTTGCTGCTTTTAGGTTTTTGTTCCTTCCGAAACAAAAAGCTCCCAGCTGCCCTCACAAAAAGATGAAGAAGGAGAGAAGAAAGGAAAAAAAAAAAAAAAGCCTTGACTAATGTCTTGAAATGGACCATTTATGGAAGAAAAAGGTCAGCTGAAAGACCTGCTGCTGAGGTTAGCTTGTCCATGCAGAATTCTTGTGTGAGCGACAGACTACAAATATAATGAGAATGACTGTAGCTCTGTTCATGATATTCCTGACATCCTCCACAAAATCTTCTGTGGTACTGAATTTTATTCTAACCATTTTTCCTCCCCCGAAATGTGTTTTCATTGGCTTAGCATTGTGAGACGTCAAAATGCTGGGCTCTGAAAAATCTAAATTTGCCCTTGCCCTTGCCCTTGCAAATGGCACACTCCTCCACAGGAGTACAGTGAACCTTTGAATTTAAGCCTTTCTTTTAAAAGTCTGGTCCTATGGGTTGCATATAAAATGTGTTCAGCATAAAGACAGGGTCAAATAAGTTACTTAAATCAACTTCAAGCTCCAGAAGTGTTAAGTCTTTGTAGAAGTCTTTGGGCCACAGCAAAAGTGATGTGCTGGTTTGATTATTTCTTTTAGTTATTATTTCTACTTATTTTTTTAAATCTTAGTTTATTTTCCCCTACTTAGAAATGCTTCTAGAAGCCACAGGTTTGGGTTTTGGAGCTTGGGAAAGAACCCAGACAGCAAGGCTGGACAGGGGAGAGTCCCATGAATAGCCTTTTGCAGCCAGGAAGATGAGTCATGAAAGGTAAAGATAAACTTCTCCACTTGTTCCGTTGAACAAGGATGAAGAAGAAAACAAAACCAGAGCACCTCCTCTGTTTCTGCAGCTGCTGAGATTGGGATTTATGTAGGGCTCGAAGGCTGAAAGACATTGTCCTTGATGAAGTTGGTAGCGGCCTGGAGCAGCAGACTGCTAGGGGTATTAATACAAACATGGTTTGGTGCCTACTGTGCATGTGTCAAAGTTTGCCTGACTGGTACCAGGAAGGTCATACTGGTGGCATAACAGCCCAGCTCTTGGGGGTTCTCCCTGTCTTTGCACCTCGGGACCAATCCTCTCCTTCACCTCCCTTAGTGCAGCAGTAATGGCCCATCACTCCAGTCCCTAAGCTTACAGCTGATACAATTTGGTTTTGCTGAACCTTCTGAGGAGCTGGGATTCTAGTCAGGGCTGTTGTATCCATCATATCTGTTCCTGGCATGTGTTTTGACATATGCCTTCTCCTAAGAAGACGCATATTTATTTAGGAGCTCAACTGAAGCAGCTAGCCATGGTCCCTGGAATGCATCCTGACAGGGTGCTGCCATCTCAAAGGAGCATGAGAAATGAAATTGGTGGTATCTTACGGTCCAAACACTTACACATGAGCTATTTATTCATTTAAATTGTGGAGTGCTTGATTCCCAAGTTGTAGCACAACTATTTTTTTTTCCAGACTACTTAATTCCTAGGTCTTGAAACTAGGCATTATCAGGTAAAATTTTTCAGTATCATATCAGTCCACTCACGGTATTCTTGCTTATTTTTCTTTACTATGTTTTTTTAATAAACTGTGTATTCCCATGTACTCCTATAGCTTGCTTGAGCAGGAATATTTGTCCGCAAGCTATGCCAAAAGGAGTGGTTAAACCATTCTAGAAGTGATAGGAGCTAACTGAGTTGTGATGAGAGGAAAATAATTCTTCTAAATATACTTAATTAGAGCTTGTCACTTAAAAAAGATAAGCAGACTAAAATCTCTGATAATCCAGAACTCTGTATCTACAATCTGCTAGTTTGCTAGAGATGGAAAAATCTTAACATGTGCTCTGTATGTCCCAAAATCCAGGCCATCAAGGTCTGTCCCCTGGACGATTAAGACATAAGTGAAAGCTACCAACAAAAGTAATAATTTTAAAGTTCCTCTCCATCTTTCTTTCCCACCTGTTGCTTCCCCCATCGCTGCTAGGTACAGTTCTCATGCAGTTTTCTAAACTGTCTTTAACATTTTTGGCTTTCGAACATGTTTGAGTCATTTGTTAGCATCTCCATCTCTCTTTGCTCTGTGAGTTGGCTGTTACTGACTTCTGTCTGCACACTGTGTGGTCCAAATCATGTATTTCACCTGCTAGATACCAATGAGGAAACAATTTTGAGTTCTTAAGGAGCTCTGTTTATCTCTGTTTGGTGATCTTAAGTCGTATTTTGCATTGCATATACTGTTGGCCCTCAATGTAATGTTTGAGCATCTCTCTCCTGTTAGATACTTAAACATTATTTATGGAGTGTTTGTAAACTTAGAGGCAGAGTGTCTGGGAATGTTTGGTGCATTCCCATAGAGCTGAACTGTATTTTGACAGCTGGTCAATGCCACAAAGCCTCCAGTGGCTACTGCTCTCTAGCTGCAATTCCTCCACCAGTTAGATGACTTGTGATAGTTGTTGTGCAGACATGGATGTGATTGACAGTCTGGATTTTAAAATATAGGCTCTTCCATGTAACTGTTGTTTGTGGGATTGGTTTAGGCCAAAAAATTTTGCTTTCATCTCTAAATATGAGCCATAAATTCAGCTCTTTGTTCCAAATTGAGCTTAGAATTGGTATTAACAAATTCTATTTTTAACATGCACTTTGTGTCACCAGTCTTCATAATTAAAACACTATGGCAGGTATATATGTATCTTGTTTTATTAGAGCAAACTAAGGAACAGAGAAGTTAAAGGGTTTCTCAAGGTCATGGTGCATTCAAGGTCAAAATCAAAGGAAAACAGTACAGTTCAGCTTGGGACCTTGTCTACTTTTACGGTTACTAACCCCCCTCCCTGTAGTAGCAGAAGTCACTGATTACTGCTATGTAATCTAATCTCTCCCCATTCTTGTTTATTTTTGGACCTGAAAATGAGGTTTCAGTCGGTTTTTTTAGTGAGTCCAACGAATGTTGAAACCTGAAAGAATGCTACTCTTACTTGTTTCCTATTTGAGAGATGCCTGCTGAAACTAAGGCGAGCGAGGCATTTGTACCAGGATGAAAACCGGAGAACCTTAGCTGCAGTGTTCTTCAAGGCAAAGGATTTGGATGAGGTGTTGTGAAACTTCTATCAAAATAATTCCATCCTTTTCTGTAAGGAAATGGATAAAAGAATGAGTGTGGTTTAGGCCTGGTCTTGCCATTTGTCTGTTCCGAATTACGACTGTCTTCAGATGCCTTTTAGCCAGGTAGTTGAGTAGATAACATAAACCCTTGCTAAAATGTACTTTGCTAATGCTGGTTAGTACACCAGGAAGAAAATAGCATAAAATAAATTTATGCTTTAAGTTCTGTCTTTCTACTTCCCTGGGTATTTCCGTACTCCCATCATTCCTTATATTTAGCTGGTTTTACTTAGTATTATTTATTGTGAAGATACTGGTAGGGGAAGCTTGGGGTTTTGCAGGGTAGCAGTTTTGTAGGATAAATAGATGTTACTTAACACTGTGTAAGATATAAACTGAGAACTTGTCAATTAAGGTGTTATTAACATCTACATCGAGCCTGGCCTAAGCCTGACCTATAGTCTTCACATCCAAAACTAACACGCAGTTACATTCATCTGCCCTTCAGCTCTTCAACAGATTGTCCTTTTGGTTGGTTCCAACATCCAGCCACCCACCAAGCCCATATACAGCTCCTTACCATTGCTCTGGGCTTCAGAGGACGTTGTTCTTGATCTTTCTTAGGAAACATTTAAAGCCAGAGTAATTCCCAACAACATTATTACAAAGTGCTTTTCATGGACTTGCAGTTAAAATCTATGAAAGAAATTGAAGTGGACCTAGTATGTGCGTTTGGTATGATACCATATTAAACATAATATTACAGTAATTTGTGATATATTTTGCTGGCTGCTATAGTTTTAAATAAATCTGACAATATGGAACATACTGAGCTCTAAATAGCTTAAGTAGCTCTTAACTTGGTAGGAAGACTTTTTTTTTACTTTTGCCATAACCATAAAATCACTTTTGGTTTTCAGGCCATGTGGAACAAGCTTGTTGCAGTGCTCTTGAAAGGAACAGCTTATGAAAAAAACTTGTATTATTCTTGCTTATAATTTTATAAATATGTATCTCAAAGGTGAGTAGACAGTCTACAAACTGCTTGAGATGCCCCTTGGAAACTAAGTTTGCTGATTTTGTTTCAGATCTGAAAAAGGGCTTTGAAAGAGGACTTTGGAACTTTTAATAAGTATATGTAATGGCAGATTACCTGTCCCTGCAATGCTGAGCTATATACTTACTCAGCACTCTTGGTCCTTGGTTTATGAGTAAGTGAGGAAGTTTGGAGTTTCCGCAAGAATGACTCATATCAACGGGGAATCGTAATACTCTTCTCCCCTGTCTGATCATGGAAGCAAGTTAATTAACCTGTGTGCGTAATGCATCTTCCCAAAATTGCAGAAAGACTGTTGATTCCCCTTGCTGTAGGAGACAGGATGAAAAATTCTGATTTTAAGTTCAGCATTGCCTCAGAAGCAGGTAGAATTGCTGTTAGGAACCTGTAACTGGCCATCCTGACACCTTGCTTAAAGTATAGTATTGAGTTTTCCTGTTGATTGTTTTTGAAAGAAATAGTAAAACTCTTGACTTTTAAGACTTTCGAGTATAGTCCTTAGATATGATAACATCTTGCTACTACTAGACAAGCCTTTCTCTATCCAGTTGGTCAGCTTCATTTTCTAGTAGGTAGATGGTGATAGGAAACAGGAATGGAGGCATGGAGGTCAGCAGTAAATGGATCGCAAGCCTGAACCTTGTTCTTTTGACTTGCATGCCAAGATCATAAATGTAATACTGTGTTCCACTGAGCTCTGAGTCTGCATAAGTATCTGGAATAACCATTTCTTTGTGTAGCTGTTGTAACTTCACTAGATGATGCTGGAAGGATTTTAACTGTATCTTTTAAATTTGCTTAGAGAATCTCACCATTTTCTGTTTGGAGAGCAGAAATTAATGTTTCCATTGTATAGCATGCTGAAGGTTTATTTTGAATTAAGCAAGAGCCCAGAAATATTTACTGACAAGAAAAAACAAACTGAACAGTGTTTTCTCTTCTGTAGGCAGAGTTTATTGCACTTGCTTGTCCCAAATTTCAACAGTGTTGGAAGTTATAAACAGTGACTGTGGAAACAACTCTACCCTAGTGCTGATCGAGTCTCCTAAACTTCTTTTGTATTCTGCAATGGTACAGATTAATGCTTAACATGTTTCTGCTTTCATTTTCTTGTTCAAAGACTCAAAGTAAAACTGTACACCTGCTCAGATCTACTGTCAAGGTGGCTGAAGAATTTATTTCTTAGGCAGTACCTGCACTATGCATTGTTGCTCCAGAACAGTACTAAATACTTGGGGTATTTGTTACTTGTTTTATCTGAGTCAGTCTTGTTTCAGAGGTAACAACTTTGGGAAATTTTAACAAAGTCTGGAATAACTAGGGTTTTAAACTCTTGTAACTCCTAATTCCTCAATTTATACGAGTCCACTAATGTTTATCTACACTGCACTGAGCCTTTAGTTAATGTTAAGCATTTTGAGAGAGGTCAATATAAAAATCCAGTTTGCTGTAATACAGTGCATTAATGTGGGCTGATAATATGATTAGCACCATTTTTTTTTTTAAAGGACCTATTTTCAATTTATCTTCATTTGCTTATGCTAGTTAGGTGTCTTGTATCTGTCTGTCTTCCACTGTAAATGAATGCTATCGCTAGAAAAAATATGTTAAGATTATTTGCAATGACAGGAAAGAATCTACATTCACCATTTTTTCCTATTTCTTCCTTGAGAAGCACTAGTTTTATTTTCTAAGTACCCTTTTGTCCTATAAAGAATGGTAGGGCATATGCAGGCTTTGTTGTTCTAGAGGTTTCCGAGTAGTTTTTCTGGGTAATGTCTGAATTCAGCAACACGGGGTTTACTCTCCATTTTCTTTTTTCACTGTTCCTCTGGAAAAGGAAATGAAAGCAGCCTGAACAGTCTATCATCTGCTTGAGATGTGTAAGTTGCTACTATATGCAATTTTTTTTTATACCCAACTATAATCCATAATCCTAATAAAACAGGGGAAATACTTCTGTAGAACTACTTGGCAAATACTGCATAACATACAGTATTTCCATCAATAATATTGGAAACATTTTCCTCAGTTTTGCTTACACAATTAGATATGGAAGTTCAATTTTGCCTTTTGTCCAGGGAGCTGTTACATGTATTTGTATGTTTGGTAGTCGAGATTTATCAAATTTTTAATATATTCAATGAATAGGTGTTGAATATCATGATTGCTTTATGCAAATATTTTTCTTATAACTTTTTAAAATTGAAAAAACCCTTTGGTCCTTTAGTAGAACAAAATGTTAGTGTGGGGAGGTAATTATGAAAATTATTCTTCTTCCTCAGCATATCTGATCTTTGTGTGTATGATATATATTTGCATATCTTACCAATAACTAGTGTTTCTCAGTACACATCTTAGATGAGCAGAGGGCACTGACAGCTGCAAGAGAATCATGTGAGGTTCTTTTCTCCCTTCACATTTCCTCAGATGAATTTTAAGTGCTCTTTTTTATAATTCTGACATTTTCTGTCAGAAACAGGTTTCATAGCTTTGTTTTTATAGATGGATTTAGTTTTAGAGCAGTTAAGAAAACCCTAATGCTCTAATTGGAAAACTGCATCTTGGACAAGGAGATACATTACAGAAGTATAAAAATTATATTTACAAAACTACTTTTTCACTAAGGCTTTTCACAAAACAAGCAAATAAATTTTTCAATATAGCTGTGTTTTAGGTATGAGTAAATTTTTTTTTTAAATAGTCCCACAGAGGCAGAATGGGGTTATCTATTAAAGGCTGGAAATGTAGCTGTCTACAGCTCTTTCCCACAGAGTTGAAATTCATTGGGCCAAAGTTGATTTAACTTTTGTTTACTCAGTATGGGGGACTCTCAAATTATCCATGATGTGGACTAACTTTTCATAAGAAGTGGGTTACGGGCATCTACTTACCTCTTTCTAGCTGTGTGAATTGCCTCTCAGTCCTGGTCACACAACATGTCTGTGGGTTCGGCGGTAATTGCTAACATGCAAGAAGCAGTATTAGAACAGGATTTGTGTACTTAAAGTGCTATAGTGGAAGCAAATATCCAGACCTGTGGGGAAAAGCCAGCATCCTGTGGCCTGCGGAGTGCTGAGTGCTGTAAACCATAAGGCAGAAAGGAGTCTTTTGGGCTAACGTGCTGGGGATGTGGCTGGTTGTAAATAACAGGAGAGCTCCTTGCCAGCACCCACTACTTGCTCGTTTGAGCCATGTTGTTGTGTGAGACAGAGGATATGGCCACTGCTGCATGAAAGCGAAAGGTATTTCAGGTATACACAATGCTAGGGTAATTAAGTAAGCTGTGATTAAGCAAGCTGCATAGTAAACAGAAAGAGCTACTTGGCATTCAAGGAGGGAAAGCATCAAGGCAGCGTGGATAGAGCTAACAGACAGAGGAAAGATTTGGAGGCAGGACTGGGCAGACCATTAAGGGTAGATCTACTCAAACAAATTACACCATGTGGAAAGAGAATTTCCCACTTGGCTGCCTGGGGACGTGCAGTCTTTCCATGCTGAGAGTTAAGAAAGGGATCTTCTCTAATTGCAAGTCGGAACATTTGCATTTGGAACTACTAGGAGCATTTTAGTTCCTGTGTGCTTCACTCCCGTACTTCCAGCCTGTTACCTGCCTGTCCCTTTTAAAAGTGTGATTGCACTGTAAAGACTGGGAAGAGCATTGTACAATGCAGTGTATGCTATTGCCTTAGGAGCATTGTGGTTTAGAGCTGCTTGGTTTTCCTCTTGAGTGTTTCTGTGCCAGTAGCAGCCATACACCATCCTTTTTAACTTAATGGTCTAACAGAAATGACATGTCCTAATGGTATGCTTCCTAACCATGACATGATACAGGAGGTACTGTTCAGTTTGTGGTTTTCTACCAAAAGATTGCTGTAAAAATTATCATAAAGAAGCACTTTTATGGCAAAAGAAACATGTACAGCAACAAGTCAGAAATAATTGGAAGGTGCAGGGAAAGTAACCAGGACTTTAACTCATTTATCCATTTAGTGATGGAGGACATTATAGGCCATAATGAGCCAGGAAAGCTTGTCTGTAGGAAAATCATTGAATACTCCATTGCTTCTGTGGGCTAACTGGGACATGAGAGTACAACTTTAATCAGAGAGTTTGTGTTCAGTTAACTTTTTGGGGTAATCTATAGGTACCCTTGCAAGTCAGTTGCATATGTTTTTTCTTCCTGAAAGTAAGGTTTCGACAAGTAATGAAGTTTGTATCTTGTTTATCAGTATGTTCATTAGTGCAATGACCCAATAAAGTAACAAAATAGATGCTGACTTGCAATGTTGTTAAGCAAAGTTCTTGGGTATATGTTTTATATTTCTGTGTATGTGTAATGTTTTAGATATGCAAACCAAACATCTCATTTTTAAATGATTCTCCAGTTTTTAGTAGGATGAACACTGGAGTGGAAGCTAGAAAAAGCCATGACAGTCAATATGTATCTAATAATTCGATCTGCACTCATTCTCCAGAAATTTGAGTCTTTCAAGTAGTAGGAATAGTGTTTCTGGAAGGTGGCCAGAGGGTGGTGTTCTTGACAGCACCCAGTCCACAGGACTTCTTACTCTCTCAGAACCCAAAATACTTGAGCATGTCCTGCCATGGTTATCTCTACAAACAAGATTCTGGCTCATCTAAAGCTCCAGGGATTTTTGTTTAGCTTTTTCTTTCTTGCTTACTGTGTTGTGTCCCAGACATGTCAATGCTTAAAGGTTTTCTTCCCCAATAAGGGTACTAAAATAATATGTTTTTATTAATTTAGTGGAAAGTCACTTAGTATGGCTATTAGCAGACATGTATCATAGCATCCGTGTCATCACAGAGCATGGAGTTCATATGTTTAAACCACAAAATTCAGGAAAAGGTAAAAAAAATAAAGGTTTGCTTTTAACTTCTTATCTGGAGGATTAAAAAGGAAGGAATTAAAAATGGTATTAAATAGTACATCTCACCCTGAATTTACATTACAACTTGTACTGTAAACTCTGTGCTACATTTAAATAACCCAAATCTCTCTTAAGATCCCTTTATGCTTTAAATCAACTTGCTGTTAATGAGCTGTGTCTGTTTCTTCTATGTTTTTGGGAATGCTAGGTCTATTGTAGAGCTTTAAATGCCCATTTCTTATAGAAAGTGATTCAGAGGGGAGGAGACAGTTAAAAGTCATTTGAGCTTCCGTTTTCTTACCTGGTTTTGGAAATGTAAGCCTGAACATTGAAATTACAGCAGGAGCAAATGCTTTTTATTAAAAACAAATTTCAGTTAAGTTTGCTTCTTTCCAGTTTCTCCTTATTGATCCCTGTGGTCATTCGTTATTTAGCATCATCCTATACATCCCTCAGTGTCACTCAGTTGTGCTTATTTCATCTCTTCATTGCAAAAGTGTGAGATGCTTTCACAGGTAGTGATGCATCTATCCATGTATGACTTCACTGTTTATTTTCACTTATTAAACTATAGAAAAAGTCTCGATTAAGTTGACTTTTATTGGTTATTCACATTTCTTTTGTGTTCTTTGGCCTTCACATTCTAGGTAACACAAAAAAAAAGAACAAAACTGGATAAAAGGATGATTCCTACCTACCCTGAGCAGCCTTTGAGTTCCAGGAAGTAGCAAGGAGGAGGAGTATCATGCTCAACAAGGCAGATTTGGCCCATCTTGCTGTCTAATGTCTGCCTGAAGTGCCAAAGCACGTTTGTGGCCCTCAGGAAAGAAAAGGCTTCTCAAAAAAACAAAATAACTCCAGTAATGCCAGATGCAGTCAGGAGGGAGGACTGGATCTATTCCTACAACTCAATATACAATTAATGAGCAAAATTTTTGGTTCACAAATCTTGTGTCCTTCTACTTTAAAAGCCTCGATCAAAATCATGTGCCCATGAACTGAATTGTATTTCCTCTGACGAGGTTATCTGAGCAGCAGATTTCCAGCATGTATGAATGATGATACAGTTCTTTCAGCTAATGAATATTCTAGCTTTCCAGATACTTGGAAGATTAGGTCATACTGCTGGCGGTAGTATAAATTTTTGGCTTGGAGGCTTGTGCTTTGCGAGAGGCACTTAGACTGCATAATCTGCTGATGTTTTCAAAAGTGCAAAGTAAAATTGTTCTCTTAACTGGAATGTTTTAGAAGGCATTTTTTATGTATGTTGAATGCCCAGTTTCTCTTTTTCCATTTTTTGCTTCTTCATTGTTCACATAGAGACATAAACCCAGTACATTTGAAATAAGACAAATTTCTAATTTCCTTTTTTTCTTAAACTGTCTTTACAGTATTTGGCTATTTCAGCATTAAGGGGAAAGAGCTTTTCCTTTTCAGTGGAAATTTAAAAAAAAAAGTCTCTAGTGTTTTGAAGAGAAAGGCGATGTATATTGGGTTGAAAAAGTTTAGCTGAAGTGTTGTAATGTTGTTTTCTGTTTGGTTTGAAAATATGTTGTTGGCATTTTGTGTTACTCTCTCTGGGAAATATATCTCAATTTCCAGGTAACTTATAATTGCACAGAAAATAGGAAGCTTTGTGTGCATAATTATATATGAGAAAGAAAATCTCAAATGTTATACTGAATCCCAGATAAAAATACTCAGCAAGAGTGAATATGGTGCTGAAGGATGGGCTTGGTAACTCCTTTGTTAAAGGATGCTAATGGAGTATGTCAGAATGTGGATCCCTGCCCACTTGATTATGGTGATACCTAAACAGATACTGTACAAAATGCTGGATTTTCTTTAGCTATTTTCCTTTGGTTTGGTACTTCTGAAAGCTGTATGACTACTGGTTGTTACAAAAATGTCTATGAACCCTCTTGCAGAATGGCATGCTTCCTTTGGAGAACTCGTATTCACATGATAAACTTGATGTACGGTTTTGCAATTTAGTTGTGCTGACTAAATACTAGCAAATTCTTTGAACACTGTTGAGGAAGTGGGAGCCGAGAACTAGTCAGGGGCTCAGACTTGCAGAAGGCATCCGGTGCTCTGTTTAGTGACATAGAGCCAGAACTGGTATGTAGCTTGGCTCCAGGGTGTATTACTGTAGGGAAGAAGTGTATCTTCATCCTTTTCACCTAATAGGTTTTTTCCTCTCACACGGAGGGGATTGTGTTATTTAATTGCAGGGGGAAAAAAACCCTCTGCTTACTCCCCATGTCAAAAATAAAAAGCTTCCTAATTAGTCTTAAATCATGCGTGCATAGAGGAAAAAAAATGGTTTGCCTCCTATCTAATGTTTTGGACGTGCTTCCATTTTGTAATGTGATTTGATATTAATGAATTGTTCACTCACCTAGAGCTTCATGAGGAACTAGCTAGCCTGCCCTGTTGTCTTAATCCTTCCGTGTTGTTGCAGTTGCTACTTATCAAATGGTATCAGTTTGCACTTTCAGAAATAATGAACAAAGTCATTGGGGTTCAGGCAGTGTTTCTTCTCTTCAATGTTTTTAATGTCTGATGTTTGGGTTTGAAGTTAATGAAGAAGATTCATTTGCACTTTTGTCTCAAACTTGATTTTGGTAATGGTGAAAAACAGCACGCCTACAGTGCTTTCATCTACTGTTTAGTCCTGTGTGTTCAAAGAGGAAGGAGAACTTGGGAGGTTTTTTTTAAAAAAAAAATTATTTAAATGGCTGTTTCTTATGGACTGCTAAAGAAAAAGCAACTGACAGTACTTTCCCCCCCACAAGAAGTAGTTGTGGAATATTGCAAAAGTCAGCTTTGTTGCTCCAAATGTTCTTTTTCCCTTTCCAAAAAAAGACATTCAGTGTAAAATGCTTTTTTTATTTTGCAGCATATGCTGCGTAACAGCCTGTCTTGCTGTCTATTTCGGAATCCAAAAATTTCCTCAACTGATCTTTTGCTGTAAACCCCAGATCTATCTTACTCAACTCGCTTGAAACCACTTTAAGAACAGTCAACTGTTGTTACTGAGCTAATCCTATGTTATCATATGCTCAGATAAATTGGGCTACATGTCTTCCAAAAAAACCATAAAATCAGGTCTGCTTTAGCTCTTGCTTGCCTACTTCTGCATTCCCCTCAAGCTTCTCAGGAGTTTGCACTGCCGAGATTGAAAGAATTGGCCTGTTCAGAAAAAGGTTTCTGATGCTCATATTTTGAAAAGTTTCTCATAATAATGATAGGAAAAGCATCAGTAATTTTTTTGGCCTTGAGAGTGTTGGGAAAATATCAACAACTTATATGGCAGCCATAAATTCAGGCAGTTTTGGGGCTGCTGAGCATGCAAAAACAGCATGGAAACTCGGAATTATCTGTGCTTCTGGCCGAGTGGTATGAAACCAAGGAACATCTCTTGGTACGTGGCTTATCTAGATGGATTCTCTCCAGACTATTGCAGCACAAACAGCAACAGATTATGTCATTGTTTCTGTTTCTAGCCTTGTCCTAACCCAACAAAAGCAGAAGTATCTGAAAGAAAATAGGGGGGGCGAGGGGAGGAAATGGTAACTAAATTTTTTCAGAGCTACGTTTGTAGGACTTCATGAACCACTCTACATGTACTATTTTAAAAAAAAACAACAAAGCAAACCCCCAAACTTACATAATTTACACTAGAATTTAGTGTATAGAATTGTCATTTTGAAATTATGAACCAGAAAAAAAAAAAATCATTTGGCAATAAATTTAAATGCAAGTGAATTGAACTGTGGTGTTAAATTTCTTGTAATCTTTTCTCACTTTTCATAGTCCTATTGTGTAATTATTTACAAACATTTTATGAAGATACACTGTTTTAGAAATACTGCTGCAGAAATTGTAGGTGATTGGGCTGTTGGGCTGTTTTAAAGATGCTCTTTTCATGTTTGACTTCCTGAAGATAACTGCATTTTGTTAAATATTACCTAATGGATGTACTTTTGCTTTCATAAGTGTATAGTCCCGCAGTTCTAATTTTAAGGTTTATTTTTGTTTTGTTTGTAAAATCTTCTCCATAAGATAGTTTATCAAAGTAGTTGCTGAGGAGCTTCATGTTTCTAATTACCATCTTGGATTCCATAGACAGATGAGTCAAATTAATAACTGGAGGAAATTAAACCATTTATAGGAGATAGTTGCACCTTAATGGTTAAACCTGAATGACAAATTGCTAAACCTAAATACAAGCAAGCCTGATGCTGATGGAGGGGCAGTACCTTTGGAGAATTCTCCTTTTCCTGCAGGGACCTACATGCAATCTGTGAGTTTAGCCCTGTTTTTTGGAGAACAGTTTTCAAACCCTCTGTGGATTTTAAGCTTTCAAAGCAGCACCTGAAGATAACGTTTTTTGCCATCTCTGGCAGCGGTGGACATTCAGGGTCATGATGTATAGTGATTCGGTGCTGGTTATGTTTTTCAGGCTTTAGCTGGATAGAAGTAGTGCAATAGTCAGTAGCACCTAGGGAAGTCCAGCTAATAAAGAATGCTGCATTGATAAGGTTGATAACGGCAAATAAAATATGCCTCTTTTAAACTGACTTCATTTTTAGACTGACTTCTTCCCACAGAGCATCGAATAGAGGCCAGGGCTTGCAACAGAATCTGCTAAAAGTCTCTGTAGACTAATGGTAGGTGTGCAATGTAGGCAGTGGTTAGCATCATCATTACTTTGGTTCAGTGAAATGTCCTACAGTATAGGTATTGTTTCTTCTCTCTTGCAGGTGGGATTATTTTGGTCATCAGCTGAAAGAATACCTTTGAAGGGAGTTCTTCAAGAACCATAGCAAACCTGTCTGCTTTGTGTGAGTTTTTCTGCAATGTAAGCATAAAGCAGCATACATGGGAACAATAAAAACACAATGTGCGCATTAACGGTGTGCATAGGTGAAGGATACTAATCACACCTCCAGCATCTCTACTTGCAGGCTTTCTTGTATTATCACCATCAAAATAGCATCATCACCTTTGTAGGCTGTACACAAAGAGGAAGGAGGTCCTTGTTCATGTTTTTGAAAGTGATGTGGGGGCAATAAGTTGGGCAATAGTTTGTTGCTATGTTTCTTGAATGCCTTTTCCATTGCCAGAATGGAGGACAGGAAACCCTAGTGTACAAAAAAATACCTGCAAGTTGGAAATAATCTATATCTTTGCATCTTAAAAAAGAAAAAATTTACTGCCTCATCTTTTCAGAGAACACCACCAATTGGTCAGCTATGCATGGTGCTGGCTACCAGTGTTGGTGTTCCCCAAAGCATTTGTATGGCAGTCATTTATGTCTGTTTGCAAAATGTTTTGCAGACTACTATAAGGAAATCAGAGGCTCAAATCAGCAGGGCAGTTTTCTCATTTGTATTTGTCTTGGATATATAGTCCCATATCAGTGATGGAACAGTTTGTGCTCTCTTTGGGCCCATTAGTTTTTTCATCTCTTCAATGCTCTGTTGTTGGCCAGTGACAGTGTTTCCTCCAGATGATCCTGCTTTGAGGTTACTTCCCATTTTGTGTAAAAGTCACAACCGTGCCTTTGTTTCTGGATCATGTTAGCAGTGGCTTGCCCTCCCTGTTTATAATGAGGCAGAATTACAGCAACAAAGGAACCCTGACAAGTAACGCCTTCAGTTACAGCATTAGTCCCTGATAGCTGCTGTGCGCTGTTGGAAGGAGAGAAACTACAGAATTTACCCTTTGTCCCTTGTGTCTCTGTGGAGAAGATTTTTAATCTAACGTGAATTTTGTGCTAGCAAATCTTGTGAAAATTCTCCTTGGAATATTTAAGATTTTAATTTATTTTGAAGATTTCTTTAAAACTGCATGTTACAAACACATCCATGTGAAAACTGTGCATTTTTTCGTTCAGCAGATGTTGACATAGATGATGTGAAGATGTTTCAGTTCCCCCCCCCATGCATATTATAGTCAATAGTAACGCAGTTCATTTTCTTTCCATATTAAATAGTCAAAAGCTCTCAATTTTAAAGCTTCATGGAAATTACTGTGGATTTTGGAGAATCTATCCCACGTAGAACATGGTTTTAGCTTGCAACAGGGCAGATCAGGGATCCTTGACAAAACGCATGTTGTGCTGAACAGCATCCGATGATGTACTCTGAATCAGTGTGGACATCACCATGTACTTCATATAGAATAATGTTACTAGAAGATTTTTTTCCCCTAGCTTTTTTTCAGATTGCACATGACTGAGATATTGAACCTGTAATTTAGACTTGCAGTATTTTTGGAGTTCACATCACAGTTTTTCCACCATTTGGTTCCGATAAAATCACACCCTTGAGGGAAAACAGTTTGGCTTTAATACTTCATAGCAGCAATACAGATTGTATGAGTAGATTGTAAAATCTCCCTCAATTTGTAGCTGGTGTTTTATAGCAGTTTCAGTTCTTGACAGATAGAGCTCTTAAAACTAGAGTCAGCGCCTCTTCTGTCACTTCTGAAATAGGCATGAAGACTAGAGAGGGACTCTTGTCTAAAATGCAACAAGCAAAACGTATGTATTGCTTTTGATGTGTTTGTTTTTCAAATGTGACAAAACTCTGGATGAGTGTATTCAGCAGGGATTTTGAGAAACTTTGTTGAATTAAAATTAATCTCTTTCACTGGGTTTCACTGCCAAAACCAGTTTTAGTGAGGTATGTTTTTGTTTACAGCAGTCAGTACGGCTGATACTTGTCAACTATCTCACTGCAATATCTTAGCATAGACAAGGACTGGAAAATGTATCTGAGGAGCAAATCCAAACCCTCCTTTCTCACTTACCCTCCCTGCATCACAGTATAGTCTATCATGTATAGTGATATTTTGCATGAAGCCACATAAAATCTCTAGTTTTGTGAAAAAAACCATAATGTATAAGGGTAGAGAAATTTGGCAGGAACAGGTAGTTTGTTATGTGAAAGTAAGCTGTGGAGTTTTTTGTTTGGGTTTGCTTTTTGTTTTTTTATTAAGTTGTTGTTAAGTGGAAAAGCAGAAAGATATCTTCTAGTTTTCACAGTGACCTTGCCCTGAGAGTGTTTGAACATCATCAGAAATTCTGGGATATTGGTGTGTTCTCCTAACGGCTGAATTGCTTGTGTGTAGCATTTCTGAGTGAGCATTTGAGATTGCACTGAATCCAAGTACAATGAAACTAAAACAAATAGCCATATTCAAACTAAGAAGGAGAGCTGAAAAGGTGGCCTTCAAATGATTTGGCCATCAGAAATGAGGAAGATTGTGTGGTTATTCAAAATACATATGCATTGTGCCTGTTTCTATTGTATCTGTTAATTCAGAGTTAAAGAAGTAAATGTCAGCACTTTGTATTCTGTTTCAGGACTAACGTTGGCTTGAGTCAGATGGTCTGAGTGAAATCACTGCAATTGTTAGTTTAGCTTTGTCAGTGCTTTCCAATTTTTTGTTAGTGTAGTCCCAGACTTACTGGAAATTGTGACTTCTAGCTGGGCTGTTCCTTCCAGCCAGAATTACCCTGCAATCCTGTGATTCTGTCAAATAACCTTTCCAGTGGGAGCTACATGCTGACCTACCCAGCTTGTTTCTACCTATGGCCTAACTGGGTCTTAAAGCTGTTTCCCCAGAGGTGAATGATGATGAAATTCTTTTACATCCCTATTGAGTAGTAACTATATGTGGTCTGGTGTTGGCAAGTCATGTAGCTAGTCGCTTGAGGGTAGTTCTGAACACAGTGAGCAGAAGGTCTCTTGAGCAGCTAAAATATGTTCCTCATTAAAACTCTTGATGAGCGTTGTGTTTATGTTGCGTTTGTGAAAGTGAGGTATCAGATGATCTTTATTAATTTTTACAAAAGCTGTCTATTTTTCTTTCTTTGTGAAGTCATCTCGATCTCCAGTCTCATCAAATGGTGCTCCAAACTGCAGTAACCAGTGGATTAGTGGGGCAGGGTTGCTATTTTATTGTGAGTCTGGATGACTGTCTGCCTGAATGTGAATTTATAGTTGTGGCTTTCAGTTCTTCAGTGGGATAAGCAATGATGCCAGGTAATCCTAAACCTGCTTTCTGACTTTGTCGTTACAGAAAAGAAGGTAGGGAAACAGTCAGTTAATAAAACTAGCTCAAGAAATGTTAGAGTCATAAAATTTTTCCATTTATTTAGAAAGGTCTCTGCATAGGGAGATTGCGTGATGTGCAAATAATGGTGTCAGGAGCTAGGTGCTGTCTTGCTGCAAAAACTCTGATTCTGCAGTCTTTTATCTAAATGACTGTTCTGGGCCTTAAGAGATATAAGAGGAATGTTAATTGCTTTTCAGGTTTATGTCTTTATATTAAAAAAATGCAAGCATATGCAGGATTGCTTGAAAAGTTCTTCCTAGTGCTGCTTGACCAAGCTGGTTAACAATCTGCAGTCAAAAGGCCAGGTCAGCCCAGCTTCCATTCTTTATTTTTTTTCATCATCTCTTCCTGTTACCTTGTTAACTCTTTTCTCCTAATCCCTCCTTCCCTGCATCCTTCATTCTCTGAGCACGCTAGCATTCCCTTGCTATCAACAGACAGTTTTCTCTTACCTTTGCAATAAGTTATTTTTGCTTCACAAAACAATACTGACATACAACCTACAGGGCTAACTGCATTGCTGAAGGTGCAGTGAATTGTAAACTGAAATCTGCTCTAAGTTCAGGAGCTCTTAGTGGGGAAGACGGTAGTGAAACACCAGTTTGCTGACTTAGAAATTACAGGTGTTTTGGATTCTTATAATTCCTAACAGTTTAAACCAGGTGACACAGTAGTGCTGGAGTTTTTTCTACCTCTCCCCCTTCCCTTTGCCTGGTATGTGCAGGTATGGTGGCTCACAGTTAGAATCGTTAGCTCTGAGATGCTTCCTAGGGTTAGTACACTGCCACCTGAAAGCAAGGCTTGAATGGAAGTTGTGTGATATTATACTTGTTTCAGTTTGGTGGTAGTATTTGGAATGCACATTGTTTTCCACATTAAGTAGGAAAAATAAAATGCACACTTATCGAGTGAAATCTCTAGGTTTCAGAAATTTCTGTAACTGTGCAATTATCTAAGTGAGAAAGTAAGAGTGAACTCGTGTCTGGACCAATTACTCAGGTTGTTAATGTTGATCAAGTGTTCATGCAGTGCTATGACTTGATCATGCTTAAGGATATGTTACTCTTACTGTACATGTGGTAGTGGTTTTTTCTGCAGTGTCCAGAAATTATATGTAGGTTCCGTAGTTTCTCAAATGATCTTTAAAAATAAAATTAGCTGAAGGTGTTCCTTTTATCATGTGATTGCCTATTGAGGTGCCCAGAATTCTGTCTGGGAATTTTTGAGGCTGTGTAGAAATTAAAAAAGAAAATAATGTGTACCTAAAGAGCAACAAAATAACATGAGCTTTAGATGATTGATAGTACTTCTAGTTCTCCCTCCTTGCATTGTGAGAAATACTGGGAAAGGAACATTTGGAACAGACAACACTCTTCTTCCTCCCTTTTTTCCCCCAACTCACACTTCGTTCCAGCTGTGAGGAAAAAAATGTTGCCCCCCCCCCCCCAAACAATCTGTTAGTTTGTGAACTGCTTATTTGATAAGAATGCTTACATACTTGTGTGTTGATGAATACGGTCTCTGTGTTTAAAAACTGAGCAAGGTCTAAGTCAAAGGCATAACTGCTACTTACTCTTAACAGGATATGGTTAAAAGGGTGTCTTAAATTCAGTCTTTGTACGTGTTATGTTTTTTGTTTCAGTACATACCAATTTCACTTCAGGCTTACGGTCTCTAAGCCACATTCAAGACTCGCAGACTTTAGAGGATGAGTTCTATCAGCTACAATGGCTGCTGAGAAATGTTTATCACTTCCTTGCAAGTCTCAGACCAGGTCTTTTATTCTACAGTTTTTATTTACTTCTTTCCTCTTAGGTTGTGTATCATTGTGAGCAATGGCGCCCTTCTTACGGATATCTTTCAATTCATTTGAGCTGGGACCTGTGCAGAATCAAGGGGAACACCTACAGCCTTTCTGTGCTATCAAGATGAAGGAAGCATTGACTACAGGTGAGGTTACAAATGATGATGCTTTTCTGAGTATGACTAAGTTTTTGAGAAATATTGCAATCCTTCTTAGTCTGTGAATAGTAGTGAGTCCTGCTGTTCCTGTCATGCCAAGCACTTCAATGTGAGCTTTTCTTTCAGAATGGGAGAAGTAACAGTGACTGTTGTCTCTACCCCACCTTAAAATAAGACTTATTTATTAGTGCTTTCTTGTCCTGCGGCCAGAGTGCTCAGCACTTGGTAAGGTGAAGTCTAAGGTTTCTAGTTTCTTATTTCACCACCAACGCACAACACGTGGTGAAATATGGGTATGGGTTAGGGTGAGTTGTGAATTTTGCATGACAAAGGTTTGCAAACGTTAAATAAAGCATTATTCTCTTCAGCTCTTGCAGAAGCTCTGCAGGGGAGAGAGTGGTTTAGTGGAGTGCCATGAAGAGGGATCTGAACTGCAGCAGGTTTGAGAGAACCATCCTTAAGCACAGAGTAGTAAATTATCTTTATTGACTTGGAGGATAGGTAATAATGAGAAGTGTAGTCTGTTGTTGTTGTCGTAACTGAGGCATTTTGGCAGAATTATTTGCTTGGAATGACTTGCACCCAAGGTCTTGTTAGCACCTCCCTGTTCATCAGGACCTCAGCCTTCAAAGATTACTTCTTTACAGAAACTGGTCCAAAGGTTTATAATAATTCGTGACATTTAGCTAGAATACACCACTGTAGCCAAACAGAATGAGAGGGAATTGCTGTACTGGGTTAGACCGCAGCCATCTAATCCTGCATTGTGGCTGTAGGGCTTCACAAAACATCAAAGAATGCAGGAAAGGGTGAATTTTCTTCTTCCTCATAACATGATTGGGCTTTCCCCTCATCACTGAGGTAAAGGCTGCGTTTAGACTTTAAACACAAGGCGCAGTGCCCCTTCCAGAAAATGTTGTCATCAAGCAAATATGTTAAGCTCCAAAGAAGCAGTTTCCTAGTCTGTTGGGAGAACCTCTGAAGAAATGATGTTTAAAGTGTTGCAGTTGCCAGAGTATATGGAGAGGTGGAAGTGGTCTAAATAAATCCACTTTTTCTTTTTCTTTTTTTTTTTTTTTTGTTTTGGCTGTCTGCTTTAGAAAAGTAGAATTGTCCCAACGTTGCTCCTCTTTGTTTGCATATGACTTTGAAGTACTAAAAAATGGGGGAGGAGAGTGCAGTGAACCTTGGAACAGTGACTGATTGGAGAAATCAGGAAAAGAAACTCATGCTTCCATTATCAGTTTGGCAAGATCTGGAATAACTTTTGTTGGATGCTGAAACAGGCTTGAAGAAAAGCTTACTGTATAGGAAGAAAATAATTTGCCTAATGATTAGGCATTAAGCCAATTTGCAAACATGTAAAATGTTTTGAAGCCAGTAGTGTTAGCAGGGAAACAAAGGAAGCCTGAATACAGGAGGGGTAAGAATAGTGTTCTTAAAAGCTGTTCTTCGCTGACACTTAACTGTTCATTTGTAGGCAGGCAGTGTGATCCATGACAAATCTCGATTAGTATGATTTTAATTACAAAAGCAGCATGGCCAGACTGGAAGCTGTTGCCAGTTATTCAGATGACTTCTTTCAGTTTTACGTAGAGTAAAAATGTATGTAGAAACTGATCAAAGCAGATATTAATTGGGACATAGGAACAGGGACAGTCCTGTGAACAGGCTGAAGTAGTTCTCTCCCCCTCTAAGAATCCTACAAAGAGTATTACCAGCTCCTCTGTAAACTGTTGCTGTTTCTACAAACCCTGAATTATTGTCAAAGGTTCTGCAAATAGGTGCAGGTTCTCATGTTCCCAAAGATGCCTCTGCCTTTTTGATGAAGGGGTCTGGCTTTAGCAATCCAAAAAATAGGCTAGTGTAAAGGCCTTGCTGTGTAGACAGCCTGCTTTTAATTCACCCTCACCTTTATTGTCTGTCCTAATAATCTCCAAATTGTGTTTTGTTTGAGCTGTCCCTATATATTTGCACCATAATATTTCCAAAATCTTCCATAGTTAAGAATACCAAGTACAGGGTTCTGGAAGTAGGCTTGCACTGCTAAGCATTTCAGTTTTTCTTCTTGCAGAGTTCCCTAAATTCAAGATAAAAGCTTTTGACTGAGTAGGAGAGGAATGCTCAAGTTTGTGTTGAAATGGAGGAGGTCCTCAGGTGGCTATTTCTGGGCATTTCAGAATGCCCTTTGGCAAGCAGGCTTAGGTCTGCTTGTCGAAGTTGTAATTTGTAATGCAGTTGTTGGCAGGCGTTCCCTAGTAAGTACAAGGACACTATTTGCTACTCTTGTTGGATAGCTCAGCACAACTGAGTGGAGTGCATCGAGCAAGTTATTAATGAATGAACACAAACTTTGCCTTGAGTTTCCAGGAAGATTTTTAAATAATAAGTATCTAACTCTTTCTTTGTCGAAGTGAATGTAAATTCTATTGCCAGTTTTAGGAGGCAGACCACACTGCGGCTTCTTGGGGAAGGGTCCCGCTATTTAATCTGCTGTGCCGCTGCCTTGATACTGTAAGAACAGATTACACACTTAGGGGGAAAAATGGATCATTCAGAGCTGGAGAAGCACTTAGAAAGCACTTTTATTGCAGCAAATGATCTTGATAAATGGCTGAAATTGTGCAGAAGGTACAAAATTATATTCAGTTACCTGAGCACAAATAGGGAATAATTGGTTCAGCAGCAAATCACAGAGAAAAACCGGCGAGGTGGCATCGTGAGCCAGAGTCACAGTGAAGAGCTGGATGTGGTTGCTTAGGAGGCAGTATCATTTTGCATGTGTTGATGGGACTACTAAGAGACCCAAATCTAGAAATATGCTAAAGCTTGTTATAGATCGTGCAGTCACAAGCTGCTTTCTGTGCCTGAGGTAAGGACAGGAAGAAATTTGCTTAACTGGTAGCAAGAGAGACTGAAGCTGTGTATTAGGAAAAAAAAAAATCCATCTACTAAGAATAGTGAAGCACTGTAAAACTCCTAAGGAAGGAGTCTGCAGAGATGCTTATATGGGAGGCTAGGTAAATGTTACTAAAATTAAGATGTTTTTTGAGGTCCTTTCAGCCTTACCTTATTCTTTTAACTACACAAAGTCTGCATGCGCTAGAGAGGACAGGTCAGGCCTTGTGATATTGTTTAAAAAGTAACAGTCGAGGCACAGAGAGAGTACAATGCCGAGGAGAGTGACTTATAAATAGAAGTGAAATGTTAAGATAACTTGGAAGTAGTTTAATGAAATGTGGAGCCTTTCACCTCTCAGCTACCAGTTTCAATTTATACCGGGTCAGTGTAAGACATATCTTAATTTATCTTATAGTAGTAAGTATTTGCTATGGTCAGACAACACGTCATGGAGATTTATACCAGAAAGGAGCCATGCAAATATTCCCTGTCATGTTGTGACTGACTAAACCAGCTTCTGAATTCCAGAATGGGATTCGTCCCTCCTGGTCTCTTTTGGCTGCATGTTAACACCTTCACTGCCTTTGCATGCCCTGTTTGTCAGGGTGAGCTTTGCTTTCAAAGTCATGAATGTTTGAACTGAATATTTAAACTTTGTCCCAACCACAGTACAAGAAGCAGTAAGTCTGCTTTTGGTTTCAGCACAAGGATTCTCTCTTTATTTTATTTTATTGAGTTTAAGTACCAGATTATTTGATTTTACAGTTTCTGTCCTTTTTTTGTGACTTTCAGAGAGAGGAAAAACTCTAGTTCAGAAGAAACCTACCATGTATCCAGAATGGAAATCAACTTTTGATGCCCACATTTACGAAGGACGGGTGATTCAGATTGTTCTCATGAAAGCAGCAGAAGAGCCATTATCTGAAGTGACTGTAGGTGTGTCTGTCCTGGCGGAGCGGTGCAAGAAAGGCAACGGCAAAGCAGAATTCTGGGTAAGGAAGAAGATTAATTGCTTAACCTTGCTGACCTGGTTATGTTTCTTTCAAGCTGAATGGATGCCTTATGCCTTTTAAACTGAGTGTTCGGTCCCTTTAACATCTCTGCCAGGGCTTGTAAGACAATTATTTAGCAGCATTTTTGAAGCAGATAATGTGCAATCAAAGTTCAAGAAATTACAATAAAATTGATGGCATTAGTGTTTGAAATAATGGCATATATCACGTTGAGTGCCTGTGTTATAAAACCTAGCAGTTTTTATAGCAAATAGCAGATGTTTAAATTGGATTTGATCATTCTGATTCATCCGGAGAAAAAGAAAGGTGAAGCTTTTCCAAGGCATTCCACTTAGAATTTCTAATTTTATTTCTTTATTTTTATAATAAATTTTGGTTGGCTTGATGCTGCTATAATGGGGATCCTTTAATCCCCATTTTTGTTATCCTGGTATCTTTTCTTGCCCCTGTGTCCCAAACAGTTTTTTGTATGTGAAGTCAAGGGCATGGCATCTTGCCAAGTGTCATTTGCTCCTGTATCATACTGAGTACAGTTCTGAGTATTGATCTCAGAAATGTAACAGGGGAGGTAAAGTTAGGGTTTAATACAGTTTTAAATTTAGAAATGTACATTTAGTCTAAATGCCAGTAGTTGTTATTAGTTGTTGAACAACAACTTCTAAACAATTGTATGGGAGTGAATTTCAGTTAGCACTATAAACCTCAAATAAACAGAAAATTAAAAATATAAAATATTTTTTATTTTATGTCTAGAGAGAGGGGGAAGTGACAGAGGCAGGGAGGATCAAAACCCTGAGCCCAGTTTTCTGAAATGCTGAACATGTTTCATTCATTTAGTTGATGTGTTGCAAAGAATTTTTAACAAGTTAAGGGTTTAATGATGTCATCCTTGTAAAATCCTATTCTCTAGCTTCTTTTTCAACTTTCAGACCCAACTGAAGTTGCCGAGATCCTCGTCCAATCAAAAGGGTTGTGAGATTGTAATGAGGCGTTATTGTATAAAGTCTTGAAGCAACTCTAATTTAGTGTCCTGAATATTCAACATTTCTCCAAATGCAGAAACAAGATTCAGAGAGGAATGTCAGGATATCCTGTAATACGGGTGAGAGCTGCCTAGCTAGGTGGATAGGTGCTATAAATAGTCTTGCCCATTATCCAGTTGCCTGTAAAGATGTACTCCAGACAGCTTGCCCAGAAACTACGTATATTTGCTAATAGAGGAACTGCCCATCTCTGTATTTGGAGTACAGATAGTGCTAAGGAAATACATGTTAAATGTGAGCAGATCTCCTTAAAATCTCACACATGGTCTTGTATTCAAAGCCTTCTGGACTGGAGTGTTGCTGAACGTGGCCAGAAGATAAACCCCACAGGAGAAGACCTTTTAATTGGGTGGGCTAAAGCAGGATAAACTGGTCGTCACAGATAATTCCTGGTTACATCCAATTTGATGAGCATCTCTTTTCTCACACAATTGGCAATGCTTGTCCTTCCTTGGTAGGGAATGGATACGTGAACTTTCTTCTTGGATAGATGAATGCTTTTCCTGAATGCTGGATATGAATAGGAGGGAGTATCCAGTTGTTGCTTAGCTTAGTATGGGAATAGTTTAAAAAAAAAAACAACCTCCTATTCTTTCTCAAGTCCATTTTTGCTGTAAATGGCAGGATTTTGCTCTGAGTATGTGCAAATCTATCTCACCAATCAGATCTCTGAAAAAGCCTTTCTTAAAGGAGTGATTGATGGGGTGATGTTGAAAAGGCTTACAGATTTTGCTAGGTTGCTAGGATCTGACTGGTTTGTATTAATCTGTTACATTCTGAAATCACACTTTTTTTTTTCCCAAACCTAAAGTTGAATTCTGAAACAAGCAATTATCCAGAAGAGTAGTTAAAACTAACAGCGATCAGTTTTAGCCAATTCAGTGGTCTGAAATCCTCTGCTTATTATCCGTAGAACAGGTACCACGTAGACATCACCAGTGTTAAACTTCCTCTACACGACTTCAGTCATGACTTGGACAGACCATCATGCCCAGCAAAGAGATGTTAGTTTGCTTACCATAGCCTATAAGGTTATTTTTGTGTATGGAGAGACAACCCATCAGTAGTAGCTATAACGGAGGTCTTTGCCTTCTCTAAGCTTTGTTGGGCAAATGTTTTTGAATGTCAGACATTGCCTTAAAGATGAAAACTAGTCATTATCCCCGTAGGGTAATGGGATTTGTTGGGGATATGTTCATGGATTTATCTAGTGTAATTGTGGTTTTCTTTCCTTTTTTTTTTTTTTTTTTTTTCCCTCCCAAGTTATGTTTACTGTTAGCCCAGAGATACTTTGCTCTGTGCTGAAGTGAAAACTGAATTAGACTCTTTCATGCTTAATAGCTTCTTACCTTTTATGAAAGCAGCAGTTTAAGAATTAGTGGCTACTTTCTGAGCACAGGAAGTGACCTCAGCTATTGGCTTAAAAGGCATTTATTTTTGGTCTGTAGAGTTTCCCACAGAAGCCATGTGTAATGGTTTGAGGGGGAGAGATTTGAGGGGGAAAGTAAAATAAATTTTGATACCACTGCATTTCTAATTACAGGCAACAGCGTTTGATATCTCTATGGTTTGCACTCCCAATAAACATATAAAGCATTGTATAGATTTTTTCTTTTAAAGCTGAGTTCTTGTGCAAATAGAGTTTACTAATAGTAAAAACAGAAGCCAACAAACTTCTTTGCAGAAACGGGAAACGAACGTGCAAAAACAATGTGAACTTTGCGCTGAACTTTTGAGTAGACATCAAAGAAATGCAGCACACTAGTGAAAGCAATAGAATAAAAGCTCCTGGTTCAGCTGCGGCAGTGAGATATGGGAGAGGGCTGTAATCCAACAGTTATGGAATATTATACTTTGATTCCCTAGAAAGAACTGTTTAAATTCCATAAAGTTTCAGTCAGCTACATACTTCACTGTTGGTATCTTTCTTTCCATAGCTTGACCTGCAACCTCAGGGGAAGGTGCTGATGGCTGTGCAGTATTTTCTGGAAGATGCAGGTAATATCAACTGTTTATTTTTGGTCAGTTATATAAAAATAAAACATTTTTCACATTCCTTTTCTAGAACACAGGATGTAGCTTCACACACACGCAAAAAAATTACCTGGTGTACTGAGCAGAATTTTCTGATTTTATTAGTTTGTTTTGTAGGGGTTTTTTTTGTTATGTGGAGTCATGGCTGCATTTGTCATTTCTAAATGCCTTTGTGCCCTGTATTGCTGTCACATTTAGCCACTTTTGGGTCTTTAATATGTCTGTCCTCATGTTTTGATGTGATAGAAAAGATATTAGCGGTTTCTTTTTAGGTGCAAAGAAGTTAAACCTATTCTTCTAGTTTATGTGGGAAACTTTTTTTGTAGACTGGGGAACTGGGTCTGAGTTTCAGGAGATTCAGATGTCATAGTCACTAATCACAGAAACTGATTGTAGCAATGAGTGCACAGTTAAGTGTTAAAATGCAAATCTAGTCAATGTTCTGCCATATCAGTTTAAAAAGTGAACAACCTGTATATGTCAGAAATCTACACACGCTATTTGGGGAAGAAACTGGGAGGTAAGAGAAGATAGTTAATTACAAGAGGGGAACCTTTAAGTACAGTAATAAAACCAAATATTTTGGCAGGGTTTTGTTTTATCTATGGAATTCTTTCCTAAAGGAAATGATGTAAACCTTACGACTTGCTTAGCTAGTGGTTAAAACTTTCCCATACTAGAAGTCACAAAGCCATTATTTCTTGGGAATGGAACTGGTCTGCCATATTAGCCTATCAGTCTTACACGGTTAATAGTATGTGTTTGTAAATAGTAAGTGGAAAGAGTAGGCAGTAAGTTTTAAAGCATTGGTGGTCGGGTTTTTTTTCTCCCAGATCTATCCAGGGAACATAGTTCTGCTCTCATAGAACAAGTTAATTGTGATAGTACCATAGATTTTTGTACCGTATGTGCAATCTGCGTAGCAGTTACTAGAAAAGCTACTAAAGATAGAGTGTGATATGCAGTACCTGACATTTTGGAGTTGACATTTTATCTTTGCAATGGCAAAAAAAACAGCCTGTACGCTTGTTATTTTGGTCTCCTTTTTGAAAATTTACCTCTGTAAAGCAAAATTTTGAAAAATTGTGTGACTCTGAAGAGCCCGTAAGGAAGAGCATTTCGCTGAACATCAAAAGCTCGCTGTGCACCAGTAATATTATGGTTTGCATTCAAACTGGTGTAAGCCATTATATTCAAAAACCTTCATCTTGGTGTTTGTCGTGGCTTTCCTCTGCAAGGCAGTTTCATGGGGCAGTGGTATTACGAGACTCTCATCTATTTAATGAAACCTACAGAAATCCACTTGTCCAGGAAACTTAAAAGTTTCTGAACCAAAACTGTACAAAACCAACTTCAGTATTCGGTTGTTTATTTGATAAGGCTGAAGCATATTTCTTCCTCTCCACACAGATATGAGGAACAGTAGAGATATGCCATAAGTTAAAACCTTCCATAATTTGCTATTAGCTGTTAGTAGGAAGGTAATATACTTGTGTGCTCTGAGTACTAAAATAATTGTCTTTAGTTATTGATCAAAATAATTTAAAAATAGATCCAGTGTTCTTGCAATTCTTTTCATTGCCTTTATTAGGGATTGGAGATGGTAGTGGATGAAGCCTAAACACCAAACAGATCATTAAGTCATGCAATCATCCTTTAATTGGCAAGTTTTGTGTGTTAATGCTCTCATTAGACGTTCTACTTTGCAACAACTTCCTATTTACCTTCTGCTGTATAGAAAATTACTCACCGATACCTTTTTGGTAACCAAACCACCCAGGCAGTGGAAACTCCCTTTCAAGACATTTATACATCTACATTTTGTGAAGTCAAGTCTCTCAATCTGGTATTTGCAGTGTTCACATCAAACATCAATACATTTTAACATACCGATCCTCAAAATTATAGACCTCCCTCATTTCACTGTATATCGATAAACAGGGAAACACTGAATGATTATCGGCTCTTCATTGCACTGCTGTAAATGTTTTCTCTAGTTAAATTAGCAGTTAGCAATGTTAGAGCAGAGAAGTTTATTAGTGCATTACAAGGATGTTTGTATTAACTTCCATTCTTCAGATTGCTGAAACCCCCTTAGTTAATAGTTGAAAGCTCAGAGATAGTTCACATTCCTTCCTATGCACATACCATTTTGTTTTGTCTCTGATGTGCCTTTCCATATAGAACTGTATGGTAACTGTGTTTCTAAAATACTAAAAAAGGCTTGTTCTGAAACAGCTATTTCAGTTGTTCCCTAGTTTATTTGAATGTATTGCTACTGTTAGTATCTTTGAGTTATAGGTGTTACCTTTTGTTTGAAAATCTCCGAGCACTTTCTTTCTTTGGCTAATTCTTTCTTTGGCTTGTTTTGCAAACTAAAGCTGTTGTTTTTCAGCCTTTCCTTCTAAGTAGCAAACATTCTGCCATCTTAGAGAAAACTGCTTTTCTCTGCTTCGATGGTAGGCAGCAGTCAGTATTGAGAATTAAGCATGTTACTGCTCCCTTACCAGATTTATTATTAGAGCAGAATTTTCATGGAATAAACTGGTATGAAAATTTGCTCCATGGTAGGCTACACTGAGACATTTCATTTCTTTTTGCAGATTGGGGCCTGAATAGTTAATTTAGGGCTATATATGAAGTCTTCCTAGTCTTAGAGGTTTTTTCTTTCTAAACCCTGTAAAACAGCGACTGCAGAGTCCTGACTTAGAGCTGTCAAAGAACCTTTTTGTCTTCTGTCCTGTGATTTGAAAATAAGCTTGTACTGGAAATTAAAAGTTTTTCTTCTGATGTGTGAAACGAGAACAGGGTGTTGACCCCCATTTTCATTTCAGAATATTCTTTTCTGTCTGCCCCTCCTTCTCTCGTTGTAGTATTGAGACTAGGTTATAATTCTGTAAAGCAGCTTTAGTTTTAATAGGTGGGAGTTGCAATACGTTTAATGCTTTGCTTGATCTTTGTTTATTCAAATGTAGTTAATGACCTTATTGAGTAAGAAAACCCAGGACCACAGAGGTGGCTTGCTGTACTGCTGAGTGTCTTGTGCGGTGTTAGCAGCCTTGGAGGCTTTGGAAGTATGTTTGTGTCTTGCTTTTGAATCCTGAATTGCTGTTTTTGCTGGCTTCAGCCTCCTGGAGAAAGGGTTAGCGAATTCTTTCCTTAAAATGCTATTAGCCGTATCAGAAGGTGAGTAATTTGCATGTGAACTTTTGATATCTCAAGTATCTAACTTCTGGGAGAGGAACATGAACCAGCGAGCTGCGTGTATTTTCAATATGTTTTTCTCTGTGTGTGTTGAGATGAGCGTTGGAGAAGCATGAGATTTTAGAATTTTTCCGAGGCACCTGTGAAAAATAACAACAGACTTGCTGTTGCAGTCTGCATAGTGTATGGGTCTAAATTAAAGCAAGTTTCTCTATGGATAAGGTGTGTTGGGGAAGGATTGTCATGTTATTAGTAAATAATAATGATGAGGGCTGAAAAGCCCTAACTGTGCCTTGTAATTGTAAATGGGAAAGTTGATATGATTTAATAATTTAACTGAGAAAACACTGTTTCTAGAAATTTGGCAGATGTGATAGTTACTCAGTGGCACCTAGCATCTGCTTTAATCTGCATGTAGAAGTGTGATTGCATGAATGCAATAATAATATTTTCTGGCTTAATTTTCCTTAAGAAAACCAAATGTTTGCAGATGTAGTAATTTCATAAACACAAAGTTGGCAGTGTATTTGGTTGGTAGGGTAGCTAACGTGTTGTGTAGAGCGGAGAAAATTTGGTATAATTTATACGATCGCAAGAAATTTGACTTAGATGCTGTATTTTTAAAGGTTGGGTTTACTATGCCGTCGTAATTTAAAAAAGAGAAAACCCGTTTTCCTGTTCATTCCCTGTTTTACCACAGTGAGTGAGATATCAGGTATGTGTGCAGAAGTGTTAACCAAAACGCTTATTGAAATAAAAAAAAATAACTCTGTACCACTGAGCACAGACTGTGTTAGCACAGCAGCTCTGCAGCCGGTGAGCGTGCTACAAAGACTATAGTGTGAATTTGGGATTTTTTTCTCCTGGATTGAAAGGCAGGGCTTGTTAAAACTGCTGTTTTGTTTTAGTGCTTTCCTAAAAGACCATTGACTTCATTAATGCCTGTGAAAGACTCGTTCAGTAGCAACATGCTAAAAGTAGCTACAGAGCAGTCCACCGTGCTCTGCTAAGTGTCAGTCAAAACAGTAGTAGGTGCTGGCTTGGTGGCCAAGGCAGGACTTCATGCATTTACTTAGAGGAGCAGGCAAGAAGTCCATGTCCCGTGGGTGTCTCACAGAACAGAGCATGACATACATGTAGCTTTTTCTTACAGTAGAAATGCATACGCTATCACATGTAGTATATGTACCTTTTCATAATAGTGCTACTAAGAGTTTGTAGCACCAGTTTTGACGACTCATGCTAAAGCTTGTAGTATAACTGCTTGGGGCCGAGGTAGGTAATTTGAGATTATGTGCCAACTTTGAGAGCAAATAGTATTGGCTTCTACAATAGCAAATTATTGGTATTGCTACTTAAATGTCGGCAGTGTAAAATCCACAAGTACTGAGAACAGAGGAGATGTTGTTTTGTTGTTTTTTGTTTTTTTTTTTTTTTTAAAAGAGAGAGAAATACATAGCAATATTTATACTCTGCCTGTAAATGAAACGTTGTGATGATCACAAAGCCAAAAATGATTTAACATAGCAAGTTGATGTCACAGAAATGTTAGACTTTTGGGAAACTTGTATTTCTATAAATGGTTTGTCGGGTTGGTTGTTTTGTACAGATGATCTGTAAAGCAATCTTTTCCAGGACTAGGTTAAAGAGCAGTTTTCCTCTGCGACAGTTCATACCAGGGAAGTCTCCTTTGAGGAATAAGCTTTCCTTTTTAATGATTGCTCTGTGAGATTAATATTTTTCTTGAGCTGAACACACACTTAACTTTCAAACAAATCCAAGTGCGAAGCTGTAGAACAGCAGAAGGGGGACACTGAACAGAAATGTTAGTGAGTTTTGTAATTTATTATGAAGTTTCAGGCGAAGCTCGACTTGAGCAGCCAGTTAGCTGAGAAAATGTTTTGCCTGTCCCTGTTTGAAGTGAAGTCCCGGTTCTCAGTTTCTGACAGTAGCACTGTTATCTTTCCTCTGTTCACAAACAGAACCGCGAAATGAGCAAGTTAAAATGAAAAATGAACTCTGAAGATGGTAAATATTTTTTCTATTCTTTCTTTTAAAAAATTTAGTAGGCTTATTCTGGGGATTGTTTTCTTTTGTCCTTCAACTTTTGAGGTTCAGTTGAGACAATCTGACATCTCACCTTGAGGTTTATTACAGTTCAGCAGAGTCTGAGCAATATTGTTTTAGCAAATGTTTTCCAGACTATGGGTTGCATGTTATGTTAGTGGCTGTAAGGCCTGTGAAATATTCAGAAGGACTGGCGCTGTAATTAAATAGCGTATACAGTGGTGTGTTTACAGCACTGCTGGAGAACTGCACTGGCATGTTTAATGGTTTCTTAATGAATATACGGCATGGAGGAGTTCTGGGTGCTTTTGTCAGATGAGCTGCAAGTTCTGAGAAGGGACCTTGAAATACATGAACAATGTGTCAGTGATAATTATTAACCACAGCTCTCAACAGAGGAAAGAGATTATGTTTAATGGTGTGTGCTGGGTCCAATATGATTAATTTCAGGTCCAGGTTGCAGAGGTCACCTGGATTCTAGTTGCTGATTCAGCTGTTCTGTGCATGACTGTTTCTGACTGTGTGCTGGCCCAGGACAAGTATTTCATCTGTGGAAATCCTGGCTTGCTTGGAGGGGGAATCAAAGGCTTTCCCTTTGTGTTTCTCCCCTCCCCGCCCCCCATCTCCACCCTGCATCTATACAGTCCTTGGGAAAGTTACTTCCTTGCAATTGTTAATTCTCTCTGCGTCTTTGAAATAAAGCCTTTATTCCCCAGTGGACTCCGTGGTTGGCTGAACTTCTTAAAACTTTTCTGGAGCATTGCACATTAAAGGTAATTTACACATTAAAGATAACTTGTTAAACACGCCCATAGTAAATTGAAATGAACTACACTATCGTTTCAGAGGCACCTCAGCTTCAGGTCCACTTGACTTAGAGCTGCTGTCCAAACTTCTCAGCTGCTTCTGAAGTATACAAAAACGTTTTCAGCTATACTTTGATATACTGGTTGGTTTTGGCAAAGGTATTTAATAAGGTTGTGAAGACTGTGTGTTCTCACATGCAGATTTTGAAGTTTTCCTGTACTCAAGGATTATTCACCGTTAAAGTATGTTTAAAGAAAGTGGGTTTTTTTCCTCTTTTTTTCTTTCTCTTTTTTTTTCTTTCTTTGTACAAACTAAGTGACTAGTTTATTAATTGTTCTCTCAAAAAATAGATGCCAGTCTCACATACTTCTATTAAGTTTGATACCAGTGTTCCAAGCAAGGGAGGAAATGCCACAGTTTCCCATATCCTGATCACGTTCTGTCAGAAACTTTTGGACAGTGTCAGCAATGCTGAATTGCTACAATTATTTCAGCGTGAGGAGAAGCCATGTCCTGTTCACCTGGTGAATCCTGTTAGTTCCTCACTAAACACTTGGTTTGCCTGTGTTACAGACTTTAGGGAGGCTTTTGTCCCCTAATCTGCTCCATCACAGGTTATCGCCTCAAGAATACATGCTATAAAGCAACACGCCTTTCTCTGCTTTGTTGCTGTTACTGATTAAATCACCTTTATGAAGACATCCTTTTCATGCAGCAAACAATATGAAGTATTATTGACTCTCAACATTGTTTTCCTTGCACGCACATTTCAGCGTGTGGTTTCCCTGAAGCATTTGAGGAACAGTGGGTGAGGTCTGTGTATTTGTTCAGCAGGATTAAACAAAGAGATAGTACTGTTTGCAGACTTCAACAAGCTGAAGTGCAGCAGCTGATGGGAGTTTTTGCTGGGTGAACTCAGTAGCCTGTTTGAACAGCAGAAATGAATCCTGTTCCTGGAGGGGAAGAGGTAATTCGGTGGCGTACGTAGTGCCAGGGTGTCATAGTGCATATTGTGAGCTCTTTTCAGGGGAAGGCAGGATGGGTTTTTCTCTGAACCAGACGGCCAGTTTCTCAGAAAAGTGCATTAATACCTAGTGGCAAAACCCGGGGACCTTTTTTGATCTTTCTTTTCACTAATATGCTTAATCTTTCCTTAATCTCTGAGCTGACGTTGTCATTGCTGTTCTAAGTACATGCTGCTGCAGTCTGGCTGCTGTTGGCTGTGGCTGACAAATTAGTTTAGGACACTCAAAATGGTATCAAATGATAGATTGTATTACAGGTTCAGCGGTCTGTTGGAATAGCCATGGTGGCAGCCAGCTAATAAAATGACAAAAACCAAGTGCAGCTAGCAACAGGACAAACAGAGCTCCTGGGTAACTTTGTAGTAAGCTGAGGCATTGCGGTTAGTGTGACTTTGCAAAGGAAGCAAGTCTGTTTCTATCAGTATAAAAAGCAAAGCTCCCACTGATACTGGTAAAAGGCAGCAATGCCAAGGAGCAAATAGAAACCGATTGTATTGACAATAGGAAAAATGCTTTTCTGGCTTTTTCCTTACTCCGTTGTTGTGGAAACTCCCACCCTGCAAACGGCAATCTCCTGTTACCCTAAACTTTGCAGCACTTTCAACCTGTGAATCATGTCCACGTTTCTTCCAGATTGAGACCCGCAAGCTGCTGGCCAGAGCTAATGCAGTTAGCAGTTGATCAGCTCCTTGTTGCTGATTCAAGCCTTTATCTTTTCCTGCTTTATCTTTTGCAACAGCTCCTCTCTATTGACAAGAAGCATGTCCTATGGTTAAATTACCAGTTACCCAAAGTCTATTGATACACCTTTGTGGTGTTACCTCTGTTACAAACTCCTATTACTTACAAAATGTGTAAGTAAGACTATATAGTCTGAGTCCTGGCTGAATGATTGAGACACAAAATACTCATTTTTGTAAGAGAAACTCTGAAGCTTCCTTGGAAATAAGTGGAAATAACTATAACTTGTAATGAAGGACCTGTATGAGCCAGTTGGACTCGGAGCCTAAGAATTTTTTTCTTGTTTTATTTCTTGGCTAACAGTATATGTAATTTCTATGTACTATAGTATTAGATGCTACAGTATATACACTATAGTGTTATTACTTATATTATTATGCAGTACTAAATACTCTAACCCCATATAGGGGCTAGGAGGGGAGAGGTATGAGACTGAGACACATTGACAGATACAGCATCAGCGTTATGAGATAGCACAATGGAAATGTCTAATTGAAAATCTCATTTGTCCTCACTGCTTAATGATCCTGGAGGCTGGAAGAAACCCATCTTATGGTAGTATGGTCCGGTGGTGACTCAGGAGGTCCTGCAGCACTTCACCTGCATTTCTGCTGTAATCCTGGTCCAGGAGGGCATGCGGAGCAGCAGCGTGAAAAGGCTTCTGCTGAAGGAGGAGCTTCCAATAAAAGATTTATTTCTCTTGCACATAAATCACATATAGGAGCTTATATTTTTTCAAGAAACGACTGTGGTTGTCATTTCTTTAGCGAGACTGTACTCCATTCCCGCTTCTTCCTCTCAGATCATTTGCTGAAGCCTTCTTCTGAATGAGCAGGAGAGGGAAGTGCTTGTAAACAAGGACACGGAGACACCTTAGGAAGCAGTCCCTGGTTGTGTTCCACCATTGTTGTACTGAAAGTCTGCAGAATGTAGGTGTGAAATAAATAGAAGCACAAGTCTGAAACAGAAGAACAAATGGAACTTTTTGGAGAAGCCAATATTAATTTTTGTAATACCTTAAAGTATGAAGTGTGTCTTCTTGTCTCCCCCTTAGACTGCAAACAGTCGATGAGGGAAGAGGAGGGGACAGTAACTATGAACAGGAGAGGAGCTATCAAGCAAGCCAAAATCCACTACATCAAAAACCATGAATTTATTGCTACCTTCTTTGGACAACCTACATTTTGCTCTGTCTGCAAAGACTTTGTATGGTAAGAAGGAAATGCTAAGCTTCCCCGACCCCCGCGGGCCAAATAACTGCAAAATTCGCTTCAGGTTTTGAGACAAAACATGACATGTAAATTCATGTGTCTTGGGAAATTGAAATTATATATTTACTAAGAGCAATCTTATACCTAAGAAATAGAGTTGTCTCTTTCACATTAAAAAATAGAACTTGAACATTCTTGCCACTGAAATAACTGGCAAAAATTCCATCAGCAGCAGGTGAGATCTGGCCTGTAATCAACGGCAGCTCTTTCACAAGAGAATGAGATGGGTGGATCTGACAAAATAAGGCTCAGACTTTGAGACGTGAAGTGGCTAATAGCAGAGTAAAGACCCATAGAGAGCAAGAAGCTGGATCCCTTTCATAGTAAGGCTTTTTTCATAGTAAGTCAGATCAGGAGGATTTCCCATGTGATTGCAACCTTGTCTTTTCTGTGTTTCCCTCCTGATTTGCTGGTCTATCAAAACACACTACCTTATCTTCTAAACCTTGCTTTCCTAAGACAGAATATTCTGAATAGCAGAATGTAGACCGATTTATTAATTGGAACAACTATTCCCATAGACAAAAGAGTGGTTGACATGGTAAAAATAAAAAAACCCCACCTTTTATTCCAGCAAACGTATGGTTTTGATTTCCTCCTTCATCATTTGTTTTTCAGGGGACTCAACAAGCAGGGATACAAATGTAGGCGTAAGTTGATTTTTACCTTTTTCTTGTGCTACTTTCCACGTGAATCAGTAGATTAATACTTACTGTTGAGAAACATTCTGTAAATATGTATGACACAGTGTGTCATCACCATAGGTAGTAGTAGATGTTAAACACTAGTTTTGCACGATAACCTAAGGCTGTCTAATTATGATTCCTACCTGAGTTTTTAGTACCAAGATTTAGACTTAGCTATTCTCCTAAGTGTGTAATGGTGTTGAAAAGTTGCACTCATTTATGACAGCAGTTTTTGTGAAACCTTTTCTAAATATTTTGAGGGGTTTTACAGCTGAATTGAAAAGCACTTTTGACCTAGCATAGATCTCTGTGCATTACTCCAATCAGTAGGGGAGATGTCAAAGGGTAAAACTCCAAAGCATAATATTGTCCATCTGTTAGCAAATGCTGGTGGCGTTGCCTAATGGAGGTGGATTTAGTTTAGAAATACAGTTTATGATAAAAGAAAATGGGGGGAGTCCACTTAATAAAGATCATCATCTTGACAGAAAAGAAAGGTTTTGGTGTGTATAGTATGAGGGAAAGGAGTGTGTTTTTCACGTTATGCTATGAAATGCGCACACCTCATCCCATGTATTTGTTATCTGAAGGAATCCTTTTTTTCTTGTGCATGTCTTGAAGAATGCAATGCTGCTATTCATAAGAAATGTATTGATAAAATCATTGGGAGGTGTACTGGTACTGCAGCCAACAGCAGAGACACAATGGTAAGAGCTGGAACAATGTATTTAGAGTGTAATTATGTAATTAAACGCTCCTGAACTAACAGAACCTTGTATATAAACAGCCAAGTCCATTTGGGAGGTGCCTGGCTGTACAGCCCAAGTGACTGTCTTCTCTTGAAGATTGCATGTAACATGTAGTGGATGAAACTTTCAAGCAAGAAAAGTAGTTAAAAGCCCTGCAAGGGGGGTGGGTAGTGCTTGATGGGCAGATTCTTTCCCTGCTAGATGAGGGATCTTAAGACTAGGGTATTCAGGATAAAATTGTTGTAGCTTTGTAATATCCAAGCAGTTTTTTGTAAGAAGGTGGTCCTGGTTTGGGTAGGATGCCTCACCCCTCTCCCTGTCCTCAGTTTCAAAAGGAACGTTTCAACATTGACATGCCTCATCGCTTCAAAGTTTACAACTACATGAGCCCTACCTTCTGTGACCACTGTGGCAGCCTGCTCTGGGGGCTAGTCAAACAAGGACTCAAATGTGAAGGTACGGAGGAGGAGGGAGGGCAGCTGGGGCCTCTCCATGCTTTTCCAGTGTAGCCTCTCGCCCTTCGCCCCCCACTAGAGATTAGCTGTTGCTACACACTGTGCATTTATGTACGTGAGTTATATAGAAGGGGATTCATCTCATCCGTGCATGGTTGAAAAAGCTTTTTGTACTAGAGGGAGACAAATAGGTGCTTGGCTCATGTGACAGCTCAGCCAAGGTGAGCTTCTACTGGAGTCAGAAAACACGCTGCGGGACTGTACTCTCAAGTATAATCAAAATTACTACTTTGGGAGTAGCTGAAATTTGGCAAGTCTGACTCCAGGTAGTTATAATTCTCCCACAAAAAGGCAAGATGATCTTTATTGTAACAGATTTTGAGAATAAAGTAATGATGGTCGGAGTTTTTTTCCTTTTGATCAATTTTTGCAGCCTTCATTGAGTTAAAGATTAAAACTGCAGTTTTGTTAACAATGATAAATCCCTGTCCAATCTGGTCTTATACCAAGGTTTCTGAACTGTGCAGAGAAACAGCCTTTTTTGTCGTAATGTCAGATCGTATTTTCCTGATGCTTGTATAACTGTCCTTAAATTTCTTTTAGAATGTGGGATGAATGTGCATCACAAATGCCAGAAGAAGGTGGCAAACTTATGTGGAATAAATCAGAAGTTGCTAGCTGAAGCTTTAAATCAAGTTAGCCAGGTATGCTTTATTGCCATTTGTCAAGTAATTAGTTGTCTCCAGAGCATGTGGGGGTTTTTACTTCATCTTCTCTGTATCCCTTTTATGGGGAACTGAGTTTGGAATGGAGGAAATGGAAACGGCTTTCTCTCTGTAATTTGACCCGTAAAGAGACTAACAAAGATGTCAATACCCTAAAGTTGAAATGGGGGGTGGGGGGGAATCCTGCCTAACAAAGAATTTTTAAAAAGGTGTGTGGTTTCCTGAAATCCAGCTTTGTTCTTCTGTGGTGCCAAGGTTATTCTCTCCCTTTCTGTTTAATTGTTTAAACAGTGGTATCATAATGCTGAAGTCAATTTTTTCATGCTTCAACTTTAGAATTCCACTTGAATGTTAAAATTAAATAAATGAGAAATATACCAGATTTTTATAAATTTTTATTAATCTGATATATACACACAGAAAACTCCTCTGGAATTAACACTGGCCCCATAGTTTACACTGTTCATCTCCTGCTGCAGCATGGCTGTCTCCTGTGGTCAACTTCTGACTTGCAAATCAAGATTCAGACACAAGCTCCAAAATAAAACAGGAAAATATATCACAAAAGCCAACAGTATTTCCTTTGAGCTGAGTGTTCCTAAGCTTTCACAGGATATTTACTTTGAAAACAGTGAGAGCTGTTGTGCCAGCTCTTTCACAACACAGAAAAGCTTGATCTTTTCATTACTAGAATTTGATCTCAGGGATCTTCTATTCATAAAGTTTGTTTCCCTGTGCTAAAGACAGATGTCACACACAGATATGACTTCAGCATGTACAGTATGACAGTGATTCCCATCTCCTCTTTCTAATGAACTTATGTCCAAGGGGACATTTTCCCACAGTTTAACTTCTTCCCACTGTGGATTCAAACCATTATACCTTTAATAATTTTGCAACGAACAACACAAAGTAGACTGTTCAGGAATTTCAATGACTTCTTTTCCTGCAGTGAAGGAATTAAAGCAATTGGCTGATCCGAAGCTGTAAAGAATGTGGCTAAATAGTCTATGAACCAGACTTCTTGAGAAAAGATATGTACTAGGAGTTAATAATAAAGAAGACAAGTATATACTGCCATCATGTTGCATTTAACAGCTATTGTTACAAGCATTTCTAAAGTAATTGCGTAAATATAATTTCAAATGTTCCCCTCCTCCTCAGAAATCTACACGAAGGTCCGATTCGGGATCCGTAGAAAGTGTGGGTATTTATCAAGATTTTGATAAGAAGCCTAGAGCTCCAGGAGGAGATACAACAGGTGAGAAAAGCTACAATGTTTTAATTTAGCTATTTACCTACAAAACTACCCAAACTAACAATTTAAGTAGTTATTCATTCTTGCCTTATGTTAGACAATTTTTTTTTTTAATAAGCACTGTTAAAAAAAAAAACCGCATATATTTCTTTTTACCTTCTCCTGGCTACAAAAAATGCTTACGTAACTTTTGACAAATACCTGTAGTCTTCAGTCCATGAGCATACCCACCCTTCAGCAAAACGCTTGCTTTACTCACTGCAGCGCAGTTCCCCGTGGTGGAACTGGAGGATGCCTCGCTAACCAGACACACGTGTACAACACACTTCCCTCCCTCCTGTTTTAATTCTTCTGGTAATTATCTTAATTTGTTCACAAACCATTAGAAACCACTGACAAGTGCTATCTATTTTAGGATGTAAGTAGCCAAAATACTACTAGAGATTAAATGGCTGAAATAATTTTAGTAGTATCTGGAATCCTATCTCTAAGGTTCAGACGAAGATTTTGGTATGGGTTTGTGTTTTGTTTTGGGTTTTTTGTTTTAAACTACAGGAGTTGACCCGTATGTTCAGATTTGCCAGTATTCCAGCAGCAGATGCATTGAAATAGCATGTCAGTACTTAATTCTTAGCGGGGGATTGGAGTCGTGCAGTATTTCTGCATATGTTGAACTTTAAACTGCCTATTTCAATTAGCAGATAACAGCGAGTACGATAAACTCTGGGAGGGAAGAACAGCCAAGACAGCGTCACGAATTGCAAGCAGGAGAAAATTCAACATAGACAGCTTTGTCTTCCATAAAGTACTAGGGAAAGGAAGTTTTGGAAAGGTATGTAATAAACTTACAGTGTTAAGGTGACTGCCTTGCTTGATCTCTGCAATGTGATGGGCTATTTCCATTAACAAGAAAGGTCTTAGAGCCGCTTGGGTAAATTATCTTTTAACAGAATTGAATATAGCCATCTTTGTCAAAGACACTAGAAATTCATTGCCTGAATCTTGTCTAAACTCAAAAGTGGTTCGGAATGCACAACAGTGTTTCAGTTACTTAGTACTGAGGCAGAGGAATTGCCCTTTACGCAGTGCAAAAAGATTTTTTTGTTTGTGCGCTCTGTATAGAAACAGCCTTGGAATGCTCCAGTGCAATGGCAGGGGGAGAGTTGGGAGAACAGCATGACCTCCCCAGATTCTGTCTGCTGTTGTCTGTGAAACTGCAGCTCTAATGGAAGGAAAAGGCTTTACATGTCTTCTGTTTATGCGCTCACAAGACATTGACAGAAAAACTGCCCTGGAAGCTGCTGTGCTTGTGTTACGTGGTCCTTGAGCCTCACCTCTTATGCCCAGCAACTTCACCTTCCCAAATCTCACTCATCTTTCTTTCCCAATTAAATGGTTTTTTAATCGTCTGTGCACCTGCTATAAACACCTTTGACTTTCCCTTACTGATCCCATCAGCAACAGTCTTTCCTACATGTGCTATAATCTCATCTTTTATTTTTTATAGGTTCTTCTTGCTGAGCTGAAAGGAAAGAATGAATTCTTTGCTATCAAAGCTCTGAAAAAAGATGTGGTGCTAATTGATGATGATGTCGAATGTACCATGGTGGAAAAGCGGGTCCTTGCACTCGCATGGGAAAACCCATTTCTCACACATCTTTACTGCACATTTCAGACAAAGGTAAGAAAAAGCCCAATGGCAACAGCAGCACAACAGCTGTGTAGCCTTTTAACGGATGCTGTTACCAGCAGTCAAGTGAAAAGTAACTTAGCGATGCAAGAATTAAATTTCTTTTTCTTGTGCTCTGCGCAGTAGTTCACAGGCCTTGTGGAAAGTAAATACGAGTATGACCTCCATATACGTTGATAAGAACAGAATGAGATCAGTAAAACATCTATGCAATCTGGAGTAAGAGGCAGTTTAATTTAAATCCTTGATCTTAGCTTTAGCGTCAGTGAGGGGCGGGGGGCGGGGTGGGGCGATGACGGTCTCCGGGCGCCGGCAG
>JAVKLA010000036.1:6083345-6095866 GCA_034782735.1 Sagittarius serpentarius | reverse complement strand
CCCCCCCCCCCCCCCCCCCCCCCCCCCCCCCCCCCCCCCCCCCCCCCCCCCCCCCCCCCCCCCCCCCCCCGGGGAGATGACCGGCACAGGTAGAAGTCAGTAAGTCTGTTTTAAATGTATATTTTTATTAAGTCTAGAAACCCACAGAATAATACAAGATCAGCTATTTAGCATTACAATGCAAGACCAGGCTACCCAAATCTGCAGGAGCCTCATACATTCTTGGGGGTGCATCAAGTAGAGAAGTACTTCAGGAGAGGAGGAAAGTGGCTGTTTGCTCCCCAGTAGCCACATCGCTACTTCATTTGTGGTTGCAATAGCATCAGTAATTTTTCCATTCTCTGGTTATTTGCAAACAGGATCATCTGTTCTTCGTTATGGAGTTCCTGAATGGGGGAGACCTGATGTTCCATATACAAGACAAGGGGCGTTTTGATCTCTACAGAGCAACGTAAGTCCACAACCCCTTTAGGCCCTATCTCCACAAATTATTTTAGTCTCTGTGGTTTTACTGCTTCTAGTTTTGCACCACTTACCTGCAGCCTTTCACTCTAGTTTCACTGGCTGATGACTGAAAAGGTGTTTCTAGGCCCTGGTTTAATACAATGAAGAAGCTCACTTAATGATGCGTGGAGTTAGGTTTTCTTCATTTTCATAGCAGTGTGATATTTTACGTTATGAGATGCTTACCTAGAGATGCTAAGTAAACTGCAACATGAGCCAGCAGTGAAAACAAAGGTACAGCTTCAGTGTCCCTTAGGACAGTATTTGGATGGAATAATTGGAAAACAGCATGAGAAATAAAACCCCAATGCTTACATTACTTACTAGTATTATTAAGCTGACATGGTAGTACAGAAGGGTAACCCGCATATTCCACAAGATACTAATAAAATGGGTAAGCCCTTTGTTTAGCAAGTACAACTGCATCAGTTAACGTATGGCTTAAAAGATCACTGGAGCTGAAAACTTAAAAGAAAGATGCAAAATTGTTTGTTATATTATTGTTACTTTACCTATTATAACTTAACTTCTTAGTTTTAGGTCAGTTTCTACCTCTCACCCGAAAGCATGAGGGTTTTAATTGTATCATTGAATGGGTGCATGCAAGACCTTAAAAGTAACAGTGCAGGGTAGTGGATCTACCTGTAAGCACCAGTGCTATTGTATAACCAGATTGGAAAATAACTTGTGTTACTGCGCACTGTCCTAAGGAACACTGACCGGATGGGATCGGATCAAGGGGTCTGGCATAAAGTGTCTGGTAGCAGCCAGCTTTAATGGGTCAGGGCAAGCTCCCTTCCCACGCTCCCCAGCAAAAATCTGGACAAAGCCCCTCCAACTTACCTGCATTCCAGCAAACACCTGTGCATCTGGCAGCCTCTCCTGGCATCCTCTTGTGCCTCTTTCTGAAGTTCTGGCTCAGAATTCATTCTGCTATGCAGAAGTGGAAATAGTTTTGTATGTGTTCCATTAAAAAAAAAACACCTCACAAACTTTTAATACTCTTTGCGGGGCAGGGCAAAGCACTCTCTTAGCATTTGCCTTAATATCTTCTGGCTTATCACCTCCTTTTTTGAGAAGAATGCCCCTGAAGCAATGCTACTTTTCAGTGTGTCTGCTGCAACTGGGCAGGTGCAGAGGGAGAGACGTGAGGTCTATTTCTAACTTTGCCATTAGTGCCCAGTCCCTCCTAAAGCAATCCTGTGAGCACTGAGCTCCCAGTAGCTGTCTTTCTTTCAAAAGGCGTGTGCATATCACTCAAAACATACAGAGACTATTAAAGAGTAGAAAAGGGACAGTGTTCCCTAATGGAAGTGGAATGAAGCATTAAGGCAAGTTGCTGTCGTGTCCCCTCTACGGTTTGGCATTAGATACCACAGACATGTGGTGAAGGGATTAACTTGCAGATTATAGCATGCAGCTGTATAAATACAGGTACATTAGTATTTAAAGAAGTGTATAGTACATCTCGCTCCATGAAGAGACACATCCAGCAGCTCTGTTGGCCAGCTGCATTGACTATGTTTCAACTGAGGAAGGCAGATTAAAAGATGTTTTGGTCTTTTCAGGTTCTATGGAGCTGAAATTTTATGTGGGCTACAGTTTCTTCACAGCAAAGGCATTATTTACAGGTAAGTAAGTACCAACTAGCTCCAGTGTGGAACCTGTGAATTGTCTTAGCACATCATGCATCTTTGAATTACTGATGGGTGTAACAAGTAAAAGCCGTCTGTCAGAGAGCTGATGTTATTCCAAGGGCATTAACATGCCTAAGATGAATCTGTACCTCTGTCTTTTCCTTGGCAACCAGAATGATGGAATGTTATTTATGTTACACAAAAGTGATTTTGTTTCAGTTATTTTTAAACACTGCCTTCAAATGATAAGTCAAGTCTATTTCGTTTGGAGGCAAGGGCGAGGGTCCTTCAGGCTATCAATTCCTACCAGCCTTGTGAAAACCCCTGAAGGGAAAGTAGTCTGCTTTTGCCTTCCATATGACACCACAGTATTGATGCTTCTCCCTCACAGGGTTGAAACCTCAGGGGCCAGATCCTGATCAGTTGCTTCTTACTGTGCAAGACAGCAGAAGTTTGGGGTTTTTAATGTAGTTTTTCTCTCAATTTCTTTTCTCCAGCCTTTTCACCCCACCCCAGCTCTAAACCACTGCTTGGTAACTACTTGCTTAGGTGGCTCTTACTTCTGTAACAAACAGGTAGAAAGGGTAACGGCTGCACGCTTAAGAGCAAGTTACACAAGGTAACTTACCTAAATGTACCCCAAAACATCAGGTATTGTCCATCTCCCTTTACAGAAGCAGGGAACATCTGTTGGAGCATCCATCCTTTAAAGCAATTTTTCTGAAGTTAGAGACCAGTGTTTCACAAAAGGTGTTTGTGAAGATGAACATGACAGGAATCCTCCTTGGTGAAGAAGGATGATTCTTACAAGCTTATCTGCCTCTTAGAGAAGACAGCCATAATGCAGGAAGGTACTTCATGTACCCAGCTGTATTCCCACTGCCTCCTGCAGGTTTTGATACAGGAAGGGATCAAAAGGATCAATATCCAGCATCTGTTGTCATCAGCATGAAATCCTTCAATCCCAGATTTTCTAGAGAATTTTTAGGCTTGCTGTTAAATTTCCCTACATTAAATCAGAATGTTTCTGGAGGGGGGGGGTTCAGAGTATGAATTATTTTCAGAGAAACAGTACCATTTTCTAACAAGACACCAGCAAAACCAAAGGTGCTTTTTTTTTCCCCCCGATCTCACACAGGACATTTACCAGTATAACCACAGAACCTGACTAGAGCAGTTTAGGTAGGCGGTGCATGTAAGTGCACATCACACAAGAGATTTTAGAACTTGTTGTGAGTAAGTGAAGTGCCCTAAGTTACAAAGAGTTTTCCCCATCTCACATATATTCAGTTTTCTCAGGAGAATAGCAGCTGATGTCCAAACATGGAAGGATTTATGGTGCACTGAATTAGATCAGGGACTCCTAGTCCAAGTAGCTGATACTGGGAACATAAGTTACCAAGGAGAAGACTGCCCTGTTCTCATGTAAAATTATCTGCTCTATTCAAGCCTGTCCTGGTAAGCAGAAGGGCTGTTCAGTTTCTCTTCAGCCTGCCCTCCTTGGTATGCACTTTTGCAGCCAGATGGACAAAAAATGCATCACAGTCAAAGGGAGGGAATGTAGGTTTTGGAAACTGCTGTTAAAAAGCTCTTGCTTGATTGAATAGTGTTATACTGAAAAAAGATGTGAATAGGAACACTGCACAGACTGTGGCCGTAACACATATGAACCCCCTTGCGCGGTAACCAGGAACAAGTCACTGGTAGCATTAAAAGCTGGGTAAGCTTCAAACGTTCATGTTCCTGCCAAAGGCTCTAAGAAGCCAACAATCCTTCTTTTGAGCTATGAAGTTGGTGCAGCACTGCTACGTCGGCTGGCGGGGCATTAACTCACGCCTCCTTCCAGAAGCAACAGAAGCACTGGGTGTGCTTTTGGATCCGAAAACAAGTGTTGAGGATTGTAAGGTCACACACTATACATACACACCTCAGCCTCTTATTCTGACAAGAGAGAATTCTTCCCTTTTCCCTACCACCTTCAAACTACAAAAGTACTGTTTTGTACTTGTTGTGTTGAAGGATGGTTATTTTCTTGAAAAGCCTCTTTTGTATGATGTAAGGATAGGTGTTTATCAGTGAAGAAACTGCGTGCATCTGAACACAAAAAGTGACTCGTCCTTAAAATAGAACTTTTTTTTGAAAACACTTTTTGCAGAGACCTAAAACTGGACAATGTGATGCTTGATAAAGAAGGCCACATCAAAATAGCTGATTTTGGAATGTGCAAAGAAAACGTTGTTGGTGAGAACAAGGCAAGCACTTTCTGCGGGACCCCGGACTACATTGCTCCTGAGGTCAGTATGTCACTGCCACATACTGCTGGGATGGATTTAATACACTGATGTTAGAACAGCCCTTGTGATTAATCATCCTTTTGTAGACTAAGAGTTCAGAAATGTAAAAGTCTAATTAGCACAGAAAAAAACCAACATTAAATCTGAGTTCTCTGTAGAAGGTACTTGAGATTTGTAAGTATTCTATAGCTGCAAGTTTAAAAAAAAACCATGTTTTTGAAATGTTAAAATGTTCAGGTTTTGAACAGCTAGTTTTCCCTTCCGCCTTTACAGCTAGCATACACACAGGGCTCCTGCAAAATGCATCTATGTGCACTGCAGATGGTGCACAGACTCGCATGCATGCAAACAATCAAAATTCAAAGCAAAAGCAGCTTCTAAGGGGGAATCTCACTAAATTCCGTGTGTCATAGTTGTTTTATCTTGATTTTTCAAAGTAGTCCAAATAAGGAAGGTAGGTAGAGCTTTTAAAGCTATAAATGATGTCAGAGTCTGTCTGGTAGTAATCTACTTTTCATTGCTACTTGCTTCTCCCTTCATCTTGTAATGAAACTAGAGAGGATGTTTCCCAAGGAGATGGTTATTTAAAGTTAATGGAGAAAATTTCTGAATGAGAGCAAAGACCTGTCCGCATTTCTGCAAACACCAGCCAAGGATAAAACTACAGCTGTGCATCAGCGTCAATGTTTTGTCAAACGGCTGGATTCTTTTTTTTTTTTTCCCCCTTTAAAATACCCTAAAGATTGTCTTAAAATCCCTCTTCTGTTTTTTTGGTATATATTACTGCCTTTTACCTCGTTTTACTTGCATTTCTTCCTCTCCACTTCTTCTGTGGAACAAGATCCTGCAAGGTTTGCGGTACACGTTCTCTGTGGACTGGTGGTCATTTGGGGTCCTGCTGTACGAGATGCTTATTGGACAGTCCCCTTTCCATGGGGATGATGAAGATGAACTGTTTGAGTCAATTCGAGTGGACACCCCTCACTACCCACGCTGGATTACCAAGGAATCGAAAGATATATTAGAAAAGGTAGGACTGATGAGTGACAAGTGGGTCATGGTACTGTATTCGTCCAGGAAGGGACAAATCTAGGCTTTTAAAAAGGAGCCATTTACCAGCAAGCAAATTACTTTTACAAAGGGAAAGCCAGGTCAGATTAGTTACTAACAGCGTGTTTACTGTTAGCAACTTTTGTTCTTTCAGCAGCGTATCCGTTATTCTTCCACTGCCACCTACCTTTTGAGCAGATGTAAGGCTTTACCGGGTGTCTTCCCTTACAGCTATTTGAAAGGGATCCAACAAGACGACTCGGGGTCACTGGGAATATCAGAGACCACCCTTTCTTCAAAACCATCAACTGGATAGCGCTAGAGAAGAGGGAGGTGGACCCTCCTTTCAGGCCAAAAGTGGTACGTGGGTTCTTCTTTGCTCTGTAGCAGTACTGTAAAATGCCAGCCTGGGGCTGAGGAGTGATTTCTCTACCTTGCTCCAACTATCCTACTGCCATTTCCTCCTCGCATTTTGTAAATGAGATAGTTGCGTATCTCAGCCCCCATTGTTCTTGGATGGTTCAGTTAGTTATAAAAAGGTCCAGTGTTCTCCTGACTGCCCTGAAATCTTCCTCTGAAGACTGTCTTCCTGTACATTCTCAGGGAGCTTCTTTACCAATATCATCTATATTCAAGAAACTCAACTAATAGTTCTGATATCCATGTTCCTTCATGCTAGAAATGTCGATAGTTGTTTCTTGCGTTTTTTTCTCCTCTGTAATGCCACATCGGAGAGGGACCAATAACTTGAGGCTACTCAGTTGGCAACTGCCTGCAGGCATTCTCTAGCGAGTCTCCAGGCAGGCAAAAAGATGCATTCTCTACACTACTGAACTTACAACTATTTGTAATGGACATGCCTAATGTTACCTGAAAAAAACCCATCTAAAGAACAGACCGGGTGTTACGCCTAGTCGTTCTCACTGTGGGATGCTGCTGCTTCACCTCCCTGGGGTTAAAAACCCAAACTGGTTTTCCTCCACCCTGTTACTGGTACAGGGTAAAATGAGCTGGAGGTAATGCTGTCTCTTTAAAATGTACTTACTACTTACATACTCACGTACTCACTGGGCAGAGTTGAACAGAAGGCTTCATGTTGCATGTTCCCACAGAAACGGACCTGTGGAAATGTAAGGATGCTACAAACAGTAACCGCTGGAGGTTCAGAGTGTAAAACGTGGTCTTTAGTCACGTGCATTTTTTATGAAACGTGCACAAATATTTTACCCAGACACAGAGCAGCTGCAACAGGGCATCGCTTTTTTCTGTGAACAAGTACAGACTGTAAAATGCTTTCAGGAATTTAAACATTTTGGTTAATGGCAAGAAGCGTCAGGCTTAACTATAAGTAAGTGTGTGCTGCATTGCTTTTGTCAATAGAGAAACTTTGGGTAATTCTATGAAATTTGGGTTCTTTGACATGACCTGGTGCTATTTGTTTTCAGTTAACAATAAGCAATCGCCCAGTTAGAATCTTACAGTGTTGTTAAAATAGGCAAAAAGGAGATTCTTTATCTCTAAAGCGGGGAGGAAGGAGGGAGCTCAAGAAATAACTTCCTAACCTTTTGTAATCAAGCTGCTTGCTCTGGAAGAAATCACACAGTTTGCCTCAAACTGTCTTCCCTCTCTGTTTCACACAGAAATCAGCAAGTGACTACAACAACTTTGACAGAGAATTTCTGAGTGAGAAGCCAAAACTGTCTTACAGTGACAAAAACCTGATCGAGTCTATGGATCAGTCTGCATTTGATGGATTTTCTTTCATTAACCCTAAATTTGAACAGATCTTAGACAAGTAAGTCTCTGAACAGAGTCAGACTTTAAAGCAGGGTTAAACATTATAAACCGAAACCTGCCAAGTGCTCAGTGTTACGCCTTCCAAGGATGTTGTCGATACTTCAGAATAATACACAGTAGTGTGATTAATTATGTCCATCTGCTGATTTATTGGCAGTGTTCTTCTATGCATGGTTGGGTTTAAGGTATGTGAATCGTGCATTATTTTCTCTGTTTGGGAAAATGTAAATTCTGTTTGGTACTTGAATGTAGTTATGTTTTTATATATATAAATGTGCTGTATATTTTGCTCAAGAGAAGACACTGGGGAAGAGAAGATGTCTTTTTAAAAAGTGTTTGAGCCCTTGGTTCTTTTATTTGTCTTCAATTAAAAGAGAGTTTCATGAAACTTTCATTCATGGCTTTTATGATTATTTTTCTAGAAAGATGCAATGAAACTCCAGACGTCTTTAAACTACAGTAAAAAAAACCAGTGATTTGTAAGGCCCTGATCACTCACTCACAGAAATAACCCAAATATTTTAGGAGAATTACCCAAGATGAAGAATTAGGCAAAAGCAGAGATTCATAGTGTTACACTAGCTGTTGTGGGAAACAGCTCCGTGCTACTCTTACCTCCCTCTCACTCGGAGCAGTCAGTGGCCAAGCAGAGTCAGGCTTCGCTGGTCCTGCTAAATGTTTATTCTGAGGCAGTGTAAGCATAAAACAGGGAGGCCCCCCAAGTATGCCGCAGCGTAAAGCCTGGGAACAGGCGTTTCCGCTGTTAAACGCCGCTTCCTATTAATAGAAATACGCAACATGATCACAGCTGCTGACCAGGAGGAAATGGTCAGGTAACGACTGCGTAGAGCCTTACTTCGTAGCACTTGCCGGGTCTGGCGGAGAGGAAGCATCTTGCTTGACTGCCAAACACAAAGTCTTTCAGCTTTATCGGCTTGTTTTTAATACAGCAGCTGTGGCTCCTTCTACCAAAACTAGATCCTGCTTTGTGGGAATTACCTACTTCTGAATTGTGGTATTGCAAATGATTTCTCACCCACTGAGCAGGCAACAAAAAAGGTACTGGCAAGTATCAGTTTCTCCAACACAGTTACACAACAGTGCAGAGCTCTTAAGGGCACCCTGTAGCCTCTGCGTAGTTTTCAGACTGTTACTCCTGCTTGAAAGAGCAGGAGAAAGCTATCACCCCCCCCCCCCAGTAGGACTTCTTATAGCCTCAAAAAAAATACAGTGGCCACCTTTGTTTCCCTTCTAAAGAACAGCTCTAGCCAATTGTTATCCTTCAAGTAATGCCAGCAGGACTTGGCTGTCATCCCAGCATGCAGCAGACTGAGGCTGGAATAGTCAGAACACAGTTGGCATTTCCAAACAGACGGGGTTCACCTAGTTACCACTGCACACACTTGCTTATAGAAACCCCCCGTGTCATAGGGGGAACAACCGCTACGCTGCCAGTTGCTGCCAGGGAAAGCAACAAACTGGGGTTTTTTTTCCCCCTTCCAGTAACCTGCGAAGTCATTTCTGCTTTGCCATTTTTCACTAGAAGGTTACTCCTCTTCCAAAGGTGAGTGCTAGATGCTTGCACCCAAGCAGAAAGTTACAAACATGGCTGCCAGCAGCACTGGGCACTTGGACACCAAGAAGCTGTAATGAGTTACAAGGAGGAGCAGTTCTTGCTTGTGGGAACGTTTGCTCACTACACTCACCTGCTTCGCTCTGGAGTAACGGGTGCCAAACCTGCTCAGGAGGGACCCTACTCTTCACACAGCAGCTCTTTCAGCGGGCATCTGACTGACTGACCGACCTGGAGCATCTCCTGCGGCCACAAGTGCGCCTTCTAACAGCCCGGCAGCACCCGCGACACCCCGGCAGGGACGCCTTTCCCCCGCGGAGCAGTTACGACATTGCGCAGCAGCAGCGCCGTACTGTTTAGCCACGGGCATTACGTTAACTGCGCCACCTGAACGGGGAACTGCCCTGCCACAGCCCTTAGCTCGTTACAGCGACCAGAAGGGAAAGCTCCACAGGCCACACAGCTTCGGGGACCTCCTCCGCAGAACTGCCATGCCCAAGGGCCCCCTGGCCAACAGCAAACAGGTGAGTTCATTCAAGCATCGCCCTCTGGGCCATCCTCGTACTACAGGGAGATGGAAGTATTAAAGGATTTTGTCCAGAAATCAGCCTAAAAGCGCTAAAACAAAAACATTACCTTCCCCACAAACATAAATACACAGTAGAGTTAGAACCGAAGAAAACGTTCCTTCCACCTAGCGGAGAAGAGACAAGTGGCTACCACCCAAGAGTATATAGTGACCTACAAGATAGGAAAATTTGAGTCCGTAATTCTAAACCACAAAGTAGTAATTAATTTTGTCCTTACCCTTCAGAATGACAAGTACCCCGGCAAATTTAATGCCATCTACCTAACCTATACGTGCAGATTTGTACTAGAAGGCAGCATTCTGCGGTTGGGTTTCAGCCTTCTCAAAAAAGCAGCAGCATTTGGAAGACAAAATAAGAACACAGGGTAGCTTTGAGAGTGCGGATCAGATCTTAAAACACCGCTGACCAGGTAAAATTAATAGTCTGACCTTTCTCCTCTGTTGCGTGCAAATCTCGACTTGTATTTATTTAATCAATTCTTCCAACTTCTTCCTCAGTTACTGAGCTTGTTACTTAAATTATAATTATTTGTCAGAGTAAAAGCAACCAAAGGGGTCGATTAACTCAATTCTTACGCTTCTGTAGAAGCGCTCCTAACCAAGCTGCACTTCCGAAAGCTGTGGAAACCTGCTGAGCCCCAGAAACGAACGCTCACCTGGCATTTCAGCTACTGTAAACGGGCACAGAAAGAAACACACATCAGCACACGTCATAGCATTTGATCTTTATTACTTGGATCAAAGGTCAAATGATTACATTTGTCTGAAGGATTACGACGAAGGCCAACGATGTAAGAAAAGACAGTTTAATCCCATTTGAGAGACTGCATCTGAGCTAGCAAGTGCATTAACAGTCAGAAGGCAGTAAAACAAACACGGGTACAAATACACAAGGTCAGGACAAGGGTTTTCACCTCCCCGCCAGTGACAGTTTGGTCGGGGGTGGGGGACACATTATGCAGCTTTTAGACAGTAACAATAATCTGCAATTCTTAACAGTGCCTTTCCAGAAAGGCGGTTACACCCTGGGGAGAACCGATCACTCGCTTAGAATCTACGGTCTCTCCAGCTAGAGAGGGTTGGATACAGTCAGTGATTAGTACCTTCCTAAAGTAGAACGGACAACTTCATTTGTTGGGTTTTTTTTTTGTTTTTGTTTGGTTTTTGGTTTTTTTTTTTTCCCCTCTTCAAGTATCAGCACAACAGTTTATTTACACTTGTATACAATTCTTTTTACTGAACACCCAACTCAGTAAAACACTCATCACAGTATATTCAAAAGCAGGCTATAAAAATACCTACTATACGTAGAACATTTAGCCTCAAGGAATTTTACAGCACCTCTGAAAGTTGAGAGGGGTCAAACAAGGGGGGGGGGGGAAGTGGGGAGAGACACCCCAAGCCATGCTTGCCAGTAAGAGAATCGGCCCTTGGGCTCCGTCCTCACTAGGGTAAACCTTTCCTTCCACCACGTTTCTCCAACCAGGTCCAAGCTCAAGTACCACCACAGTCTGCCCGTAAAATCCCGCTTTTCTAATGCAGTCTCCTGGGATTTGCCCTCCGTAACTACAGATAAGTTCTGACTTTCTCAGTTTAAAAACTGTTTAACAGCTCCTGGTCACAGCTGGACAGGGGAGGTCTGGAGGAGCGCGGGCTGCCTGGAGCCCAGCCTGGCTTTCCCACATCAAATGGGGAGGGGAAATTACTTCCACATTTTTGCCACGAAGGTGGCCTCGTTAACTACACATCAATAAATTAACTTCTCTGAGCAGCGCCGTGTGGTCTTTCTCCTCACACAGTAACTACGGACACAGCTGAATTAATAAAGATCTGAAATGGGCGTTACCGAACGCGGATCGCACACACAAAGCTTTAGACAGCAGTGCTTGAAGCAAGTGTTTCTGGTCATCCTGTACCCTACGCATTCCTCTTCTGAAACAGAACCCAGCGATGCGGTATGGCTTACTTCCAGAGCTGAATATATTGCTGAAATTAGCTTATTAAAACAAATCACAACAGCAGCACGTTATTTTATAAACCCTGCATAAACAAAAGACAACCTAGCCCTTGCCTGCAAAACTACATTACGAGGGCCCGGTATTTCACACAGGAATTGAGAAAAAGGAGGAAAAAAAAAAACCACCCACCCAACCCAAACCAAAAACCCACAAACAAGCAACCAAACGACAAAACAACCCCAACAACATACGTGGTAAAAAGCTCAATTAATTGAAGAGATGTCCCTAGAAAAGTCCAACTACCAAAGAATAGCTCTCCTCCTTTCAGAACTAAGAGCCAGCCGCAGTGCTGGCAGCTCACTTCAGTTTTCTGGTAACACACGTACAAAATACACATTGATTTAGTATAGTTAAAAGGTCATGGCCTCAACAGACATAGAAAATTCCATTTTTAGCACTGGAGTTTCGCAAGGTATAAGAGAGCAGCGAAGAATTGGGATGGTGGAAGATGCTTAAAAACAGCACAAAAAACCCCAAGGCAGGTGTGCCGTGTTAAAAATAATTTCAGAATTCACCTGGTGTTTTTCTGGCATGAGCTGTTAGAATGGTTAAACTCCACCTAACCTTTCTGTACTGTTTCCTGAGGTACATATTAAATGTGGCCATAACAGAGAAACATACACTTTTATGTTGAAATTCATTCCAAAAAAACTGCCTTAAAAAAGAAAAAAACCCCACAGGACTAATAAGACAAAGCAGCTTCTCCAGCCCTTAACAGTCTGAATCCTTTTTCCCTCCCTGCCAGTCTCAGAAAAGCTGCTTGTCCCCTCCTGGAACTGCAGCAGAAAGGACGTCTCTCCCTCGATTCATTAGCCAGGCTGCCAGCTAGACTCGCACTCTTGTCCCCCACTTAATACTGTGTCTTCTTCCACTGCCCTCCAAAACACAGCCAGCCCCTGGAAAATGTTAAAGTCTTGCTAAAACAGCAGAATCTTTCAAGTAGCGAATCTAGCTTTAATGCTTTTTAGTTCCCAAAGGGAAAGTCTCCCCATTTCAGAAAAATTTAAGTTGTGGTTGGCAAACAAGAGCTCAGTTCAAAACACGGGGGGGGGGGGGGGG
>JAVKLA010000036.1:6062772-6083245 GCA_034782735.1 Sagittarius serpentarius | reverse complement strand
CGCCCCCCCCACACAAAACAAACCAAAAAAAACCCCACAGCTATCAGACCTGATGGACCTTCCCATTTGAAGGTAGTTTTGCAACACGAAGCCTCCAATGCTCAAAATGTAGAATTTCACCTACGTTAAATACGCCATAAAAAAAATCTCCATGTAATTCTAGGCAATCATTCACAGTAAAAATAAGAGGAACTCTTAGAAAAACACTTAAAAAAGAAAGTAAAATCTAGTTAAAATCTGACAGTAAAATTGACACGGGCAATTAACCATCTTGCAGTATCCACAGAGGAACAATAAAACCCACTGAAACTGCACAAATTTACATACGAAAAATCTAAAACCAACTCTACTCTGCTTCCCATAAATCTTTTAGTAATACCTTTCGGGACTGGGAGTTATCCACAACTACAGGTTTTCTCCAAAGAGGCTGAGTCACATTCGAAATGTCTTAAAGTGACGGGGAGGCGCGTTCATTCCAACTTGCTCGGCGCTCAGCAACGCCCTCTCCGTTCTCCGGGACCTGAGCCACTACTGGACGCTCTTGCGCTGGAGGAAGGGCTGCCGCCCCGGGAACTGGAGCTATAGGTGGTTAGGTACTGTCCTCAAAGCTTCTTCTCTGGACCGATCCACACCTACATTCTGCAGATTTAAAGACAGAAAAGATTTTAAAGCAACGGTCTTGTGGTCAGCTGTGGTTTTGCTTAAGACACAGCTAGTACACAAGGCAAAAGATGAGGAAGTTTTAATGCTTATTTCCTCAAAATGTTTTGTAAAACGCAAGGGAAGGTGCCAGCCCATGAGCACAAGTCAGAAGCCAGGCCTAGACCCTGTCCCAGCCACTACGCGATCCACAGAGCCCGAGTCCCTCGGATACCTAAAAGCAGGCCTCTGCTGCCAGTGAAAAAGCATCTCTAAGACATGTATCACACCAGGTCTGGTAGGACAATTGGTCTCTGTACACCACGTGCAGGTCACACCGTTATGGTTTTCAACACTTTTTTTTTTCATTTAACCACCGTTTTTAACCACATCTTTCTAATCCACCGTCTCTTCTAGTCTTTATGCATATCATATAAGAAGAAACAAAACCACACAGCAAAGGTCGTAAACCACACAAGAACTGATAAAACCCGGAGGGAGGGAAGCCCATTTCTCTTTGTTTCGAGCACACTTCAGGAAACCACTCCTTAACACCAACAGCTGTAAAACTAATTCCGATTCTGCCTGTAAGCAGCTAAGTCACCAGAAGGGCTCTGAGTAACTCCCTAAAGAGCTGGTAAGAAAAAGTTTAAATGCACTTCAGGATACATGGGCATGTTGGCAGATGTCACACTGACATCAGATAACGGTTCAGCGGTTTTACAACCACATCTCTCAGAGTTTACTTTCAAGACAAGTCTCTTCAACTCAAGGAAAAGGAGAGCCCCACTAGCACAGAGCGAAGGGGACTCTCGGCACACGCTCTCAGAGAGCACACAACTCCATTAGTCAAAATGCATCAACTTACAAAGCAAGTCATTCCCCTCCCCAATGCCAGCGTCTAGGATTTTCACCCATTTTTTATGAAAACAGGAGATAAACAAGCAGCACTGGATTTGATTTGAGGGTTGAAGCGTGCCAGCATCACTTCTGCCCTTACCAATTCTCCTGCATTCGTGTCAGCCCTTTCCTTTCTCATCAGCCTTCAAAAACCTTTGGGTCAAGCACCCTGTTTTCCACCAGAAACACAGCACAGCAGGGGTTCCGAGAAGACACGCGTGAATGCTGCTGGGCCGAGTCGTCCAAGTCCTGGCAACCTCTGCACCCACCAACCCGCTGCCCGACCTGCTCTCTGACTTTGCTCTTAGAAGGAAAGAAAAGCAACGACCCTGTTTCAGGAGGAAGCTTCTACAGGTAGCATTTCTTCTGCAGCAAAGGACACGGAGAAAGCGTCAGCATCTAAGAACACGAGGGCCTGGCAAAACAAGTCACACCCTGCATCACTGCAACGGAGGAAAAAAAAGAAAAAAAAAGCCCCAAATGCTGGCATTTGTTTCATTTGTTTGCATTTTTCCTAGCAATTGATCCAATGTACCCTGAAATTCCTTGGGACTGCAGAGATGTCTCCACAGGCAATCCAAGAATATTGGCTAAAATCTTTTAAGCCGAGCATCTGCTGTTGATTCAAAGAAAATTAAATGGAGCGTGAAATGGAACATCAATACACAGGAATCCAGAGGTACTGGAAATTACTCCACAGGCAGCAAGAACTAGACAGCTATAACATGCAACTAAAAGGAAACGAGGTGGTCAAGACAAGGCAGAAGACACAGCTTATTTAAGTCAGTAAGAGACAGCAGATGAAAGCAGCATCTTCGCAACCGAGACAGACCCAAGAGGGACTCTCGACATGCAGTCAAGAAAGCTGGAAGCAAAAAGTGCTTCAATTTGAGTACACGTGAAGGAGGAGAACAGGCTGTAGAAGCGAAGCACGCTGAACTGTCACGCTGAAGAAAGAAACTCCGTCTGGCATAACCCCTAATAAACACAACCCAGGGCTCATTAGACAAATGGAATACCTAACTGCAAGACCAGATGAACTGAGGCTTGGAAAGGAACTAACATCCTCGTTAACAATAAATGGATTCCTACTCATAGGAATCACGCTAGATAAGATTACAGCAGCTGGGATTGTACCCTCTTCCGGAATAACCACAGGCACCAAGAGAGAAAACTCGTGCAGTGAGAACAGTGCTGCTGCTGCTGCTGCTGCTGCTGCTCAGAAAGACAACCGAGGTTTTAGCGCTACTTTTGGGACCAAAAGGTGTCCCTGCAACGGTTCAGCACTGCCTTACAAAGCATGGCAGGACAAAACTGCCATCCCGGGAACAGCGGTGACACAGTCTGGAAAGCCCAGGAGTTCCCACAGGAGTGAGAACAAAACCAACACACACCTTTTTTCACTACTATTTCTACCAAGGCACACAGGCTCTCCCTCCGTCAGCCCGGGCAGGGGCTTCCTGCTTCCAGAGCACACTCCCCGAGGAGGCTGAGTGCTCACCAGGGCAGGAGCAGTCTCGCTCTGCCTTGCACGAGGCTCCGTCTCACCCACTCTCCGGAAAGACTCAAAACACACAGATTAACCCAAATACACTCTGGCACCACTGTTCCTCCTCTCCTCATTAGACGTCCCTCTGCTTTGCACTTTTTTTTTTTTTTTCCTTACACAACAGAGCCTCCCCCAGAAACAAAGTGCTACGGATTCCCAAACAGCACAGAGTCTGCCATTTCGGTTTTGTTTTCTTTAGCCGCACACAATCTTCACAGCAAAATGGGAAGATTTTGCGTGAAGGCTCCTCTAGGGAAGAGGGCTCTGAAGGGCACTGGAGCCACGAAGACAGCCAAAGCAGATGCAGGCCCTGCACAGCTGAAGAACCAGCACAGGCATAAAGAGAGAAATAAATAGCACAGTATGAACAATCCAGTACTCTTATCAGCCGGCTTTCCCTCAACGAGCTGTGCCACAAACTGTCACTGCTGCTTCCTGCCCAGCATCAGGCCTTTCTTTTAAGCAATCCTGCTGTAACAGGAGACCACTTAGAGCGCAAAACTGATTTTAAATACCCACTTCATTCCGTTGCACGCACCAGCACGATAAGCATTATGCTCAGCAAAGAGAATAATACGCAGCCACGGCCCCAGGAAATCGAGCTGGCAGCAGCTGGCAGGGATGGAGGGTCCTAGGCGCTTCTGCCACTTCCCCTCCCTCTGCAACCTCTGCCGGCCGCAGAGCAGGCAAGCCCGGCTTTCCTCTCTGGCCAAGTTCCTGTCCCATCCATCTTCCCCCTCCATTTTCTCTAAGGGCCCAAGCCATCCTTTTTCAAGCAGCAAAACTCAAGTTTTTCCACAGCAGACGGCTGTGCAGATTTTGGCTCCATCAAAAACGTAATGTGTTTAACTTAAATTTGCGCAGCATTTCCTCAGTTGTGGCCCACGGAGGTGACAGCACTCCGAGCCGTCTTGGCGTGCTTTCTCGGTACCCGACTATGGCCAACACCCCTGCGACCTCCCAGGGACGTCACTTCAACTCTCAAGTAAAAGTAACCAGACTCGGTAATTAATGCGCAAGCAGGTATGGCAGGCTCAGATCTCCTCCTCCATGGCATTTCTCATGGAAAAGCACATGCCAAGAGGGTGGGGCAAGTAAACACTGAAAAGTGACCAAACACTCCCACGTCACAGTCACAACAGAGAGAGAGAAAAATAATCTGGGCAACATCAGCTCCAGCCCATCCTGGGATGCTGGTTTAACTAAATACCAAGCAGTACAGCGGGAGGCTCTCCGGCCAGGTTAATTTGGTTGTATCAGACATTCCCGATTGCTATAAACCTCTGAAAACTTCAGTGTAATTTTAGAAGTGCAGATACTTAACAGGTTTTTACCAAAATCCTGGTTTTGGAAAAACATACCACCCGAGAAACCTAACAGAGAAAAGCTTTCCACAACACACCACTCTTGCTTACTTCCAAGACTAAAAGACCACCGCCGCCCCTCAGAAGACAGTTCCAGGACTTGGTGATTTTCTGCCTCTCCCAGACTCAATGCTACCTAAACCAAAGCTGCTTCAATGGCACAGATGCTTCCCACTGCCTCACTTTGCCCACCATTACATCGCAGAGAAAGGAGCCAAGGCACAGCACTGCCTCTCTGACAAGCGGCGGTCTTTTCCAGCCTGTAATTCTGTTCAGGATGCCGTACCCTGCTGGTTTGAGATCCCACGCCTACTGGAGTCACAACCCAGCTACAAAATCATCAGGCTAATTCTGCTTCTACGTCCTGAAACAGTCAACGCTGCTTACTGTAGCCTAGATAAAATCTGCGTACAAAACATACAGAGCAGACCTGTAAACACGCGTCAATCACCCGCATCTGTACAAGACGCAGGAAAAGAGGACGTTTAAAATCACTTCTGCCAGCAGGCAAACCCTAAAGCCTAGTTAATGCAGAACCGCCATTAAGAAAAGTCGTATATTAAAAACATTCACACGCATTCCTGTACCTTGAATAACTGTTCTGGAACTAAGTGAAAACTTGCTCCCCTCTTCAAACAGCACATCATTAATTAGCACATCTAGAGCACTAGCGCTATGGATCAGCAGAATTAAGGTTTTACAGTAACTATGGATTGTTATTTTATGCTACATAGCAGTCCAATCACTCCCGGGGCACTGAAACAGGTAATACTGGTGCCTAAAAAACAAACTTCAACTTTTCCTTATCTCACACAGGATGTTGCGTTTCATGGCTTTCATAAACACACTGCAACTAACATTAAACGATTGCTGGCTGTTAACAACGAAACTTAATGCTGCAGGATCTTTAAATTACAGCAATTTACAAAAACGGCGTTCCAGTGACAGCCAATCCATGTTTGATAACTTATCCGCAATAAATTAACCAGCGCAACAGTTTTATTGTGATTTGATACTTTTTCAAGTCGTGCGTTGTACAAACATTTGGTTTGGGTTTTGAGTTGTTGGGTTTGGGTGGGGCTTTTTTATTTCAAAGTGATTGGAATGATTAGTTTTTCAATTTATTTCAAAGGAGTAGGATGAAAACAGCACCCCAAGTTCGATAGTTGATCAGCACACAGGATTCAGTGATGAGCAGGGACTGTTACAAGAGCTTCCTCGGGAGGTCTGGAAATGTCTACATTCTGTATAATAATAAAAATACAGAGGAGAATATTTACCATGCAGCAGTAAGAGCAACAAAACCCCCCGATCAGATTCCTTCACAACTACACAGCTGCATTTATTTAAAAGCAGAGATTCTTTTTAACCCCCACCCCACCCTGAGAAGGCAGCAGACTGACAGCTGGTTGGTGTCCCAGAACTAGACAGCAGGAAAACATATTTACAGTAATCGCTGATCCCATGCCGATAGTATTGCCAAAAGCTCAAGTCATCCATGTTTAGGAGGAAGTCTTTTACAGGCCCAAGCAGGAATCCACTTAAACGTGTGCTTCAGCACATACACGTCTATCCATTAAGCACCTTTCAGGGCTTTGCTGAACCATGCCATACACTTCTTTCCCAAGGGGAGACTTCAACATTTGTTTCTGTTATAGGCAAAGTACCACCCCTGGCAAAAAAAAGAGGTATCTTCCCAGACACCTTAACCACTCAAGACTGACCACACCAACTGGATCTCACCTCATTTTGCAGAGCCTGTAGAAAAAAAATTACATTCGATGAAGCAAATTATTCAAAACCAAACGAAACCAGAACACCAGCACAGCCAAACACTCACGCTAGGAAGCACAGCTTTGAGTGCAGCCGTGCGGAACCAGGCTCAGGAATCACGCCCGCCATGGTACCACCTCATGCAAGTCCCAAAGACTGCGCAATTAGTATTCTCCCTTCCACCAAGAAAGCAGGCTATGATGAACTGTTCTGAAGTGCCTCGCGAGATCTTGATCTAAGATTTGGCCCGTTTTAGGCCAAACCGTTGCCAATTCTTCAAACTTCGTGCTGACGGGCTTCACGAGTCTTACTTGGTTCACAGTGTGGTAAGCAAACTCACCTGCCACTAACATCTCCCTCTCCCCTTCCCCCCACAAAATCAAAAAGGAGATCTGGGTTTCTTGCTGGGAGCAATCTCCCTATCTGTCATTCACTAAGACCGAGGTGCAAGGTAGACATTTTACCCCAGTGCTTGTTTTCTGGCCCAAAGAGGGGACCCAAGCAACAGCTAAAGTAATTCCTCTGAATTATTTTCAGTAAAAAGGCTATAGACTCCTTTATTTGAAAAGGTCAGGAACTTAAGCCACTACAGCAGTGACAAACACAAGGCTTCAATCCACTTCAGACAAATCATCATCACACAATGAAGTTTACACATACTATAAACAACTACTCTAGCACTTTGCCCGCCTTTCTGCGATGTGAAAATAGATGCTTTCAGCTGCGGCCAAAAAGCAGCGCACTGTTCTGAAACACAGACTACAAATTACTTGTGGGGGCACAGAACAGCACACTGGGCAATTCTTCATCAAATGTTTCATTGTTTAACAATGATGTTATGTGTGACACTGTATTTAATTAAATGCTTTGACTTCAACAGACTATTTGAAAACTTAATTTTACAGAAGTAATTAGCATTTTCATAGGTGATGTAAATGAAAGCTTTTGAAATTTTCATAGTCCTCGGAGCAGCATTTAAATGCAGACAGGAGCAACTCTAGTCCTTCATTCACCCCTACCAAATGAACAGCGTATCATCACCCACACTTCACTGGTCTGGGTTTCTTTGGGGGCTGAGGGAAAAGAGTGAGGTTTTTTAACAAACACACCTCAGCTCCCTTTCTTTCTTTTTAAAAATTCATTAACTCAGTGTATTTCTGTTCAAATTAAACAGCTTTGTGTCTTTGTGTCCACTGCAATGCTACTATCTGCATGATCCTCTACATGCATCTGAAATACAACCACCCAACACCAACAACAGTATGGCCACATCGCTTGCCAGACATGTTAGGAGTCGCTTGGTGATTCAAGCAGAGCTTTCCCCCTCAAAATAAACACCTTCCGTTAAAGAAGTGGTATTTCCAATGGCAATTCCCAAGACACTTTAGCAAGCTGTAAATTCAGCACCAATATTTTATCAGCCAAACTAAAGATGTTTAATTGATCTTCATGTTTTAACATGGATAACCTAACACCTGCTCTAAGACAGCCTCATTTATTTTCACCATGCTTCTCCAACACCTTTTAAGCACTGTGAAAACGGAATGGATTTCCTAAACCTAACAAACCGAACTAAGATACAGAAGTGGTAAAGCAGAACGACAAAGGAGAAAGGGGAAGAGAAAGGAAATACGCAGTACAACTATCTAATAGAAAACGTCTTGGCTACAAACAACCAAAAGTCAGTATTTTCAGAACTCAGAATACCCAAGTTCTTAAAGCAAAACTTCTTTGCAGACCCCTCCAGCATGAATTCTGCACAACAGTCGCAAATGTGTACCCTGATGTAAGTAAGGCGTTTTGTGTCACATGCCTTATTGAAGACGCACGTGAAAACACATTTATCACTATATTACTTTTCACTACAAACCATTGTTCTGAAAATCACGACAAACAGCCCTTTTTTCTCATGTTATCAAACTGACTTTTAATTCACCAGCAGGCACGGCTCATAACCTCAGCAAGGAATCAGTGCCATACCTAGCAGCGTTAGCATGAGGATCTGCAAGGGAACCAGAAATTTTTAATCCTGACACTTTTTACAGCACTTTCATCACGCAGCAACGGAAGAGCTTTGCGCGAGCAGCAGAACCAACCTAAGCTCACGTCAACACTTAAGAGCACACAGAACCGTGTGCTTGACACAGGGAGAGTACAAAGCTGCCGTGGTCTGACACCTTATGTCCACTTACATTTTACAAATACGCTCCATTTCCTTTTCCCCAGTTTTTCTGCTGTATCCCAAGATCTAGTCTTCCTCTCCAGCTTTGGCTTAAAACAGAGGTGGCATCATCGGTTCCTCTTTTTCATACAGCAATGATCGCTGTGATGAAAAAGCTAATGATTTCATTATTTACTCTCTCCAAAATAAGCACGGCATTCATAACGACGTAATTTTTGACTACACCCTACTTCTGCTGAATGACAAAGGCTGGAAGAACTTTATACAGCTTTCATATTGATACTGTATCTTCAAATTCTCATTCATTTTTAGAAGACAAACTACTCCAGCTAGAGCTCGTATGTAGAATAAATTTCCTCAATAAAAAGGATTTTTTTCCCCCCCTCAACAGCAAACCAACAGTAAAAGTTTGATATGTAAAGTTAAATATGCTCAGCTGAGTTATCAAATCATTTCTAACCACAAGGACAATGGAAATCAGCTCAGACAGTACACTACGTCAAGTTCTCCAATTTGAAAAATATTCTTACCTCTGGTTTATCTCTGTGCGTGTTTACAGCTTCAACATTCAGAAATATAGATTCTACTTTACATCCTGTTGAAAAAAACACATTTTTAGAATTGGTCTGCTTTAAAAATGAAGTTATAGTAAAGATGCAATCTAATTTTGAGTTGCTGAAGGTTAATCACTTTCCCCTTCTGATTCATACTAGAATTTCCCAAATTCTGAATAGTAAAGTTATTGAAATGAATATATTCCACCAGGATGAACATTTTTCTCAATCTGATAATCCATCTCCTATTCTCACCTTAGCTTTATCATTATTTCATTTGAAAGGAGTTCTCATTTTTAAACATACATGAACAATACCATTCAGTCACAAAGTTGTTCTTTGTAACTTTTTTTGGTTTTTAGACATCCTAGACCTCTTAGAATTTCACTGTAATACAGAAGATAAATACTGCTTTCATTTTTTAAAACATGAAAATGATTATGAGAAGATACACTGTGTGTTGTTAGCAACCCCCATTTCTCTACCCGTGCAAAACAGTTTTAACCCCCAGCTAAATGGAACTTTAAAGTTGACTTCTGAAAAGGAACTACTCCTTTTCACCCAAAAATGGAAAACTCCAGAGAAGCAAGAAAAACTAAATGGTCAGAAGAGACAACTATTAGTCAGTTAGTATAAACTGACGCGCTTAGAGAATTAAAATTACTCAATACCCTATGGCCACACCAATTTAAGCAATACCCGATTGCCAAACACTGTCTTATCTCACATGAACATGACTTTTATAAGCTACCACTACCTTAACACAACATTCATTAATAGCCAAACTCCTCTGACATACCACAGAGTCCATCCTCTATCACAAACTGGTTTTCAGATTATTCTGTTCACTTACTTCCTAAAGTCCTAACATAGTCCACAGAATTACTACAGGACAGGAAAAGGTGATTTTAGCCTTTTCTTAGAAAGCCACTGCACATTAAAAAAAACTAATATAAATTAGTAAGGCAAATATTTGCCTTCCCTTAGGGAAGCCTAATCTGAGAAACCCCATTTGTCATGAACGCTGTGAGTAAATACTACACAGGAGGGCCAGCACTCGGAGAGACAGTCAACCAGAAAACAGATTTTAAGGGAGGAAAGCACACATCTCTCACTGGAAGAGGAGCCTAGTCATCCTTCTGTTCACAGATCCATTGCGACCCCGAGACAAGCAAAACCAAGTCCTGACCCCTGATGCTGGCCGTTACTAAGCACTGGTTACAGAGCAGACACACTTCCACAGACACCTCTCGGTCCATACTGCTAGCTGAGTTTAAGACCTGAAAAAAGTATCATATGGAAAGCTTTAAATATAAACTAAAGGGACCTGAGTTACTCCACAGTAATTACAACGTGCATACTCCCAGCTCATTTTAATTAACCCATGTGCAAGTTTGTAGCTACAGCAAGGCGCGGTTTCCCCTTCCTGTGCGCTCCCACATAGACCACCACTGTACTGGATTGTTGGGTAAAAGTCTAATTTATACTAATCTGTCAGGCTGTAACAGATGGTCCCCTACTAAAGATCAGACCCTTAGGGTGGGAATGATGCTTCAAACGCCAGGAAGAGCAAACCCCTAAGGGAGGTGTTACCCCAGAACAGGATTAGCTGGAAGGTATTAAACACACCACGTTTGATCCTGCATCCTGCCTCACTGGAGCCAAGTGACACATCAACTTGAAATAATGCTATAGATTATTACTGTATAAAAAGTTTACACAGCCCTTGTATTTTCAGATGGTCAAATTCCAAAAAGTAGGTTGACAGAAATGTATTAATCAGACGTACGTATCGAACACTTTAAAAAAGTACAATGGCGTTTCTTTCACTGAAGTCAAAAGGACAAGGACAGTATTTCACACCACTTCTCTCTCTTCCTCCTTTAGTGTGTGAGTAAACACTGCAAACATCCAGGCCCTCTTAAAATTTATGAAGTCACCCAACTTCCCACTAAAAAAATGAAAACAACACCAAACAAAACCCCAGACAAAAACCTCTCTGTGTAAACAGGCCAAGAGTAGCGAGTCAAGAGAATACCGTTTCAAAAACAAACAAACAACAACAAAAGTCTGACGTTTCTAAATCTCTATTTTCAAAACTCCAGCCTGTCATGCAATGCTAGGAACACCAGATGTCACCAAAGCACAGACGGTTATCACTTACTGTAGGACGACACTGCAATTAAACGAGAAAAATCTCTTCAGACAGATTTCCCAGTGGAACACCTAGTTACTTTGCCTCAACTTCATTTGAAACGTAACAAAAAAAGGAAGTACAGGTCTAGACTGCTGTTTTTCAAAGCTGATAATCAAAGACAGCTTTGCATTTCCAATTAGTAACTCGACCAGCATTAAGTGGCAATCCGTTTCCTGGTAAGATATGCAGATAGTTCTCTTTGTCTGTAAATAATCTTCCAGAGCGTGATGAGATATCAGAAGGTATAATTAAGCCATCACTTAAAGAAAATTAAAAGCATGCACATGTTAAGCTGAGGTTGAAACCCGCAATCAGCCTAAAACCCAAGAAGTACAGGTTGCAACCCATACCCCGCACTCTACAAGCTAGCGGCGTATCAAGGTAAGTTCGCGTGGTAGCGTGAAGGTCCATGAAAAAATACTTCAGGAAAAGAGAACAAAGTTATTTAAGGGTAAGTGGAATACCCTTTGTAAGATGATAAACCTACAGAAACGAAAATTTGCCTGTCTTCTAAAAACCAATACCTTCAAATACATCAATAAAAACTGAGCTCTTACTGTACCAGCAATGTGCAAATGGCATCGGTTTGCCAGAGAATTAGCAAAATAGCTTATGAACTGAGTACAAAAGAAAACTGTCCACCAGCAGTTACAGCCACTGGTAGTTTCAAGCCTTCTCTAACACATACGTATTTTCTGGCGTAACGCAAAGCAAACGTAAACCAAAGGGTTCGTTGATTCTAACGAAGCTGCGCAGGCATACATGCAATGTCAAACTTAACTGTTCAATACTATTTTAAAGCAAAATAAATTAAAAATGTGTTTTAATTTAAATGCTTCACAAACTTCACTGATGACACAGACAGTGTAGTTAGACTTACATATGATATATACTTAATACTACTTACCATAAGCCACCGGCGTTAGCTTTAAGACGGTATGCAGCGGGCACTTCAGGTAAGGCAGTTGTTCTGAGACACCGAACAACAAATTAGACAGGAAATACAGATTACAAGAACACTAACTTTTCTATTACGCTACAGGTCAACCACCTAAATTTCTTTTTATCTGACAGCATATCTGTTTTCTTCCCTAGTACGCAACCGAGATGCTATTCAAACAGAGCAAAAAACAAACAATGCAGTATTTCAGGTGACGAGCAGCTCAATAAAAATCGACTACCAAGTTTCACATGTGGGTCAAATACAAAAAATTACACTTGCATACTTGCCTACCACAACCACCCTATGATCATAAAGGAAATTGTTAGCATTTACTGTCTGGAACCTTAATGAGTCAATTTTCAAAAACCAGACCATTTGTAATGTATCAAGGAAGACATACCTGCAGGCTTGTCAAGAAAATACGCGAGCAAACAGCGCATGACAGCTTGGTGACAGATGACAAGCACATTTTCCTGCCTTTCAAGTTCCATAATTACCGGCTCCAGTCTCTGAACAAGATCTTCATAGGACTGGGCGGGGAAGAAAAGTACACAGCACATTAAAAAGGGAAAACTCTTTGAACAGTGTATGCATATACAGTGGATCTCGTTTTCGTATTAGTCATCTTCTAAATGTTATATTCGTGCACAGACAAATACTGTAGTAATAATTTTCCTTAAATTAAGGAAAGGCTCTGCCAGACTATCAAAGAGCATACACGTAACAAAATAAATCTCCCTCGTGGAAAAGCTTTATTAAATTAGTCACTATGATCAAGAATTTCCACAAAATCCCTAGAATTTAATTCACAGCATCTGCAAATGTACAGGTTAAGTCTTGCACATTATTTTCCGTACCTCATCTTCAAAAGCATCTCTCTTCCAAGCAAAAATCTGGGAAGTCCACCCTACAGTCAGCCTACAAAGAGTTCACAAAGCCCGATTTGTTCAGGCTGCCCTTTGAAAACAAACTATGGGCTTGATGAACTGGCCTGGCGATCGCAGCCACCATCCCATCAAAAGTCACAAAGCAAGGAGGCCGGATTTCTCTCACAACCTGTCCTGCACAGCACGCGCGCAGCAGATCTGCTGCTGCAGGTAAACAGCAGGATTTCCACACGTGTATGCTTAAGTTAATTTTCACACACACAGTAAAGACAATACTTCCAAAACGTGTCACACATTGCGCATGCGGAGAACACAGCACATCACCCAGCAGGGCAGGGAACGACCGCAGCAGAAAGGCTTCACCCTGGTCCCAGGGCAGGCACGGGGGCTGCCCGGCCGGAAAGCGGCACTGCCGATTCAGACCTTGTCAAGAGAAACCCAGAGGTCTCTAGCGAGGCTGTGCAAACCCCTGCGACTGTAACGGGTGACAGAGAAACTGCCTTTGACAGACGACTGAGATCAACTAATCACCCCAAGGCAATGAGGGAGTTTGAAACGTTTGTCACCATCCTAGAAGATGGCATCGGTTTGACAAACAAACACTCCTTGTTCAAATGGATTAGGAGAACTTTACAGCTTAATGACTACCTCATTAGTAAGACTGGGGTCACACCTGCGAGAACACTGCTCTTATCACAAGCTGCTCTTAGCGCAGTGATTACGCGACTGCTGAGGAAAGAAGACCACAGAGCTCCGCTTCCTCATGACACAAACAGCCAAGCAGCTGGTCCAATTACTCCTCCGCCCTGCTGCCCTGAATCCTAAGCCTTTAGCACCCACAGACAGGCGGTGTGACCATCTGGTAATTGCTGCACTGTAATGGGTTTGCTTTAGAAAAGCTGTCAGCAAGTTATTTTCCGAGAGACAAGGAGTTTATTAGAGTGAAAGACCAGTGTGGCTACAGTTTTCCCTAGCGTTTCAGCCAGAACTGCATGCAAAACAGCCATTATCTACAGCAAGGATGAATAGAAAAAGGCCATCTTGGCAGTATGTTTGCATATGCAATAGTCTGAAGCCTTGCAATCATTCTTCCTGCTTTATCACTGCAGGACCAGCATAGAAACGATGCCCACAAGATCAAAGCTCGCAACTGTTTTTCTAAATCTATTGTTTTATTTGTCATGCCCTGAATCAAATTAAATGGTCTGAGTTCAATCCTTGCAAGCTCCAACGTGCTTTCCCCTGGAGAAAGGAACAACTTTTTATTAATTTAAACTTTCTTTTTGCCTTCCTAAAGCCCACATGCATGTTTTCAAGAAGACAAGGAAGCCCTTCACCTTAAAGGAGGAAAAATAGCATACCTCTCCTTTAGGGTATCGGTATCTGTATTTGTCTTGGTCTCTCAGTGCAAATTCAAGCGGATAATTTTCCTGTATTTCTTCATATGTCATTTCTTCACACACTCCCTATAGGCAATAAAAATAATTAAAAAGCATGTATTTCCAGCAGTGCAAAAAGTAGATATCCCTCTTAAATAAAACCATATAAAAATAACCTTTAACAATTGTGTTTTGTTACTCTGATACTTAAAGACAAAATTGTCACGCGTGATGAACAGGACACTCAGCTGGACTCAGGTGTGGCTAGAAGGAATCATTAAATCCCTATATAAGTGAAGTTACACATACGGGCAAGCAAGATCACTGAGCAAGGTCACATTTTATCTATTCCACCTGCTTACATATCTTACAGGTGCAGCTGGAAAGTGCCAACTAGCGACTCCCACCTACCAAAAATTTCTCTTCAACCTCCCACCCCCCACCAAATTTCATAGCACCATGGCTTCTACAGGAGAATGTTTTACTGGGAAAGACAAATGCAGACTAAGTTAATTATGGCAAAATTTAAAACAACGTTTAGCCTTGTTAACAGGAATTAGTGACTATTTTTCCAGCCTCTAGAACCAGCTTAAATGACTTTCTATCCCATAAAAGGCTTTTCATTACAAAATTCAGTACTTCCTTCGTCCCTAGCAAACAAAGGAACTTACTGGACATTCAGAAAAGAAGAACTTACTGCATCTATCTCATTCAAAACCTTCCACTGCTCATAAGGCACTCCCAAGGCTTCAGCAGTCTGAATTGTCCTTTTCATCTGGCTCGTCCAGACTTTCAGATCTTTGATATTTTGCTCATTAATAAATTGTGCCAAGCTTTTGGCAAACTGAAAGAAAAACCGTGAGACACTGGATGAGGGCTCGGAGCCAACACACTGTGTTCAGTTTGGAACACACAGGCTCTAGCCTCTGTAAACTCATTATAACTTTTCCAAAAGGCTCTGTCAAAGTTTTTGCTAAGGAATACAACACATTCCATTAATGCAAGAAGGACAGGAGAGGGAAGGAAAGGAGTACAAGGAAGATAACAGTTGTCTGCAGTTCCTATCTTTACCTCCAGGAATTTTCCTTTCGGCTTTAACTTGGTAAACCTTCCCAATTATCCAACAAGTCAGGATTTTACAAAAATACAGTTAAAAAATAAAGCCCCTGACAACTGATTTGTGCTGCAGGATAAAAAGGAATTTCAACCAACAGAATGAAAGACAGATAAAAGAGCACATACCAAATTGCAACACACAAAGTGTGTCCATCCAGTTTCTACTACCCACATAGGCAATCAAAAAAATCCTTCTTAAACATGTTAAGAGGAAAAGGGTTTAGAGGAAGCAAGCTGTCATTACACAGCACAAACCGCACACATGCACAGATACACACAAAACCCAGTCACAGTTCTTCAGGAAGTACATACTTCTTTCCCCCTGACAGACAGTCCAGGATCTCCTCCTATTCTCCCTTTCAGATTGAGTTCACTTTCTCCATGTCGACAGAGGTAGATTGACCGAGGAGTCACATGGATATTCATGAGGTAGTAGACAATCCGGCTCTGAATGTGATCCATTACTCTGTTCACAAGGTAACTCCTTCCAACATCCATAATTTTAATGTAAGAAAGATCCCTTTCATGAGAAAACAAAAAATATGTAAGATTCCACATCGTTTCTATTAGCATGTACCACAATCTTCCTACTCTCTCTCTCATAAACAAAGGGGTGACACGCCAAAGCAATAAACGAACCCTCAATTACCCATGGAATATGCATTAGTCCTAAGAAACGATGCAATACAAGGTACAGGTACAACATGAACTCTACTCCTTTCACATGTAAGCTGCTCACATTACTTTCTTTTCTGTTCCCTTTACTTGCACTTTGCCTCTCAAACCTAGATCCTACTCTTGGAAAAATACAGCCCTCCCACTGAAAGAAAAATTCAGTGGAGTCATTCCACTGTGGTAGCTTCAGTAAGATATTTTATGATACTAGGTATTTTTCTGCAGGTAACAAACACTTCCCCCACAGCAAGTATTTCTCTGATTGCACCCAGGGGCCAAAAAACACAACTCACTGTTTACCCATGTCAGCTAACCCTTCCAGAAAACCTACAGCACCAGAAGGACCAGGGACTAGCCTGAAGGAAGACATTTTCTCAACCACTCTATCAACAACTATTTATTAACAGTACTGTAATTTACCCCACCACTACCTTCTCTCAACATCAGACAGGTTATCATTTCAATTTTCACCGCTTACCCTTTCTCATCTGAGCTGCAATTTCAGAGCAGCATCTAGTTTAAAGGCTGAAAAAAGTCTAATAAGCTGAAAATAACCCCTACGGGTTTCTAGTGATGCTTTTGAGACATCATATCACAATAAAACAAGAAAACTTATAATAAAACCAAATGGAGGTGACGAGAAGCAAGCATCGTCGCCTCATCTCTGATAGCGTTCTCTGGAGTTAATCATTACTATTTCACCCAGGCACAACCATTAGGTCCATCACAGAAATTACACACATGAACTGATCTGACTGAACCAGCTTCACACTGCTTACACTCAATTACATTAAAATGCAGCTCAGCCTTCTCTATAGCACTGGTCCTGAAACAAATCCGGAGCATCTGGTATGAGTGCAGCTCAAAATCCCACACTGAAATCCTGGACTGTAGCAAGAGAAACAGTGCTCCTCCTCACACAGTTCATTCCTGCCTTACTTTCAAGCATCAAAAGCAAATGAAAAACAGATGAAAGCTTTGGCATGAGGGCAAATAATCTAGCTAAGAAAGTTTCTCACAGCCCTGCACCTGCAGGATAATTTGCAAGCACAAATAAATAAATTTAGAACTCGCATTTTTAAGACTGACGTGTTCAAAATTCATCTTAGCCATGTCAACGAATGAAGTTATGCTTACAAACCACTCAAATCTCCTCTACGTACTAAAAAAACCAAGTAACAACCAACCACTACAGCAAGTGTGGAATAATTTCTAAATGCTGGTTCTGTCCCAGAAGAATCATACCATTTTCCAAGTGGGAAAATCAAAAAGAATATTGTGCCAGAGTAGACTCGTTAGCCAATTTTCCTCAAGCAAGCAAGTTTCCAGGCTACACCATCAGAGTCAACTCCCTCTGATTTGCCAAAGGAAAGAGAGCTCAAGCCATTAGAATTAATCCCCGATACGGGATGCTCCACCCCCTAAGGAAATATCTTAAAACAACCCGGCTGTGAACACAGTATTACTTCATCACTTACTTGTCAAGAGTTTCATCTAAGGTCTCATACGAGTTCTTGTAGCACTCTATTCTTTTCATGAAGTCTTCTGTTGCTTCATCATTACTACAATCAACATAGTCAGGACTACCCAGCTTCACTTGCTGTTTAAAATAAAACCAGGAGAGTAGTGCGTAAGTTTGTTTCCCCTCCTAATGGAAGTCTAAAGAAATAGGAAGGGGGAGAACACAACACAAAAACTTATTTTCTGGAAGTTAATTAAAATACATGTAAAGCAGAAAGAATTAAACTTCTTAGTATACACCTGGACAGGAAAACAAATGAAAACTGATCCATTAATGGCAGCTAATGTTTTTTTGCTATTGGAAGTTCTTATAATACTTCTAAAAATACCAAGCTACTTTGAACCTCTTGACTTAAAGCAGTGAAAGCAAACTTTCCTATACTCACCACAATGTTTGCAGCAATGACCTCTGGATCTACACACACTGACTCAACAAAAAAAGTCTTCAGTTCAAACGGGAAGTCATATACATAGAAGGAAGGAAGAAGGAAGATGCATTAAACCACCTCTGGAGACTAACACACATGAGCAGCGTGTTGTCCACTTCCATACTAACCCTTTTTGACAGGGCCACGCATTAAACTTCCCTCCATTGACTCTGAAGGTTTCTCCAGACCCTGTCATCAGAAACTGTTGGCTTACCATTCCTTGAAGCATCACGCTCTACACTCTTTTCCCCAGCAATGCTTGTAAGTGGAAAAATTTTGCAGTGAGAAAAATTTAGGACGGGAGAGAGAGATAAATGCAGAGGATGCAAGTTCAGCCACACAAACATTAACTAATGCTTCTGAAATAATAATTTAGAAGCCTTTCAACTAATGGAGCAGGCTCACTTAAAAAGAGGTTTGTGTTTTGCTGTCTCAAAGGTTTACGGAGACTCAAGTTTAGAGAAAATAAAAGATTACCAGAGAACAGCTAAACCCAAAACAACCCTGGACAGAAGCCAGAAAGCCACGGAAAGATTTTGGTTTGTACAGAACTAACACAGAATTCCCTATGTGTTTCCACAGCAAAAATACGCACTAAGAACCATATTTTAAATGGTTCTTGCTGACAGTACACTCAGAACTACAAGTCCAGGATGACCGAATTGAAGTCATAGCATAAAAGAGAGTACCTCCAAACAGTACAAACATTAAAGACAAGAAAAATGAGGACTGGGTGACTTCTAATCACACACAGTGCTTGAGAACACAAAATGCGCTATTGACTAAACATCTAGGAAGGATGTGGCTTATGCTAGTGCACTTCTTCACTCGGAGGAGTAGATAAGGGCAAAACTATCACTACCTTCCCTGTCCACGCATTGACTCAGAACTCCTTTGCTTTTGACTCACCTTATATCCATTTTCTTCACCGAATTTGTAAATAGTTTCTCTGCGTTCCCGAGTTGTGTTTGTAGCATCAAAGACCTAGGAATAATTACAGGAGACAGAGAGAGAGAGGAATTAAAAAAGCATCATAGCCTATGAAAAGCACTGTGTTAGTAACAACAAAAATAAGGGTTCAACGTCCCTCGATGTGAAGGAAAGCAATGAAAACACTTCCCCTTCCCTCTACCCCGGCTACCTCAACACGCTCAACAGGAAAACAAAAAGACATTTCTACTTTACGCACATGATTTTCTAAATATTAAAAAAAGAGTAATATTTTGAAAGCACTACTAGCAGAACACTGGATTTGGAAGAAGCAACCAGAATTTAAGCCTAACACATAATACAGGACAGAATCTTCCTCCTCGCCCCTATCAGCATTAAATACTAGTGCACAGTTTTTTTGTAACTTCCACTACACAAAAAAAGATGCTGCAACCAATATGCTATTAAAAATGCACGTGTAGAACTTTTAAAGGGCAGAAGATCTGCAAGACTTGTAAATCCTGCCCATGAATTACAAGATATATGCAGTCATTTTTCTAAGAACTTAAGTTTAGCCCTGAACACACCAGTGGTTTACCAAAGGATGAAGTTTGCCAAAGTATAAAGTTCACCTCGTGTCCCCAGCAGAACTTACAATTATAGTTAATGGTTTTCCCTGATTAATTAATGAAAACAGAGTTGTGACAGTAGTCTTAAGAACAACGGTATGCAAATTAAGGTGAATACATAACATCAATAGTTGAACAGCTGATGTTCTGCATCCCATTATTAAATACTCAGACATGCAGCAATTTCAGTTTCTCCTGCTCTCTTCAGAGATTTCTCATGACAGTAACACAACTGCCAAGCAATACCCAGGATGGTTTTTGTTCAGTAAGTCCTTACCTTTCACTTGAAACATCAGACTACCAAATAGAGGCACAAGTGCAACCAAAACAAGAGGTGTGTTTAACAGTACATTATATAATGTGGAACGAAGCGGGAGCTTTTCTTAGTGTTACTCTCTCCTCAGTTAATCCCTCAAAACACACAGGTGGTTGCTCAATATGGCATCATCACCCTGAACTTAAGTGCTCCTCTCACTGCAGCAACAAGGCAGATCTAACATGCAACCCCTAAAGAAAAAAAATCTGATTTACTTAAAAGATATTGGAATTACTCAGGCTGTATTATCCAGCAGACACACACTGTTTTGTAGGGAAGCACTCAAGAACGTGTCTTCAACAAGAAACTTACAGCCACGTGCCCATTTTCTTCACTGAGGTACTGTCGGACGTCATTCAGCGCTGCTAAGGCACACTGTCTTAAAAATGAAACAAGAGTAAAACTCAAATGCTAGTTGAAAGTCATTTTATCAATGCACTTGTGCATTGTGATAAAAGTGCCCTGCAAATGTTAGATAACCTCTCTGAAAA
>JAVKLA010000036.1:6044295-6062663 GCA_034782735.1 Sagittarius serpentarius | reverse complement strand
AAACTGTTCTTATCTCAACCCACGAGCTTTACTTTATTTTTCCAATTCTCTCCCCCATCCCACTGGGTGGGGGGGGATGTGAGTGAGCGGCTGCGTGGTGCTGAGTTGCTGGCTGGGGTTAAACCATGACACCCTGCAACTGTATTCTTTTCCCAATTACCTATTTGTAGATATTTGCTTCTTAATTTGATTCTCAAAGAGGGAAAAAATAAATCAACTTATCTTGAGGCCCTAAGTTAAAGTGCATAGAGAATTATTTTTCAGTAATCTACTTCCCTTTTGAACTATTGTGTAAAAATTGCTTATGTCAAAAAAAACCCTGTTAAAACAGAGAGTAAAACAAAGTTAGCACCAAGTATTAGGGACAGAGATGAAAACAATATCCCATTGTAGTCACCAACTCAATGTAATTAATTAGTACTGGAGACCATTGAGGACACAAACACCAAAAAACCCCACCCCTACATACTTTACACTTGTATTAAATCTGGAGAGGAATAAATTTATTTGCAACTTTCCTATTTCCCCAGCATTAGTACTATCTTCAAAGTCCATTACGATTTCTAACACATAAATAACACTGGAGGGCAACATTAACATTGTACACGATTTACTCATTAGTAGAACAAGGCCCCATTTATTTCCAGTAAGTACAGTCTTTTTGCAGTACCAACGTAAAAACCTGTCCGTTTCAACAGCCTTCCTACGCATTACTACTCTATTTTCACTTCCAGACTGAAGCATATAACTCTTCTCTTACATTTACTGTATTCTGCCTGCAGAGCTTTATCTTAACAGAAAAAAGAAAGCTTTTCAATCCTGACAGTATTTCCACATTAGCATGGTTTATAGATGTCAGGAACTGAGATTCATCAGTCAAGTCTTCAGTAAATAAATATAAACCCTCTTTACTCATTGCTAACTAGGCAGATTAGCTCACACAGCCCATTTCATGTTATATTCCCCACCATTTAGTCTAAGAGGCGACACCGAGGCACATTAAAAGGTTTGGCTCTACCTCTAAGCAAAAGGTAGGGGCTTGCAAGGCTAATGCACCTCATATCTACTCTTTGGTCCCAAACGATTAGGAGGTTCTTAGGCAAGTTGTTCTCTTTTGACATTAGCAATACTCATCTGCTGCTGAAGGGGAAAGGGAAGAGAGAGAGGACAGAGGGACAGCCACAAAAGAAAGTCCAGACAGCAGGGAACTCCAGACATTTTTGATGCTTGAGCTGAAGCAATTAAGAACAAAATACTCTGTTTTAAGTAGTCTAAACAAATCACATTTCCATTCCTCTAAAATTTCTGTTCCTTCTCATTTCATACTGCACACTCCTACATGTTTTCCCGAACATACTAAAAAAGACAATGAATGGTGAAGAAAATCAAAAGACCTTCCCATTTGATCTTCTGTAAGAAAGAGGCAGCTCCCTCTTGCTCTGACCTTCTCTTCATCTACCCTTTCTTCTCAAGGTCTTTCCTCTACATTAAAGCACAGCCTCTTTCCAGGCAAGAGGGGAGTCTCAACTGCTTCTTCTAGGCACAGATGTTCACACTGGTGCTCACCTTGCTTTGCAGAGCATTAGCAAAGCACGGCAGTTTTCGAGGCAGTGCACTGACTGACTGCATGAAGCACCTGCATGGTGGCCAAAAAGACAATTTCGGGGAGAGAACAACCGTGTTTCATTCCTGCTTATTTGAACAGATAATGACAAATATGTCCAAAGTACTCCAGGTGAAAAATTCCAGTAGGTAGACCAAAAAGAAAAGCAGTTATGTGGGTTTTTTTCTTGGCTTTCCACACAAAAGCTCTTAAAATGGCATTTTAGGAATCAGACAGCAGAAAGTCACATTTATTAGCTCATACTTTACAAAAAGGTAAGAAAAATAATAACTATTTGTTAAAACTGCTTTGATTTGAGTGAAAATAACCTGGAATATCTGCAGGAATAACAGCAGTCACAACCTACTGAAAGGTGAAAAGGAATCAAGTATTTACCTTCTCTGCAGTTTTGATCCTTGAGATGAAGCAATTAAGAAAAAAAATACCCCAAATTTTAAGCAGCCTCAACAACTCAGTTTTCCACCTTCTCTAGACATACTGCAGTCTCTTAAGGGTCTCCTTAAGCATACAAAAATGCAATCTGAAGTAGTCTCTAAGAGCAAATTACACAGGGTACCATTTTAATACAATTAGCATCGTGTAGCCAAACACATTCAAAACTTACTTCCTGATTTTCAAGCCTTCTTCATTGTCAGGCAGGAAGAATTCAAAAGATTTATACTTCTTCACCAAATCTCGACGATACTGACCAACATTAAATTCTGCAAAGAAGAAACCAGTATTAGTGGGAACTAACAATATCCACGTAAAAAGGACAAAAGTCATGACAGCTTTGAAACCAAACTACTTGTGAGGATAAAATAATTTACCATGTACAAAGTCAACATATCATACTACTTCCTCTGTTCTGAGGGGTTAATTTGTTTTTAAATAAAAAGACAAGAACAAATCATGGAAACAGCAAAAGAACATCTGGGCTGTAGGTAGCTTCAATGGAGTCACTTGGCCATATTGCTGTGCTCATTCTGCCAGTCTGCCTGAACAACAACAAAAAACAAACTCTTTTCCTCCTTCGCAGTGGTAGCTGGAAGTATATTTCAGTAGTCTACAAAAGACTATTAATAATCTAGCTTTTTCTTCTGCATATATGTGCAGTGAAACAGTATTCTGATAGCATCTCCCAAAACTTTCAGCTCTTACTTAAGCAAGGAAGAGTTTTAAATAGAACTAACCAATCTTGCTTTTCATAAACCAAACTTAAAATTCAAGTTGTGGAAACATTTTCTCAGAACTCTGCTCAAATATTTCTATTCCTTAAGGATCAGTACATACTATTTTACAATCTCTGTTCCGTTTATTGTAAAAAATGCTTAAGCTGTAAAAGAAAAAGAAAAGAAACAAACAAAAAAACCAAAAGCCATCATTAAAAAAATATCAGCATAAGTACTGAACATAATCTTACTGTGATCTCTTAACAGTGGTCAAAGAAAACTGTTCCTTATCTGGGCAAAGGTCCATAAGGTCTATGGCCGTACACCTGTCACAATATCGGATATGGGATTAGGACAAGGCAGTTCTGTCTTGCCACACAGCAAACAACGATGCTGTACCCTAATTAACTTCATTCGACAGTCCTGAAAGTAGGTCTCTGAAGTGCAATTAATGTTTAACTTGTTTCTGACCTATGGGTTTTCTCTGCTGAACTGCAAAGCATTTTTTTTAACATTAGAAAAACTGAAGTATTCTGTTTGAGAAGCTGCCAAGGTATAACTACTTGCCAGACTTCACTTCTGGAAAGAGGAAAAGAAGTAACAGGCACAATTGCCAAGTTGTAGTTAAGAAAAAAAAGACATAGGATAAAAGAGCGCAGCCATCAGCTGCTGTATATAGATTGCTGTTGGGATTGGGGGCAGAGGATAAAGAAATAAATATTATTTATCCCCCCAAAAGTCATTTTGTTTGAATTCAACAATGTTGATGTAATTTTTTTGTGGTTAACTGATTATAGTACAATCCAGGTTATTCTGTGACAGGTTTAACAAGCACTGGCCATACTGGCTACATGAAAAGGTGGTTCCTTGTAAGAGAAACAGAAGATGCAAGAAGTTCAGATGGCCAGTGTTGTCAGGCAATAGCCCTTTAAAAATAAAAAAATAATGATTTTCATAAGAAAGAATAGTCACTGCAAGAGGGTCACACACAGCAAATGAAAAAGAGCTATCCAGTGGGACAATCTTTAGCCTTCATTATTAGCATCCACCCCTGTGGAAAAGTTTCACAACGCTAACTGGTATCACAACTACCACACAGCCAGAACTATTAAAAAAAGCTTCCCAAAGTTTAGTATCTAAAAACCACATTGCAACACAATTCTATTCAGGCATCTAACTGACCTCATTTCCTTCAAAAAGTCCAGACAGAAGTCCTTTGTATTTTTAACCATTTCACATTCTAAATGACAGAGGATTTTGGAAGGAATTAAAGAAAACACAGAACTGATGGTTGAAATGATTCAACTAACATCAAGACTGGGCTATTTACCTCCACCTTTTCTTGAACTCTCCAGCTTGCTTAATGTATGTTACACAAAAAGATGGCATTTATCTTTTCTCTGGTTTAGTAATTTTAACCATCTGCCTTGGAGAATAAGCACACTTACTATATTAAACACACACTAATTTTAAGACATTAAGAGCCAAATGGTAGCAGATGTTAAGACTACTTAATACTTATCACATATCGATTCAGTCCCAGTCAAGTGGAACCATTAGGCAACGTGTCATCCATTCCCTCAGTCAGTGAGGTATTTCAAACCGATTTCAGCTTCAGTAAAATTGCATCACTGATGACATCAACAACAGGAAGGGTCTGTGGTTTTCCAAGAAAATCGCAAGTCACCCTTTCTAACAAAGACAAACCATAACCAGCAACCTGGGATGGAAGCTCATATGGTAACTTTAGGTTGTATATTTTTGGAAAATTGCATGAGCCAGATGTGGACCGTATCTTGTTTGTTGTCCAATACCGTATTACTGCTTTTCAAGTTCACACAGTAAAATGTTCAACACAACAACATATATACATAACGTATCTACAGAAATGTATGTTAGATGTGTATCTAGTTAGATAGTTATAGTTAGATAACTAGTATAGTTATATCACGCACATTTTATCAGCTTGGATATAGGCTAACCTATTTAGACTGCTATTCCGTTTCAGCCCAATGGATAAAACTGAAGTCCCTAAATATCTGATACTGCTCATCAGAAGGGTTATACTGTAGGAAAACAGTCAAAATTCGAGTGATAACTTAAATCCTGTAAACTCTCATACTCAAACAATATAATGTACCCTCCATAACATCTCATCTAAATAAAGCCTATTAGACAAGTTTCTAAAAGCTTAAGAAAACACCAACTCAAAAAGCTACACCCCCGAATCAAAAGGCAGTTTAAATATAGGTCAGAACTCCTCATCTTGACGTCTTAGAGCTACTAGGAAATATATCTTTGAACATCCAGCCAAAAGTCTACACTTTAGTATGATCTAGTATGTTTAATGTTATTTAAATGATTAACTACTCCTAACTATAAAGCTACCACTACTGCACCTGACACAGAATCACAGAACACTAAAACTATCTTTTTTTTCCCCCTACAGAGATAGAGGAGAAGGCAGGCGAGATGGCTGCTCAGAACCTCAAACAGACTTGGGTCTTGTTTACTTGTCGATCTGGGCTCACAAGATACCACAGGAACTTGGGAATGAGGTAGGACAGCCAGTTCCACGATGTAGCCAATCTGAGTTTCCCACACAAAACACACTATATATAAAGTCCTTAAGAGAGTAATAAGTGCCTGCTTCAGTTCCTTTGTCTCTTAATATTCAGACAAAGCTGTAACTCATTTCACAAATGCAGTTAAACAAAGAGTTACACAGAGAATTACACGTTGCACAAAGTTCACCGAGAAAAGAAGATGGAGACGTCAGAACTTTCATAGAATCACAGAACGGTTGGGTTGGAAAGGACTTTCAAGACCACCTAGTTCCACCCCCCTGCCACGGGCACGGACACCTTCCACTAGACTAGGTTGCTCAAAGCCCCATCCAACCTGGCCTTGAATACTGCCAGGGATGGGGCATCCACAGCTTCTCTGGGCAACCTGTTCCAGTGCCTCATCACCCTCACAATAAAGATTTTTTTCCTAATATCTAATCTAAATCTACCCTCTTTCAGTTTAAAGCCACTACCCCTTGTCCTATCACTACATGCCCTTGTAAAAAGTCCCTCCCCATCTTTCCTGTAGGCCCCCTTTAGGTACTGGAAGGCTGCTATAAGGTCTCCCTGAAGCCTTTTCTTCTCCAGGCTGAACAACTCCCAACACTCTCAGCCTGTCTTCATAGGAGAGGTGCTCCAGCCCTCTGATCATCTTTGTGGCCCTCCTCTGGACTCGCTCCGACAGGTCCATGCCTTTCTCATGTTGGGGGCCCCAGAGCTGAAGGCAACACTCCACGTGGGGTCTCACGAGAGAGGAGTAGAGGGGCAGAATCACCTCCCTTGACCTGGTGGTCACACTTCTTTTGATGCAGCCCAGAAGTGCTGACTGGTCATCTGCTTGTAAATGAGATCCCCCTTCCCCTTTACTTATGTGGGTGAAAGGGAAAAAAAAAATAAAAAATAAGGACAGCTGAAGAACCACAGTGTTAAGGCACCTGGCAGAACAAGGATGTAAATGAACAGTCACCAGAATTTGACTGATTAACATCTAAACGGAACAGACAGCCTGTGTATGCTATTGCTTAAAAATAAGTTAACAAAGCAGAAGGACTTAAAGTAGTCAAACTTGGCAATAAAGTTACTGGGAATTAGGTCTATAGAACACCTAACACCTGCCCTGTCCTTCTGATGTAAACAAAAGTAAATCCATCACCTTTTGTAGGCACTCCAATCCAATTTAAATAGCGTGTCAGCTTCTTCGAGATGTAGGTTTTTCCTCTTGCTGGGAGACCCACCATGACAATCAGAGTAGGGCAATTGGTCATACATACTGAAACAGAAAAACAGAAAACTAGGATTTACCGTTAACATTCCCACAGAGCACAGGCTCATATTGTGATGGAAAATTACAATCTGTGTGCTCTCTGAGGAAGTGACCGTTCAAGCAGTTCATGCACCGTGTCTCACTATTTCAGTGGGTTTCCTCAGGAGTATGGTGGAGCTAACCGGGTTTCTTACGCTGTGCCGAATTTTGCAAGGGCCAGTCAGTGGTAGCGCAACGCTGGACACGCAAGTTGTATACAAGCAGAAGACACGAAACCTATGTGTTTGCATACGTGTTTTAAGACATACAAAAACAACACCAAAAAAAGGACATCAATCTCTTAAGCCCGTATATACCTCAGTTCAGTGCTTGCATTGAAAGGAAACAGCAAGGTGTACACAATTTTTAGGTAATTTTTAAATCTTTAAGACAAGACCTCAACACTGCTCAACGCTTTCTTGGTTTTGAGCGAAACAAGCATGATACTCACTATATTATTTCTCCTTTCAATATTGTTAACACAAAAATCTCTCTTGAAACACAGCTCATTTTGACCGTTCTTTGATGGTTACTAGCAATAAAGCACAAGTATTCTACGCAATCAAGTACAATAATTTGATATACAGACATATGTACAAAAATACTCTTAATCATAGGCAGTGTTTAATTAAAAAAAAAAAAAACACCACCACCGTAGGAAGTTAAAGGAGGTATATGTATAAACTGAAAACCTTGAGGCATTTCCTTTCAAATGACAAGTTTTTGAACATTTTAATGGCACAAAACTATCGATACCTTGCACGAATCTATCACAGCTACAAGGAACTGCCTAAAAAGAAAGAAGATGTTAAAGTGGTGCGAAGATATCACCAGCTCCCTCCATCCCCTATTTCAAAGGGAATTCCTCAGCGTCTTGAGAGAGGAGGTGTCAATTTGCTCCAAAAGACTAAATCTCAGTGTTACGCTGTAAGGCATAGCTAAACTGTTGTATGAGGCACTGTGATTGCCCGGGATTCCCAAACCTTGGATTGACAAAGTCCCATCCCAAAGTCACTTGCACAAATCTGGCACAGCTACTCCACAAAGTAAACCCATTGAAAAAGAACAGATTAGCAGACAGATGCACAATCTTAAAACGCACATTGAAAAGAAAAAAAAAAAACCAAACCCCAAACCCATCAAAAATACACCACTTTTCATGAGAGAGAGGAGGCAAAACCGTACCTACCTCAAACCCATGAAACAGTCTGCTACTCCATGTAATGGAAGTTACAGGGAACTGAATGCAAACCAAAACAGATTCATCCAAACATGTCCATGTCTCAGGGAGGACACTGATAAAAGCCCTCAGAGTAAGCTCCTCCGTGCAGAAGCCTATAAACAAGGAGCATAATGTTTTCTTGTCCCTTTCCCTCTTTGTCCTAAGTTCAGGCCTGTGAAGCCCCTCTCCAAGAGGAGGAAGGAAGACTGGGGAAACAAAGTCTATGAAGTGCAAAGAGTACAGCACTTACTAAGCTTGATGGCTTTGGCCCTAGTTTTAAGGACAATAAAACAAAACACCAAGATGAGAGAAATCCCTGAGCCTCTAGAAATTTTAAGAGAAGACACTGTTCTTCAAAGCCAGTTCGAAAGGTTCTTCACCTGACATATCTAGCTTGAGTTTTAAACAATTTTCCAGCATACGCAGTGAAATAAGAGTTGTAAAAGACAAACCAGGATCTGTATGCAAAGACACTGTACGCAGCCTCACGTCCCCCTGCTCTGCAAGGAACTGTGCTAACTGAACCAGGCTTTTCTACCCATTCTCGACAGAATTTACCAACTAACATTAGATACTTAGATCCTCTTTTCGTTTTGGTTTTAGATTTTTTTTTTTTTGGTGAGCCATACAAATCTAGCCTTCTCACAGAACATGTGTCTTTTGGTAATGTAACAATAAACCTACACTGGAGCCAAACTCCATTTTGCAAAACTGAAGGGCTAGGAAGCTACAGTGAAGAAAAACGCAACACACTTAAATGGCTGCTTCACAGATTACAGCAACAACCGCTGGCTAAGGTAAGTCCTACTGCCGATGTCGGTTTGTAACAGATCTCACTGCGCAGCAAACCAGATCAACACAACTACGACAAAACGCAACACGGACATTTCCTCCTATTGCCAAGCAGTCAGTGCGCAAGCCTGGCACCACTTGCATTTTTATGCAAATTTCCTCAAAGAAAGTACAAAAACTAGCAAAATTGCCTTTATTAGAGCCCTGTGCATACAGCTTGACATGCACGCCTAATCTGTTATTCCGATCGCTCTGTGCACCGCTATTTAGCCTGCAACCATATAGCAGAAACCAAGGGAATTCTCTGCTGACCCCAATCAAAGAAGTTGCAATCCTACTCTGATTAGGTGCCAGGCTGACCGAGACTGCTTTTCCTCTTTAAAGGCAGATACCAGCAAGACAGATGCCCTGCACACCAGAAGGAGGAATACCATTGATTCCAATGATCTTAAATACCCTGCTTTTACAGAATGCCATAGCCCTGTGAACAATACTACGCAGTATAAGGTGCTACAGCATTTATCACCCATGAGCGCTTGTCTGCAACAAGAGCATGCCAGTTTACCATCTAAAATTCGGGGCACTAAAAAATGTCTGATGTTCTAGTTTAGAGTGGTTGCAGTCTAATACCGCTTACGCAGGTGGCGCTTGGTGACAAGCGCACCTATGCATTTGGAAGCAGAAGTCAAAGCCGCATTTGCTGGCCAAAACAGCTAAATGACAGGACTAAAAATAAAAGCACACAAAGCAACTACTTTATTTCTTCTGTACCTCAGCGTAGTGTTCTCAACACCACACATAAGACTCAGTACAGCAGACACAGGTTTTTGTCTTCTTCCTTACCATCCTGTGTCATTAATGAGGCTTAATTTTGCTCATTAGCTCAGTAAAAAAGTCAAGACCAGAACAAAATGCAAAGTTCTGAGGATGTGTCAAATACTCAAAAGTTAAAAATAATTTAATTATCTTTCACTTTATCTGACTGAACCACAGCTTTCTCAACAAAATGTTGCCAACATGCACTGCAAGTGGGAAGGAACATACACATCAATGACAATATTTAAAATCTCAAGTGTCTCAAGACTTACACCTTCCTTTGAAGAAAGGTAAGCTTTTGACATGAGGAAGTGGACTGATAAAAAACCCACACAAACCACAAGTTACATGCATCTAACTCCTGGAATAAAAAAGCCTCTTAATATTTTCCCAGTGGCACAATGCTCAATTCACCTTTTCACAGCACCTCACCATCATTTACCTTATATGAAAACCAATTTGCAGCACAAAAGTAATGATATAGGTGCAAGTTGCAGAGCCAAGGCAGGCTCCTAAGTGCAGCTTTCTCTCAATTCCTTATCACTGGATCATCTGGTTTACCTCCAGAAACCTCTCTACACAATCTAGTCTCAGGAAAACAAACTCATTTTTTAATAGTGCTTCACGTATGTAACTCCTAAGGGTTTCTGACCCTTAGGACAGCACAACCTGCGGATGTGCTATCAGCACTAATTTTGCCAGAGGAACATACACGTTCAGAGCAGCAAAACAAAACTTATACGGTTGTATGCCATCATTTGCTAAAGATGCTCTATGACTTTACTCAGGTTTTTTTTCTTTAAAATAGATGTTTGTAATATATGCATGTAGGATTGCATGCTTATACAAAGCAGCATTAAAAAGAAATGTACGTTGCACCCCCTCACTTAGAAGGAACAAGCAGAAAACATGCCCAAAATACCAGTCAGTGAAGGAAAACGGTCAAGTGATGAAGCGCGTTAAAATCAAGCATTGCAATTTAAGCAAAGTCATTATCCCAGTTAAAAATTTCTTATATGCTACTGAACAACACAGCAAGTTGCTGCTCGGAGTAAAATTACGACTGCCTATTCTTTTAAAGATTAAGACTTAACAGTCAAGGAAAGAAGAAACTACGTGCCCATTTCTCGCCTCTTAAACTCTCTTGTGGAATAACGCAAGACACAGAACGTTGTGAAACCAAACTGGGACACTGAACAACCTACATTAGCTGTGCAGCATTTCATCAGCCCTCAAAACACACATGATCTTGTGAAATCAGAGACAAGAGTTGGTATTTTTCAAGTTCACCTACTACCTAACATATTAGCCGCCGTCCCTTCCTTTCACCCAAAATGAGATTTTGTTTTTTCCTTATCTGTGTTAAATTTTTAAGCCAACTTTTAAGGTCAGATGCTTTTTGTATTGAGCTCCTATGGCTAGCTATCTGAAGATTACAAAGGATTTTTGCCGTTTCTATGGCCTTCAACTCAAGGCCTGTTCTCCAAAATCACTGTACTATTTAGAGGCCCATACACAAATATCTTTAACTATAAGCCAACACAACCACCCTTCCAAATAAGGTTAGCCCTACTTGTTTTCCCCTGTCACTCAATCCAATTCAACTATTGCTAATCCGTTTTTTCCTGTTGATCAATGATGACAATCAGTCACTTCTTTGCACCCCGCCGGGATGATTTCCCCATCCTGCTGCTCTTCCTGAAGAACATCCTGCTCCTATACCTGAAGAAGTCCGTTATCTTCTAATTTGTCTCTCCCGTTTTTCTCCAAATCACCAGTTTCTAACATCACCTCGTACAAGGGATTCAGAATTCATATCTGTCCTCTAGCCAGCTTCGTGCCACCAGCTGCTCCCAGCAGCTCTGCCATCCACTTGCTCGGGGTTACCATTTGCTTCCTACAGCTTTGATGCCAACAGCGATGGCCTCATCATACATCCTGATCCTCAGGCTACGGCTGGGTGTTGTCCTTACCTCAAGTCACCTTCTCCATCTTCAGTTCCTAGGGTTGGGAGTACAAATACACATAAGCAGCGTGAGCTCAAAAGGTACAGTTCTTCAGAGCAAAGATAATCTTCATTCCCTACCTTTTTTTTTTTGGACCTGATGTACATTCATACTGCTGTATGAACAGCAAATAAAAATTATTAGAATGACCAAATTCCAGCAGCTTTGGGGAAACAAAGCCGATAACTGTAAAAGGAAAAATAACGTTTCGCCACAGGAAGTTCACTATTTATCTCTCACTACATAAACATCTTCTGCTAGGCTCTCAAAACAACCTTCATTACGGCACACTTTGCTATTTACTTTTTATGTCCATGTTTGTAGCCCATTGATTGATTCATAGACCTTGAAGCAATCGAACATCCAATGCCACGAGTAGCTTTACTGCAACCTATTTACAGCCAAAACCTTTCATAAAAGACCACAAAAGGTAAGTGGCAGTTACTAATAAAAACCATGCATATCTACTGCCTCAAAGTCTTACTGTAGGTCGTCATTTAGGCCAGTTACCTTCATTTTACTGGTCTCACCAGCTGTAAAAGCTCAGTCTGCTCAGTAGGCTGCACACAGCCCAAATTCCTCCTTGAAGACCCTGTAACGCACAGACTAAAAGAACTAGCTGTTCAAAGTCCCGTGACAGCTAAACCCTGGCACAGCTAGCCAGATTTCTTCTCCCCCAGATAACTCCAGTTGCTACAACTTTTAGAAAAATCACACTAAAGACAGCTAACAGAGGTAAGTCCCTTTAAAGACGGTTCTGCTGAGTCTTCAACTGGAAATATGCATGGTTCTGCTCAGCCACCTTCTAGAAAAAGTAAGACTAAAAGTAGTGCAGATAAAGGTCATCAGCAGGAACGAGGAAATAAAAAACACAACCAAAGGAGCGTGAAAGAGTCCACATCGCTTAGCCTAGAAATTCAGAAGACATCAGAGCGACCAGCTTCACTGCTTCCACTGCAAAACTACTCCTGAGAACAAGAAATCCACTTCCAACTTGAGCTTGTATTTTTTGAACAGTAACGTTTAACACAGCTACCTGTAGCAGCAGAGAACTGGCACTGGTCAAACCAGCACTGCCCCACATCACCCAGCCTGGGCAGTTCATCCTGAGCTGCCACAGCACAGCTACAGGGCCCGAAGGTCACACTGCCTCATCAGAACACGGAGCGATGCATGATACACGGAAATCTGAGGATAAAGGACTCTGCAGCACCCTTGCACAGGAAAAATTACAAAGCCTTCTCAGTTTGCTGAAACAAGATAGATGGTTTTATCAAGGAAGAGTAAGCTCTGCTCCTCTCTAGGCTGTTTGTAATTCTTATGTATCACAAATGACTGTAGACATATTACTGGTAGAGCTGCAAGAGCAAATGCACGCAAAAGGATTAAAAAAAATACTTTCACATCTGTTTCTCTAGCAAAAAGGTTTTTCAATTCTAAGGGGTCTTGGGCATCAAAAATTACAGAATCCTACAAAAAAACCTGTACGTAATATGATTTTGTTAAGTTAGTTTATAGTCAAGAGAAGCTAAATAATTCTGCCAAGAAGCCTCTGTATGTCACCAGATGACGTGTGACCAATATGCAATTTTGCTTCCCCTCCCCTTATAACAGTGTCTGTGGCAAAGCTGTAACCAATGTTATTTCGTTTGGAAAGAGATGCCGTGTTAAGACCAAAATGAAGCATTCTCCTTAGTATGTTTACAAAAGCAATTATACACACTTGCCGACCCTCCTCCTATTTCAGCATTCATCTCCTCTTAATATCTACTATTTTTCAGATGCTGGAGTGATTCCGTTCACACAGAAACACACGCCTGCTTGCCCAGCAGAAACCAAGAAAGTCTGGGCTTTTTTTTTTAGCAAGGGCTGGACCAAAGCAAGACCAAAGCCGAGAGGCAGCAGCCCATGGACGCCTGCCATACCAGCAGAGCCCTCAGCTCTTTCTGTCAGCGCAGCCTCTTTGCATGACAAATAAAAACAATTCCACACGACAAAGCCCCTTTTGTCTGCAAAACTGCCGTGTCCTGAACCTCAGTTATTTAAGGGGGGGGGGGGGGGGGGGCGGNNNNGGTGTGGAGGAGAAGAGGCAAAAAAAAAACCAGCGAGGCAAAGTTTGTTAATAAACTATGGTTTACAAACGCCACAGCCAAAGTCTTTAGAGGCTGATGACTTGGTTGACTGCACCTCAAAATAAGGAAAGCCATTAACTCATACAACAGATGGCCTGATACAACACTGGCCTTAAAAGAAAGAAAAAAAAAAAAAAAACCACACCAAAAATACAGTGACATGTTTAGGCCTCTCTTCAACGAGAATATACTGAATATCAATGCTCCTCGGAAACACACAATTAAAAAAAAAAAAAAAAAAAAAAAAACAACCCACCAACAAAAGCAACTAGGAAAGATACTCTTCCCAGCCAAGCTTTGGTGCCTTCCGTTGGGCACAGATCCAGCAGCTTCGGGGTTTTCTGCCTTCCCCGGCCTTTCAGCCGACCCTCCACGGGGGACGCTACCGCCTCACCCAGCAGACCCACCGTCCCCGGGCCGGGTGAGCCATTAAACGAGGCTTTCGCACCAGAGGCGAGGCAAGAGGCGCGTTAAAGCCCAAGCAAAGGGCCTGGCGCTCAAAGGGGGCGGGGGGGGAGGGGGCGATGGACGTTAACGGCGGCGGGGCCCTCCCGGCTCCGGCCCCTCACGCCACTCTCCTCGCACCTCGACCCCGGAGAGGCCGAATCAACCCCGGGAGGGTCTCCGCGGGGGCCGGCTCACCCGCTGCGGCCCAGCCGAGAAGGAGGAGGAGGAGGAGGAGGACGAGCGACCGCCCAAGGGTCCCGCTGACAGCTGCCGCCCTCCGGGGCTCCGACAGCGCGACCCGGGCAGACACCCCACGCCCCCCGCCGCCCCGCTCACCGCCGCGCTGGGCGCTGTGCCCCGCCGGCAGCCCGTTGTCGTAGGGCTCCCACGTCTTCTGCAGCGGGTTCTGCGTGAGCTCCCGCGCCGGCGACGCCGCCGCCATCCTCGCCCGCCTCCCGGCTCCCACTGCAGTGGCGGCGGGCGGGGCGGCACCTCCTCTCCGCTCGGCGGGGGCGAGGCCGCACCGCCCCCTGAGGCGAGGCCGGGCGCGGGAAGCAGCAGCCCCGCCCCGCCCGCAGGACCGCGTTGCTGCGCCTGCCCCGGCCCGATCGAAGCCCTCGGGTCGGAGCGGCCCCTCAGGTGGCCCGCGGCCTCGGCGGGGCAGCTCTCGGCCTCCGTTTCTGCCCCGCAGCGGGGGGGGGGGGCGCGACAGAGGCCCGGGGCAGTGCTTGGCCCCGGCGGCGCCCCTGCTTCCCTCACGGGAGAGGGCTGGGCGCAGCCCCCCGAGGCCCCAGGCCCTGAGAGGCCGCGGCCTGGCAGGCCGAGGCCGTGTCACGCAGTTTATTTTTCACACAGGGGCTTCAACCCAGCCCGAGAGGGGCAGGCAGGGATAAGGGGGTAGGAAAGCAGGGCTAGTGCTGCAGGCGACAACCACAAGGGGGTTGGGGCAGGGGTGGGCAGCCGCTGTTGTGCACTGACAAGCAGGTGAGACTCTTCTGCAGCCAGAACTGTGCATCTGCAGAGAACATTAGACTGCCTCAGAAAGGCGCTTTTTTTTTTTTCAAAGCCCTAAAAATAGCACATCCAAGGACCATGCAAGGTGGTTTAAGAAGTCATGATACTTTTTTCCCAATTAAACTGTGTTGGCCTGAAGGCTGAATTAGTATCAATACAGAAAACCATAAACAATGGGTTTCTAACATCTTGTTTAGCTACAAAAAAAACCCCAAAACACACAAAACTATTCACAAATGACACTGCAGAGATCCTGTGCTGCAGTAAGAGCAGTGCCGCGGCTAAATACAACATCCAGCTGCCACATTTCCACATCACCTTTCATCAGCTTTATAACTGAGAGAAACCCGGTTCATTAACTGGGCTAAGCAAAGTCCTAAAAAAAAAAAAAAAGCTCAATATTTCACTATTACGTACATCTCTATATACTTCACAGAAGATAAATGCAACACACTGAAAATACAGTAGTAAAGTACAATATGGATTTTCATCATTACTAGCCTAAATACAAATGAAGGTCAGATATTTTTATATATATATATGCTAGTCAGACTCTCAGCATCGGAGGATCATTTTTATTTTTTCTATTGCATTACAAGCTAAAATACAGCTTTCTAAACAATAGAAAAGCACTTCTCAGAGACATTTGGTGAGACACCCCCAGGAGAGTTAGCACTGTTTTTCTAAAACCATGTTTGCTTGACCTGCCCTTCCCTCTTTTCAAAGTTGATGTCCTTCTCTTTGAGACTGATTAGAGTTTTCAATTCTAGGTGTCTGCACTATATTTTTACCCTAGCTTTTCTTTCCTGACTTTTTGAGTTGATAGCTGAAGTGGGAAGGGGCAGAAGGGTTATAGGAGTTATATTACAAGCGTCAGAAAACTAGGAGAAGAGAGAGGGAGTGTGTGAACACTTAAAAGCTTCTTGGTTTCTTCTACCAAGTATGTATTTACTTCCAACAGTTGCCAAAAGAGTTGTGAGCAGGAGCAGTTTAATCTGTGTTCCAGGTTAATCCCAGAAGCCCGTCCCCTGTGCACACACAAAACATTGCGACGAACAGATTCATTTGAGTCCAGCATCAGGACATATCCGCCTCACCCCCGATCACAGCAAGGCATGCCACCACCAGGATGCTCCAGCCTTCTTAACAGTGCCTCCACAGTAAAGCCAGGCAAGTCCACAACGGATGTAATATTAACAGAAATGAGAGTAACACAAATGCCAACTTATACACTTCTCAGGCTTGTTTTACATAAAGTAGAAAACATTTGAAATCCAGTTTCTAGAAACAAAGTCTGTACCTCCTTTCTGCAAATCCACACAGCGCACAAGAACTGAAATTCCACACACCTGCCTCGCAGCTGAAAACACTGACCTGATGTTCATACAAGAACAGCATTTTTCAGGGGTCTGCAGGGTGAATTGCTGCATTTCCAAGTCTTGTCCCACAAGCATGAGGCACACCATTAGCGAACTCTCTTCTTCCTCAGGCAGATTTAAACCAGTGGCACCTGCACTAACCTTAAATAAGGCTTTGTCCAGGTGTTTGTAATGGCATTAGAGGTGTGCATGGACACCTGCCCAGCCTCCTGGCCTTTATTTTTGTGACAAAGATTTCAGCTTGATGGATGACTAACTTTTGTTGTTTTGTTTTGTTCGTTTGTTTTTGGTTTTGGTTTTGTCTTTTTTTTAATAAATAGCCCATTAGTGCACTGAGGGTAAGGACAGAGAAAGTGAATACAGAAATACCGTGCCACTCCTGAGGTCTCATTTTGGAACATGGTTTTCAAGGGCACTACATTCAATTCCTAGAAAAAGACAGAACAAGTAAACATTGCTCATTAGATTCCCAGTAAGTGACAGAGATCACCTGCCGCACAATCACACTGTCATCAGCCACTGTCCTAATACAACAGCTTGAGAAGCAGAGCTGATTCCTGCAGGTGAAGTGCTGGAGACTTGGCTTTTTTTGCTACAGAGAAACCACAAATAAGCCTTTACTCCTTGGAAGGCTTTTGCACAAAGCTTCTGCTCTCAGGGCCACACCGAGCCAAAAGCTCAGCTGAAAAAGCACCTCTCTGCAGAGGCAAAACATTGAGGGGCAAGGCAGTCTTGGAAAATGAACTCCTGCACAGAAACAGAACGTGCTTGAGCCAAGTAACCGAGTTATACTTAATCTTTTCAAACGACTGACTTACAAGACAGGAAACTTATGGTTTATTATATACAGCAAGTGGTAATTATTTCTGAGACAGGGAGAAATAAAAGAGGAGATTGAACCAAGGCTTCTGCTTGATCGTAACAGAAACCCTACTTTGTATCTGTAAATAAGCTGTATCGTACAGTAACCATATAATACAAGTTCCACAATATCTGCAAGTCACTTTCACACATCTCATTTCCCTCAAAGACACCACTTTCTAGTCTGACAGCCTATAAACCATCCATAAACCACCCGACATCTCTGCCTCCTGTCTTTCCACCATCGCTCCAGCGGCACCAGCTCACTACTTGGAGTAAGAAAAGACAACTTTCCAGTCCTCCAGGTGCCCACACCCTCACCACACTGAGCACAGCAGACACAGCTCATGAAAAACCAATTCACAAACCCTTCTGCAGCGCAGAAGATCCAGCTAGAGATACCTGTAAATGACTAAAGGGTACACAGACACAGCTGGAGGTCACGACACGTTGTCTGTATAAGCAGGATGGCTGCAGAGGAGTCCCCCCCGCGCTGTGCCAGGCCCCAAGATCAAGCCCGTGTGATGTTTCAGCGCCACACTTGCAGCCCAGACCGGACGACAACAATATCCTGTTCCTGCTCTCGCAGCAAAACACAAAGAAGTGTTTTCTGGGAAGTTCCTGAAATGCAGAGCACGGAGCAAAACTTTCAAGATAAAAAGCTGCTAAAACACAAGCTTCCTCTTTTCCCCTCCTTATTGCCGATGTTTAACAAAGCTGTTTGTGATGTTAGCCGTGCTTTCCAAGAAACGGAGCGGCACTAACGACCAACACTTGGAAGCGTACCAAACCACTACCTTGCGTATTTACAAAACGCAACGCAAGCCGGAGATTTCGACAGGAACCGAGCGCTACGGAGGTTATTCTCCTCCGCTACGCACGTCGTCGGGTGCCGCTGCAGGCCTCCCTCGGCGTGGAGAAACCCTGCGGCCGCCCCCAGCTCTCGGCCGGGCGAGCGGCAGCACCCCGGGGCTACGGGCTCCCGCGCGCCCGCCAGGCGGCGCCCTGGTAGCGCCCGCGGCCGCTCCGCGGGGGGCGCAGGCTGCCCCCTGCC